>OY829913.1:259809721-259939572 GCA_963691935.1 Nephrotoma guestfalica
AAAGAAATGCCAACTATTGCTTGTAAGTTAATGATTATGTAGAAAGTTTGCTTTCACTTCTATCATTTATATTAAAAATGAAGGTTATGGGACTTAGCGGTGGCGTATTGACTATTCGGCAAATTTTGAATTTGTCTTTGGTATTTTTCCGTTCTTGATGGTAGACAGGTTATGACTCAAGTATTTGAATATAACTCTGAATTTGCTTATGATTCTCGATATAACTTGTAAACCACCCCGTTGTAACGTTGCAATTTGTTGTACTGAGTATAGCTGACAAAATTATGTAATCATAATTGCTGAAGTTCGTAGGTATGTAGATTATTTTTACAGAAATTGCTTAATTAATTAAATTTTTTCACTTTAGCCGTTATTCGAAAATATTTTTGCTAAAATTTAGGACTTGCACTTTTACGCTATGCGAGGTTTAGTTTTGAAGCTTTAAAGTTTCCCCACTGCAGGTACCCACACAGTGGAGTGTAATAGTTAAATTCGAGAAGTAGTGTAAGTTGAACAAATTGGAAATTCGTCCGTCCATTTTTTATGGACGGTTTTTTATCATGATTATGGAAGAAAGCATCACTATCGCGTGTTATGAATATCAGCAGTTCGCCAATAGTCGCATTCAAATATTTTTTTAATTTTTTATGATCGATACTAAAAGCTAAACCATTAAACTCAACGTCATTTAGTGGCATAATTAAAAAGGGTGCGCAAGCACCTGTTTCCTCTTGATTAAGTAATAGCAACTTAATCTAAAATATTTATCCATTACGTTATTCCATTATGTTACATAAATCTTCCATGCCGAAATAGTAAGAAGAAAAAATATTTAATTGTCCTTGATCACTGTCACAAACGGTACAAGATTGAAAAGCTCCAGAACGATAAAAATTATCTCTCCATGGGAAAAGTTATTTTTGTCAAATTGCTTATAGCGCATAAAACCCTTATTATTTTTTAATGGAAAAACTCTTTAATTTTAATTTAGGCAACACGCTTAATATACATATACAAAAATAAAGTGTGGGTGTATCTCTAGATAAATATATTATATACAAATGAATTTACAACCCTTTCCGCGTTTTCGAAGTTAAAAAAATTCTTTCGTTATTTTGGTATGCTCAATTTTTTTTTAATATTTTAAGATAAAGATTATTTTATTTCAAATACCTCGAACATAAAAAAAATTTAAAAATTTATTATATTTGTAAATAAAATGAATATAAATTATTTAATTAAAAAAATATATATTTTGTCTAAATTAATCCTAATCTTCTAAGATAAATTAATTGTAAAACAGAAGAAAGTATGTTTGTGTATCTCTCGAAATACAACAATATAAGAGACGAATAAATATTCTAAAAAACCCTTCTAGAATATTTTTTTAGCATTTTTACATAACACCAACTCATGCCCCCCCTTCGTTACCAAAGCTTGTAGAATACGCATACACACAGTTTTTCACTCAATTTAATTTGAGGGTAAAATTTATGTACACGCAAGTAAACTGCAAGCTTTATTGTTTATGAGTCGGGAGATGCCGCATTGAAAGCAATTTTTCAAAAAAGATTTATTTTCGAAACAAATTTTAAAGTGGAAATTTAACTTGACATGATTTTCTCGTGTGTGTGTGGCGCACTAGCCTACATGAAATATTTTGTGTACGGTGTTGCAGATGTGGTTTAATTTTCATCACCCAATTAGTATTATACGAGTGAAAGCAATGTACATCAAAAGAATTGTATCCCCAGTTAGCCCGGATGTAAAAAAATTGTATTTTACCTACATTTTGTGATGTTGTAGACGTGTCTCAAAGAATTTTTTCTATAGTACTAATATTTCTTGGAAGGACATTTTTATGAAATGTAAGGAATTAACTCGATAGATTTTAGGTCCTTTTACGTAAATCAATTTGATTTGTCTGCGTTTTTGTTTTTCTGGTACTAATTTGATTTTAAAAGCTTTTTGCTACAACTGTGGGTTTTCGGAGTCCTCAACGACGTCCTTCCAAGTATTTGTTATATAAATATCTATTAAATGCTTTAGTATTTTTTGCAAACATTAAATAAAAACATTACTATTATCCTCAGGAGAGGGACACATATACAATCGATTAGCGATCATTGGACGGAATATGCAAAACTGCTCGTTCCATTTTATATACCCAAAAATATTTACTGAATTGATTGGCACTATATATAAAATTGGCAAAGGGATACCAAATAATTGATACACCATAAAAATATAATTTCAAAGGAATTTTTTTTATATTTACACTTCGTAAGAATTTACAAAAAATAGCAAAAGCATGAGTTAAATTTAACACGCAACAAAAATTTAAAACAAAATAAAGAGGAAATGAAAAAAGGTCCTTTGTATAAATACTGCTTTTGATTTTTGCTTGTGAATTGGTTTGACAGATGAAAATTGTTTTTACTGCTTTTTTCTGCCATGGATGGCATTATCATGTAAATTGAAAAACAATGTTGAAATATTTGTCAATTTTCCATTTTCCTTTTTATTTCCGTATATAGTTAATGTCTTTTATTGTTATAATTTCGCCCCATATATACACACACACAGTGGTGAATTGATGTTACCTTGAATGTCAATTTATTGTACACTTAGCTATATAAAAAGGATGTTACGGTTATTTTATTCAACAGAAAAAAAAGACATAAAGTGATAAACAAATTTTTTCATGTTTTCCCACCTTATCAATTTTGGTATTTTGTTAATTTTCATTGTAACAAGGATTGAATTTAGGTTGTCATTGTATTTATAAATACCTAACAAGGAATGATATGGGGCATCCTGGTGCGAACAAAGGACATCTGATAATATTGTTTTTAAATTCCAAAGGAAATTTCAAATTTGTCCAGCAATGATAACAACGCATTGCGGTACAATATAATCAGGCATGTGGTTTTACTGTACATTATGTAACATGAACATGGGTACGTACAAAATCTTAGAAATATTTTGTATTTGTACTTTTTACTACAATTACCCTAATTTTCGTTAAAAAATCAAAAAAAAAATCTAGGCATTCTCAAGAGATTATAGTTTATATCACAAAATCTTTATTTGCCTTTCTCTCCATATATATTTTATGCGTATATCCTCTCGCTCGGTTACTAAACGATTTCTTAAATTCATGTAATTTATTATTTACTACGGTACTCTTATATGATTTTGTATAGCTGAATATATGGGAAAATGAGGAGGATGAACAAAAAAAAACTTTTAAACTAGTTTATCAAAGATTAAAACTAACAAGGATTGACCTTATGTAATACCGTATACCCTAATTTAACGAGACCTATTTATTGAAATAAACCCAATTTTTGACAAAATGCTACATAAATTTTAAGTGATTGTGTGTGTGTGTATGTATGATTGTATATGAATCAAATGATCAAAGAAATATCTGATAAAGTCGCAATATTGGCGCTCGACGGTTGATCCTAAACTATTTAAAGCAGTTGAAATCAGTGTTGGTCATTTTACATGTAAAAACGTTATCTACATTTTTTTGTAAAAAACGTAAATTACATAAAAATTTGTGTAACATAAAATATGGACAAAATATAACGAGAAAACTCAAACAAGTCACAACCAAGAATCGAATGTTTAAATTCGGAAACGTGATCAAATTTCTTTGAAAATATTGCATCACAATATGAGAAAATTGGTATAACCAAACTGTTGACCAAGCATATCCGTAAGTTAACTGGAGAATTTTTTTATTAACCTTAACTATAATTAATTCGCTGACATAACTAACTTACATGTATATTAGCATTATTACCTGTATAAGACGAAATACGAGTTAAACTTGAAAAAATTGGTACAAAGTTAAACAAAAAAAACATACCCATCGTAATAATCGAATATTTGAAATGACAAATGGTTGAATTAACCATTTAATATAATAATTATTATGACCAAACACACTATTAATAAAATGGTACCAGATAAATAAAAAAAATTAACGAAAAATACGCCACATGTCTATGCGGATCGTCAGGGTGTCCCATTTTGGCCCGTTCATTTTATCATACTTTGGACGAAAAAGTCTGAAAATGAAATTCTGTGCAGTGAATCCTGGAGATTTTGTCTGGAGTGTTTTAATGTGTTTATTAAGTACTAACAATATAAAAGTGTCGAGTATTATTTGATCATAATTTCTATGCTTATTCGAATTTAAAATGAGTTTAGATGTCCATAGAAGTCAGGAACTATTCGTTGGCCCAACTAGCGGTGTGTATCGTTTGATAGGTGAGTGTTTAAGGAGCACGTGCGATTTTTTTAGAATTGTTCTATATCTAGGAGTTGAGATATAGCCTATAGAAGTTAGGAACTATTCGTTGGTCCAACTAGCGGTGCCCATCGTTTGGTAGATGAATGTTTAAGAAGCATGAACGAATAGTTCCTGACTTCTATGGAATATGTCTCAACTCCCAGAAGAAAATTCTAAAAAAATGTGTACATGCTCCTGAAACATTCACCTAGCAAACGATATGCATCGCTAGTTAGGCCAACGAATAGTTCCTGACTTCTATGGACTATATCTCAACTCCTAGACATAGAAAAATTCTAAAAGAAATTCTTACTTGCTCCTTAAACATTCATCTATCAAACGATGTGCACGGCACAAAAAAATCCCTACATTTTTACTCTGAACCCCGAAAATTTCGATTGCTATGACAGTTTTTAGCTATCTTGATTGGGCTGAGTGTACAGAAAATGTCATGATAGCAATACTTTTGTTGCCATCGCGTTCGTTTTAGACTGAATATTGCCCATCACACACATATGAAAATTGCTCTTACTTCACAAACATGTTTTTATAAGTACATATTATACTTTCAGCCCCGAAAATTTCATCTGTCATGACAGTTTTTTACTATCGTGATAGCAAGTATTTTCGGCCCTGAGAGTAGGTTAGGTTAGGTTTAGGTTTCAGTGGTTTCTTACTGAACACTTAGGCCAATTTTTAGGCCCATTGTGATACCACTCATTCACTCCACATCATTAACCCACCTACTTCACCTACTCACACAACTACAGTATACCACCTGCACATTGCAAGCTCCATGTCAACCTATATATTGACATGGAAAGTGGGTTGGCGCGTGACACGGAATTCTGCACTCCATCAGAGGATCTTAGTTGTATTTATTAGCATCACTGATCGTAATCGATGATGAAAATTCGATATGCATCTAGCCTCTGATGGGATTCGAACCCAGCACCTTCCGGACCAAGTGCCGAAGCTTTAACCACTGCACCACTTGTCCGGTGCCCTGAGAGTAAAAATGTGAAGATTTTTTGGGCTGAGAGTAAAAAGTGTCATGATAGCAACAATTAGTATTGCCATTGCATTTTTCGGGGATGGAATTTGATCTATCTTCACATCTATTAAACTTCCTGTTTTGGCGCTTCTACGTTAGCATTCTTCTTGTATTTACCAAAGCGAGCAATCTGAATTACATATATTTTTTGACTTTATTTATTTATATCTCGTAAATGCGACAGAATTTGATGATCATCGTATTAAATATATAGAGCACAGTTTGTGTGTATACGAGTACATCGACTGACTCGTCTTGAGGTTGACTATAAATTGCAAGTCCACTTAGTTGTACCATAGCTTAGTTGTACCATAGCCAGCAAGCGGGCTAAAATCGTCGCCGTCTACAATGAGAACTAAAAACAATGTTGGTTGGCACGTTAGATAAGTAAATCGGCCTATAAAAGATTTACCAATAGGTGCGGTCGAAGAAGGTGGGTTGTTGTTGTACGACCGGTGGTTTATTTACTAATCTTTCACCATGACCATGGGCAACTGTTACTTCCTGTAAAACTTGCAAAAAATCTCGAACAGAATTATTCGCTCGTTTTAAATTTGGTCCTGGAACTTCTTATAGAGAGCATTCTTGCCCAGCCGTAGATCACACATCAATCTCCCAAACATACTACTCCCTTTTTGAGCGAATAAGTAGAAAATCTGACTGAAAAATTAAATGCGGATAAATAGGTGCTCGATACGTTATTTTCAACAGCCTATATTATCCAGTATGAAGTATTCCCACAATAAACGGGGCTCGCTTTTCAACTACCAGAGTTGATTGTTGAATTAAATTGGTTAAACGTGAAATACAACATCAGGCAAATAGCCACCGCGAAACCTCTGGCACAGGGTTATTCTTTTGTTGAAATTTTGAATAACTTTTTCGCATAAATGTGGCTGTATTTCACCAATAATGCGTGTACCTCTTTGATGTTCAACTGTTTCAAGCTTATTCGCATACACCTTTTCCTTCACATAGCCCCAAAGAAAAAAGTCCATCGTTGTTAGATCGTACGATCTTGGTTGCTAATGTTGATCGCCAAATCGAGAAATGACACGGCCTGGAAACTTAGTCTGCAGTAACACAATTGTATCACGTGCTGTGTGGCAGGTCGCACCGTCTTGTTGGAAAAACATGTCCTCTATATCAATTACATCCAATTCGGGCCACAAAAACTCCGTTAACATTTCGCGATACTGCACTCCATTAACAGTTAGCGCATTTGCAGCCGCATTTTCAAAAAAATATGGCCCAATTACTTATGTTAACTTTTTTTTTACAAAAAGTCAAGAAGATCTGGTATTTTAAGTACGACGGTTGTTTGAAAATATTCCGAACTTTTATCTCTCTACATCGTCTTTTTGTGCTTTTACACACTTCTACCAGCTATACTCCCCTCTTTTTAACTCGTCCAAATAATATCCGTTGCCTTTCTCTGCACAGTAGTTGTTTACGAAAATAAAATCTCTGTCCTGTGAGCGCAACCGTTAGGTTAAGGAACAAAAAAGTGGCTTGGGGCTATATCTGGTGAGTAAGCAGGGTGGGTCCAGCAGTTCAAACAGTAATTTATTTATTTATATTGAAACAAGTTTACAAATTTGACTTGAAGAAATACAAAATAAAATAAATCCGCGTTGGATTTGAACATTTGAAATATAAAAGTAAAGCATCAAGAAAAATCACAGAGAGGCATAAAATTGCCTTAACCTACTTTTAAAATTATCTTTAGTTAAACAGAAATCAAACAAGTAGTTAATTCTATTGAAACTCTTACACATTATCTGCACTGGTTCATTATCGTCATAGTTGGTTCTGTAACTATCTAAGTGGAGGAAGTCATGATCTCTTAGTTGTCTACCAGGAACCTTTATTTCAATTGACTTTAGCACATCCGGTGCGCCGATTAGGCCTCGTCTATTTTCTATTGTTGTCAAGTTGTATGTCTTGCAATTTTCTTGTGGTGGAATTTTCTCAATACTGTGAATATTATCTTCGTACAACAGACACCACACATTTACAGCATATTCCAGCTGTGATCGAACGTAAGCACAATACTGGGTCTTAATTGTTTCCAACTCAAAAATGTCACCCGTCCAACGTTTGACAAAACCGAGCATAGAGTTTGCTCTAGCGATGCACAGCTCAATGTGCTTAGTAAAACACATACTTTCAACGAAAGTGACCCCTAGGTCTTTACTTTCAACTACTACCTGAAGAGTACACTATTTATCCTGTAGTCTTGTGTAACAGGATTGGCTTTTCGGTGAAACGATAGAGATTTGCACTTTCCAATATTGACACTCAGAGAATTAAACTCGCACCACTACACTAGGCTGTTAATATCTTCCTGTAGTTTATTGGCATCGTCGACTTACTCGATGGCTTTGTAGATTTTGAGGTCTTCTGCGAACATTAGGATATTAGAATGCTTTATTACTTCAGTAATACCATTAATGAAGATTGTGAAAATCCATGTGCCAACGCCTTAAAGCCTTATGGTACACCAGAGGTTGCTTGTGACGTTTTACCTCCTATTTTAATATATTGGTTTTGAACCAGGCTACAAACTGGCTAGAAAATCCGAACTTAAAAATGTGCTCCAAAGTTTTACAATGGCTGATGGTGTCGAAAACTTTTGCAAAGTCGGTGTATATTACGTCAACTTGTTAGTTCTTCTCAATTTCTTTAATAGAATAGCTAGTAAATTCTTTGAGAGTTGTAGATACTGATCTTTAAGGCATGACACCATGATGATATTGTGATAAACGGAACCACTGCTTTGAATGAGCTCCATATTACTAGTTCAAATAATTTAGGTATATCAGATATAGATGTAATACCTCTGTAGCAAGAAACATCATTTCTAGATCCAGTTTTGAAAATAGGCGTCATTCTAGTTATTTTCCACTTTGGTGGAAACTTTGGTGGGAATTTCCAAACTTTTAGAATTGTTTAAAATCTAAGCCGGAATTCCATCAAGACTAAATCCTTTTCCGTATCCTTCCAATGCTCGCTGGATGTCTTCTGGCTCGATGTGTGGAGTAAATATGAATGTGCTATATTCACTAGTGGTTGGATCTTTATAATTATCAATGTCCTTTGCTTTATAAACAGATTGAAATAACTCAGCAAACATGTCGGTTATGATCTGTAGATCACAAGACTTTTTATCAATAAATTCCATCCAGGTTGGGTAACCATCAGTTTCGCGTTTGGTTTTTAAAAAATTCCACAAGTATCTGGAATCGCCTTTTATTTTATCCTTTATAGATTGCGAACATCGCTTCGGAGAGAAGATTAGATTCAAAATTAAGATTATATGCAATAATTTTATGTTTACTATCTTGGGAGCATAATTTGAGGGTTTTTTTATAAGCCTTGTCGTTTTTTTTAAAGACTGATAGTTGATCGATCGTCATACCATGAGGGATATTTTTTCGGTTCTCTCATAGACATGGGAATGAATAAATCATTTTCTTTGAATAGATGTGCTGGTAAATTCGGCATTCCAATTTAATTGGCCAAATATTGTTGTAAGAGAAACGGGTTAGCCTCTAACTTGGTTGAGGCCAGCCCGATTTCCTAGAATTTTCCAGCCATCTGCCATGCACCCCATGCGGCAATTGTTTCCGCAGCTCAGTCGTTAAGAGGAAATGACGTGGGTGTTGAGGTGCTCAGATAGTGGCCTTGTTTACCGCTCATGAAGAAGGAAGGGAAGTTGAGTGAGGTGGCAGACCCCTAAGTAGTGGTAGCGTCATCGACCCATTATGAGGATCGAATCAACCGTGATTTTATATTGAGGAGGGAAGAAGGGGGTTTAAATTTTAATCTTAATTACTCAAAATCATAAAAAAGAAGGTATTGGCCTCGGGTCCATGGTCGTTGTTAGTAAGTTAGGGGGTATTAAGGTGGTTCTGGTAGAAAGGACAGGAGTTGACCACAACAACAATTCCTGCCTCGAAAGATAACCAGAAGGATACTCTAATACCTGGGCCAGTTTTAGGTGAGTGAATTATTTTCCTTTTTACTTACCATAAACAGAATAAATATAGTTTTTTTATAGAATTTTCACTTTTTCTATTACAGAGAATTTTTTTGTATCGATTTTATCTTATTAAACATATGTCAATTAAACCAAAAAAATTATAAATTCTACCAAACTTAACGGATTTCAACACTTAACTGTCGTAATGTCACGACGCGACTCCCTTCCGTAAAAAAACTTTTCCAATTTCCTCGATATTTATACTCATCTTTGCTGTTGATGATTGTAGGAAAGAGAAGTAAAACACAGATCGAACAACAAGAAAATTCCCACAATCAAACAACGCGTCTACCTGAATACGCATAAATATCGCTCACATAAATTTTTTTTACGAATTTACTTGACGATCTACATAGGAGATATATTTTTGCAAAAATTATGCACACCAAATCAAATTTCTTAGAAGAAGAAAAAGACGTTACATTTGTAAACATTATGGTATGCAGTTGTTACAATACGTGCAGAGGAATATTTGACCTAAATATGAGTTTCTTGGGTGAAGTTATTATCTTCAATTTATGAAACATAAGAAGATCTTAATAACACATAATGTTTATGCTCCTCATGTAGATCAGTATCTCATGTAGATAAGTTCAATGGCTTGCAGTTGATAAAGTGTAAGCACAATGTGAGAGAATTGACATATGCCGGTCATTTAATCTAGATATATTTGGGAATGTTATTTCCCAAGGCATGTTTCGTAAATAAAGGAAATTTGATGTGAATGTGATTTCATTCCGTTACATAAGTTATTCGAATTGGGCTTTCTGAAGTTGAAATATGTAATGCGTGGATTTTCGCAATGGCAACCGCTGAGGTGTGAAACGAGGTGTTGTCTTGGTAGAGTAAGATTTTTGTTTCCAATTGTGGCCGTTTTTTAGCAATTTCTACCTTCAGCTTGTCAAGTATATAATATAAACAAAAACGTTCCCTGACTTTGCTTGCAATCCTTTGGAAAAGGAGAATGTATTGCATTCGTTGTAATCACTTAACAATTCCACTACGAACGACGTCAATATATCTTTGTTCGCCGCAACCAGAATATTATTTTCTTCATAGCATTTTAACATTTCTCGTCTGCGCGTGTCTCACGCTGTTAGAGCCACATACGTAATCTATTCTGTGCTGTGTTTTTCATCCAATGTAGGATTTAAATAGTTCATTTTCTATAACCAAGGAATAGATGTCTTATTTAATTTTTATCTTTTTAAATAAGCCTCCCTCCTACCTTTATTAGATAATTAAAATTTGAAATTATTTATTTTTTATTACTTTCAGAAGTATTAAAGATTACTGATAACCACTTGGAAAATTTAATTTTATAAGATTTCAACAATTAAGAGATAAAACTTAATAGGATTTATAAAAACCAAGTACATATGTACCATAAGAGTATGTAGATATTTCAAAATACGGTAAAAATATCTTCCCCTCAAACGAAATTTTATCTCTAAATTTAACTGAAAAATATTATGGCAATTATAATAATGCATTAAAAAAAAAATTCCTAAAAGTATAAGAGAGCTTAAAATAAAATAAATAAATTTAAAGCAAATAAACAAGCAGACAAATAAATGTAAAACTTAAATTTATTGTGGAAAATGGAAAAAGTTTTTCATCTAAGAGCAAAATACAAATGTTCATACTTTGGTTTTCGCTCATTATATATTCATATCTCTATATTTATGTAGAATTTATGTTTTCTATGTTTTCTACTTTTGTATTTGCGTGTATTAAATATCTGCAAAATGTACAAACATATATACTCGTCTTTTTATGGAAAACCATGTGAAGAAAATTGTTATGATGCTATCGCGTTTTATTGGATAATTGTTCCCAAATGTATTGTTTAGAGAATTTTACAACATTTTCTCACCACCAACACACTCCTTGTTTCCTTCTATTTGGTTTTTGGTACAGTTTTATGCATACTCATATGAGTATTACGTATATAACATAAAAATATTTTCAACATGAACTATAACTTTGCCAGACCGATTATCTAAAATACCACAGAAAATTAACTAATTTTCTACCAATTCGACTCTAAGTTCTTTAAATTTTTAAAGTTTCCAACAAAAGCCGACAACCGGAATATAAATTCCAAGTTGAAATTTTTTTGCTAAAGTTGGTCAGATCGTTACGATATATGTATTTGTAAAACATCTTTTGAACATATATGATTACGGGTATGTTCCTTAACCCTTTCGTTTCTACTGGTACTCATTTGTACCACTAAGTGGTTAAACTATTATGTTCTCTTCAAAACTTATTGGGTGAATTCACATTAGATCTTTTGGGTCCGGAATAGACCGGACTCAAAAGTCCTAGTGTGGAATTATCATTTTTATTTACGATTTACTCTCAGTTTATCGTGAACAATTTACCGGAGAATGCGGAAGCAATTTATCGTGAAATCAATTTATCGTAGAACAATATATCGTGGAACAAGTTATCGTAGCACAATTCACCGTAGAACAGTTTGTCATATAACACATTTAGGATCTTGGATTTGAAGTATATAAAAATAAAACATTTCAAACAAACGAGTTTCGTCTAAGAACTGAGCCATTAACCGATTATGATGAAATTTGGTATGTTGGAAGGAAATGATATTCTACGATTTTCAGAAGAAGTTTTGGTATATGGTCACCTGATATGGTCACCCGATTTTGATAGGACTGGGTTTGCTGGATAGAAATGAGATTCTAAAATAATTTTTGGAGAAGTTCTGGAATATGGCTACCTGGGACGAAACTTGGCCATTTCTAAACCGATTAGGAAGTGATTGGATATGTTGAGTGGAAATGGGATTCTAAAATCAAAGAAATTGGAATAAGTTCTTGGCATGTTCCATGTTCTCGTGTAAATTTTCAAAATACGTTGTTGTTATGAATACTATAAATTTATCCAAGGCCTTTGTAAGAGCAGGTAGTTGGCTTGCCGCCCAAACCACTTATTACGTGTGTAGGTCACGCGCACTGATGATATACGCACTGTCACCACTAACCTAGAGAACTCAAGTGTAACAAAGCGAGGAGGTGAATAGGTTTCATAAACTAGAGATCAATATTTTAAAAGGAAACAATCGAAACGGAAAATTATACTTCTATTCTCACTATGGATCTTAAATCCAGCGGAAATTAACTCGTAAAACTCAATACAAACTTAATATTTTAGCATTACAAACATCGGAAATAACGTTAATTGATTATAGCGCCGTCGATTATAACCGCCATGGAACACACTCTGTAAAAGTAATAATATCACCAAGCTAAAATTTGGGTTAGTAATCACTTATCAATATCATCAACTCGTGACAATCTTCACACCTATTGGCTACCGAATTTGCGCACTTGGGTTTAATGGGCGTCACATTGATATTTCGTTTGGCAGGATCCAAGGCCTAAGTGAAGAAAATCTCCATTAAACCAATCATTCTTTCTACAAACCCAATTTCATGGAAGAATATTGAGCAAAATTCTACAAAACGACATGCACGACATTAGACATACATCATTGAGCTAGTCACATTCTACAATTCGTAGGATGTAAGCACATATTTCTTACATAAACGCATCCATGGCTGCAAGGATCAGTGGAAGATTAGTTATGCAGAATTAACAGATGCTTCGGTGTCTATTTTACGACGGAATCCACTACAAGCAAACAATAACTGGCAGGATGAAAATTCTAGGAAGCCTTTTGGAACACATTTAGATACGCCAGTGAAACCTATATCAAAATGTAAAATAATTTTACCAAGGCCGCGAGGAAACCTTCCAATCTGTTTTTCCTAGCGGAAAAAGTATAAATGGTACCAGCAACAAACACTTAACATCGAAAAGCCGTGAGAAACACTGATGGATAATAGAACCATCCTGAAAATATGGCGAAATTATTTTTCAATACGTCTCAACAGACATGTATTACCACCCACTTATGAACGATCATTGTTTTGTGTAACCCAAAGCTAAACATAACTCAACACAGTTGTTTATATCATAAATAGAGTCAGCTATTAACTTACATTGAGAATATATGTATAATTGGTCGCAATACAATTTTCCATAAAATAGTTCCAAATATATGATTACTGCAAGGGTTGACAAATATCACAGATCAGGAGTAAATGATCAATAGTAGTTTATGAAGGCATTGAGGATTGCAGCCCGGTTTAGACTACGCGAAAGTCTCGCCAAATATCGCTTAAAATTAATTTGGAAATTTCTAAAGCTCTGATACGACCATCCATTATATTTGGTTTATAGTCTTTGACGCTGTCACATCCCGTAACATTCCATCCCATGGCTGAGTTCCGTCCCATGTAGCCATATTCCAGAACTTCTTTCAAAAATAATTTTAGAATCCAATTTCCATCAAACAAACCCAATCCCATCAAAATCGGATAAGAAATGGCTGACCCAGGTGGCCATATATCAGAACTTCCAACATACCCAATCTCACCATAATCGATTAAGAAATGGCCAGGGACCTTCTCGGGTAGCCTTATTTCGGAACTTTTTCTAAAAATCATTTAAGAATACCATTTCCATCCAACGTATCCAATCCCATCATAATCGTTTAAGATCGTTTCGTCCAAGGAGGCCATGTTTTCTTCAAAATTTATTTAGTTCCATGTAAAATCCCTCCATATAAAAGTTCCTCGTCTTAACTCAAGATTTGAGACTCGATTTCTTAACTTGAGCAGCATTTTTCTTTGCATTTGAAAACGGAATAGAAATGTAATGACTTAAATGTTGCTTATCGACATTCATCTCTTAAATTTGATGCACACGAACGACAGCTTATAAATGAGTCTGAAACTTTCCGAGTTTCTACTTGCACACCTAATAAATTAGTGAGTACTGTTTTGGAACCCGCGGTCAGCTTTTGTTTCGATTGATTTTTTTTCGTCTTTACACCTACTCTCAAGTATAAATCGTCCTGCTCTGCTGTTGGTACAAGGGATGTTACAACGGAGCGAATCGAAATTCAAAGTTTCCTCGTCCAGACTTATATGTGAAAAATAGCAAGACACTAAAGAAGTAATTTTTCTAAGTAATTTTCACACAGATACTTTGACCACGGTAACAACCATGAAAGATGGGTAAAAACCTTCCAATCGAAACAAACGAAAGAAGTCAAGCGTTCAGCCAGACGAATGTCAAGCAAGATAAAATGCGGTGCAATAGTATATACCACGTAGAAATACGGCTGGTTCATATATGTACCACCACCTTCCTTCCTCCCAGCAGGTTTTCAGTCAAATTCGATTACACAGTTAGGTTCAAGATAATTCATAGTACGACGAAAGGCTTAAGTAAATCTATTTTGGTAATTCCTGATGGATTGAATTATTTTTAAAGTTTCGTTTTTTGGATAATTTATGAGAAGTTTTCAATTTAATTGGTCGTGCAAACTAATTTAGATATACATGATTTTTGATGAAAGGGTGAGCTCTACAATCAAAATTGTTTCTTATTGAGATCCTTCTAAAAAAAATCTAACTCACCATTAAAATTTTAATCAACTGACTACTAAGGTCAGTGAACGTGTGGCCGAAGAAAATTTTTATCATTAAATCTGATGCTAAATACAATTTAGTAATCATTAAAATATTCGACCTCGAAAATCGTTTTTACAAATTCTGTGTGTGTGTGATCTGTGTAGACTAAAAGATTGTGACCTCTCTACAGCCCAGACGGAGCGACTGATTGAAATGGAACTTTTAACTTAAGCTTTTTCAATAAATTTGGAAACCACAATTACGAGTAGCCAGCGGAAATTGTAGCTTCCACTTGAGTTTCTCGTTTTTTGAAAATATTTTAAAAATTAAATCATTTATGAGAAAGACTACTATATGTATTAAAGTATTTTAAATTAAATTTGCAACAATATGCATCTACATAAGTTTTCCAAAATTGATACTTAAGGATTTAAAATTTAATGATCCTAGTCTGTCACATCTGAGTACGGTTGGCATTACAAATTTTCTTAAATTTAAGATTTTACCAAATTAATGGTAAAAGTTGTAATTTTCGCCTTAGAAAACATATGTTAGTGTACTCGATATTTATGTGCATTTGTGGTAAAAGAACACACACAACACACATACATGAATGAAAATAGGTGCACCAATTCTTAGAATCCTGATAGGATTTCATTAATTTTTTCGATTGTTCACAAGTATGGTTATGATATTGAATTAATATAGCACTGTAATCAAGTTTTCTGGAGTTTAAATGTTTTAATGTCGAAAGCTTGTTACTTTCATGAGCTTTCTAAAGTTAGCTAGAAAATCTGGTATTTTCCATTAAGAAGAGTTCCAGATTCCCTTATTTTATTTTATATCTAAGTAGAGTTCTATGGAATTATCTTTAATTTATTTTTATTTTTTATTTTAAATAGGTTAACGATCGAAGTTTGAATAATTCAATTACTCAATTCATATTCATAATTCAATTCATATTTAATTCATATTCAATTCATATTCAATTCATATTCAATTCATATTCAATTCATATTCAATTCATATAAAATTCATATTCAATTCATATTCAATTCATATTCAATTCATATTCAATTCATATTCAATTCATATTCAATTCATATTCAATTCATATTCAATTCATATGCAATTCTTATTCAATTCATATTCAATTCATATTCAATTCATATTCAATTCATATTCAATTCATATTCAATTCATATTCAATTCATATTCAATTCATATTCAATTCATATTCAATTCATATTCAATTCATATTCAATTCATATTCAATTCATATTCAATTCATATTCAATTCATATTCAATTCATATTCAATTCATATTCAATTCATATTCAATTCATATTCAATTCATATTCAATTCATATTCAATTCATATTCAATTCATATTCAATTCATATTCAATTCATATTCAATTCATATTCAATTCATATTCAATTCATATTCAATTCATATTCAATTCATATTCAATTCATATTCAATTCATATTCAATTCATATTCAACTCATATTCAATTCATATTCAATTCATATTCAATTCATATTCAATTCATATTCAATTCATATTCAATTCATATTCAATTCATATTCAATTCATATTCAATTCATACTCTATTCATATTCAATTTATATTCTATTCACATTCAATTCCTATTCAATTCATATTCAATTCATATTCAATTCATATTCAATTCATATTCAATTCATATTCAATTCATATTCAATTCATATTCAATTCATATTCAATTCATATTCAATTCATATTCAATTCATATTCAATTCATATTCAATTCATATTCAATTCATATTCAATTCATATTCAATTCATATTCAATTCATATTCAATTCATATTCAATTCATATTCAATTCATATTCAATTCATATTCAATTCATATTCAATTCATATTCAATTCATATTCAATTCATATTCAATTCATATTCAACTCATATTCAATTCATATTCAATTCATATTCAATTCATATTCGATTCATATTCAATTCATATTCAATTCATATTTAATTCATATTCAATTCATATTCAATTCATATTCAATTCATATTCAATTCATATTCAATTCATACTCTATTCTTATTCAATTCATATTCAATTCATATTCAATTCATATTCAATTCATATTCAATTCATATTCAATTTATATTCTATTCACATTCAATTCCTATTCAATTCATATTCAATTCATATTCAATTCATATTCAATTCATATTCAATTCAAATTCAATTCAAATTCAATTCATATTCAATTCATATTCAATTCATATTCAATTCATATTCAATTCATATTCAATTCATATTCAATTCATATTCAATTCATATTCAATTAATTTTTTTACATATTCATTTCATATTCAATTCATATTCAATTCATATTCAATTCATATTCAATTCATATTCAATTCATATTCAATTCATATTCAATTCATATTCAATTCATATTCAATTCATATTCAATTCATATTCAATTCATATTCAATTCATATTCAATTCATATTCAATTCATATTCAATTCATATTCAACTCATATTCAATTCATATTCAATTCATATTCAATTCATATTCGATTCATATTCAATTCATATTCAATTCATATTTAATTCATATTCAATTCATATTCAATTCATATTCAATTCATATTTAATTCATATTCAATTCATATTCAATTCATATTCAATTCATATTCAATTCATATTCAATTCATATTCAATTCATATTCAATTCATATTCAATTCATATTCAATTCGTATTCAATTCATATTCAATTCATATTCAATTCATATTCAATTCATATTCAATTCATATTCAATTCATATTCAATTCATGTTCAATTCATATTCAATTCATGTTCAATTCATATTCAATTCATATTCAATTCATATTCAATTCATATTCAATTCATATTCAATTCATATTCAATTCATATTCAATTCATATTCAATTCATATTCAATTCATATTCAATTCATATCAATTCATATTCAATTCATATTCAATTCATATTCAATTCATATTCAATTCGTATTCAATTCATGTTCAATTCATATTCAATTCATATTCAATTCATATTCAATTCATATTCAATTCATATTCAATTCATATTCAATTCATATTCAATTCATATTCAATTCATATTCAATTCATATTCAATTCATATTCAATTCATATTCAATTCATATTCAATTCATATTCAATTCATATTCAATTCATATTCAATTCATATTCAATTCATATCAATTCATATTCAATTCATATTCAATTCTTATTCAATTCATATTCAATTCATATTCAATTCATATTCAATTCATATTCAATTCATACTCTATTCTTATTCAATTCATATTCAATTCATATTCAATTCATATTCAATTCATATTCAATTCATATTCAATTCATATTCAATTCATATTCAATTCATATTCAATTCATATTCAATCCATATTCAATTCATGTTCAATTCATATTCAATTCATATTCAATTCATGTTCAATTCATATTCAATTCATATTCAATTCATATTCAATTCATATTCAATTCATATTCAATTCATATTCAATTCATATTCAATTCATATTCAATTCATATTCAATTCATATTCAATTCATATTCAATTCATATTCAATTCATATTCAATTCATATTCAATTCATATTCAATTCATATTCAATTCATATTCAATTCATATTCAATTCATATTCAATTCATATTCAATTCATATTCAATTCATATTCAATTCATATTCAATTCATATTCAATTCATATTCAACTCATATTCAATTCATATTCAATTCATATTCAATTCATATTCGATTCATATTCAATTCATATTCAATTCATATTTAATTCATATTCAATTCATATTCAATTCATATTCAATTCATATTCAATTCATACTCTATTCTTATTCAATTCATATTCAATTCATATTCAATTCATATTCAATTCATATTCAATTCATACTCTATTCATATTCAATTTATATTCTATTCACATTCAATTCCTATTCAATTCATATTCAATTCATATTCAATTCATATTCAATTCATATTCAATTCAAATTCAATTCAAATTCAATTCATATTCAATTCATATTCAATTCATATTCAATTCATATTCAATTCATATTCAATTCATATTCAATTCATATTCAATTCATATTCAATTCATATTCAATTCATATTCAATTCATATTCAATTCATATTCAATTCATATTCAATTCATATTCAATTAATTTTTTTACATATTCATTTCATATTCAATTCATATTCAATTCATATTCAATTCATATTCAATTCATATTCAATTCATATTCAATTCATATTCAATTCATATTCAATTCATATTCAATTCATATTCAATTCATATTCAATTCATATTCAATTCATATTCAATTCATATTCAATTCATATTCAATTCATATTCAATTTATATTCAATTCAATTCAGAACATTTAAAACGTGGGCTGATCCAAAAACTGTCGTAATCAAGCCTATCGTACACATCGTTATGAAAGCATAAATATGATACTCTCTAGGTTATTTTATTTTCATAGAATTAATTTCAAGTTCTTCGAATAGATAAAGGCTTATAAAAATATGTCACGTGTTATATTGTTAAACCCCCTAGATAGATACTCAAAACCAAAATAAATATAAAAAGTAGATTAATTATAAAATGATAGGAAATGATTCAGTATTTTATAAATATATTTCAGTTTCACAGTATTCTATATTTTATAAATTTTCGTGTAAAATTATTAACTAATTACGAATTCTAAATTAAAAAATTTTTAATTGAAATATGATGCAAATCGTATTATTATTATTAATATTATTGTGATTATCCTGCAGCGATATACCATCAGCATTTTTGAAACCTCCCGTACACACACACACACACACATATATACTCTTGTATGTTTATTAAATACACATATATACATACAATTAATTTAAAAAGACGTGATATAAATGAATATGAATGGATTTATAATTTTAATCTCTTGTTGAATAATTAAAAACATATTTTAATTATTATAATTTTTATTTTATGTTTTTTTGTATAAATTTAAATTTTTTTTTTAAAAATGTATATTTTTTTGTATTAAAGATATTAGGTTACATAAAAATTCCAATGCGGTGATGTAATTTTAATTATACGTACGAACGTAGTATAGAATATTCGGAACACAAATTTGAAAACCTTAATGACAGTAAATGTTGACGCTTTCATACCAAATCACGAACCTCCCTCCCAGCAATTTATATTCATTGCATGTATATTTACTTTTTGTAACCACAAAAAAAAAAAGTTTCAAATACAAAAATTATTTTATTCTTAATTACAAAAACAAATGTTATTATATCATAATTTATTTTTACAAATTCGAAAAACTAATTTATTTACAATATGAAGCGAAATATTATATAATATTTTCCTAAATAAATCAATCATTAAAATAAACATATAAATAATAATGTTTTCATTTAAACACAGATTAATCAATAAACGGATACAGCTAAAAATAAACAGAAGTAATTAAAGCTAAATTGTTTTATTTTGTATTTAGATTTTATTTTATTTTGGATTTTTTTATTTGTTTTAAAACTTGTATAAATATTAAATTGAATCATTTTGTAAAAATAGGGCAGAGATGTTTCTCTTAACAAAGTGTAATTTTAATGCTCTTCTTATTGAGCAGTCACTTTTAGAACACTGTATATGACTACAAGGATGGTAGCATAGTACATATGGCAAGCAAACAGCCACTTATTTACAAACTAACCAAAATAACCGTTTACGTTATAATTTTTTTCCCTTTAAATAGTGTACTTCCTTTTCTCTTCTCGTACTTATGAGATTACTATTAGGCAGATTACATAGCGATTTTTTGCGTCCCTGACGTCGACGACGTAGACAACCTGAGAAATGACATTACAAACTTAATTTTTTCATTCTTTTATTTTTATTTACTTTACGCTGACTGATAAAGTAGCAGTCAATTGGCATTTTCCTTTATAGATTTGCCACATTGAAATAAACCAGTATTGGTTCAGTTTGATCATGTTCCTGATTGTTATTAGTGAACTGCCAAATTGGATTGCCAAACTTAAGGTACATCCATGTACCTTAGTACATATATGTACTTGATCATACATTTACCACTCCAAAGATATCGAACATGCTATTACGAATAAAATTATAGATTTCAAAGCCCAGTTGTTGAAGCAAAAGTAAAGAAAAATGGAGCAATTAGCAGGCTTAACGACATTAAAATATTACCGAGTGTTCGGTCATATTGTACGTGTTTACCATCTCATAGGAAGGAAATGAACTTCCGCTAAAACAACGGCATCAATTTTTTCGGTTTACCATCCACTTGCATCATCAAAATATCATCCCCCGGCAATATCACCATGTTTAAGGAAGAATTACACCCTTGAATGCATTGACATTTAACTGCACTTTTAAATTAAATCATGATTGAATGAAATATTTATCTGTCAAGTGAACGAAATATTTATAGTTCAATTCCACTTCATACTTTTTTTAGTTTGACCAAATATCAATAGATGTCAGCAAAATATATTTAATTCGAATTCTATGTTACCATTTTTAAATAGATGGCTCTGTGAATATTCTTAATTAATTCTAATACTGAGTGCCTAATTCCATTTTTCGAATAAATTACTGAAGAAACTAATTTAATGTTCGTACCAGCTACTCGTATGTGGTGTGAAACACAATACACTAAATTTTTATTCCAATTCGCTAATTTAATTTGAGTTTTAATTAACCATTAAGTATGTAATTTAAAATTAATTATTAGAAACAGATTGTTTTATGGGCACAGCGACAACAATATCAGTTACTTGAAAATATATTTTCTAAACGGTTGTGAAGTTTGGCCCAAGAAAAAATCCCGTGTACATATACAAATCCAATAAGAATTTTTTATTACTGAACATGTATTAGTGATTACACTGTTAAACCAAAATTTTAGCGAAATAACTATATTATAATAGAAAGAAACGAAAATAGGCGAGAGAGACAGAAATACAGAAAGAGTAAGAAATAATCTTGAGAAAACAAAATAAAATACATTAAGCCATTTAATTGAGCTCAATAAATTAATTTAAAAAAATTAAATTTAAATATTATATTTAAACTAAACATTATTTACTAAATTTTTTTAAAAAATGAACTAATAATGAAACACGAAAAAGTAAACAAAATGAATTATTGTAAGAATACAAAGTATAACTCAGAACAGGAGTTGAGTTGTTTTGGAGAAATTTTCATTTAGAAAATAAATCGTCGTAGTCTGTATAAGAAAACTCCACTACGATGAAATGACAGCCTTAGAATAACAGTCAAGCGCCCTTTCACTAAGAGCAAATATTCCTTTCGGAAAATTTCACTAAGAGCAAATATTAGGTTTAGGTTGACACAATCAAATAAATCAAGAGCCATTTCCATATCAAGGGGATAGGTATGACTCTTCGTTTTCTTGAAAACTTCTGGATATCGTAGAGTGTTTTGGAAAATTCCACTATGTGTAAATGTTAGCACTAGGTTGACTCAATAAAATAAATCAAGGTCCATTTCCATTTCTAGCGGATAGGTATGATTCTTCATTTTTGCAATTCAAGCCGATTTTATTGGTTTGAGTAGTTTTAGTTTACATAAATTCTGGATATCTCAGATAATGTTTGTCGGAAAATTCCACTAAGAGCAAATGTTAGCTTTAGGTAGACACAATCAAATAATCAAGAGCCATTTCCATATCAAGGAGATAGGTATGGTTCTTCATTCTCGCAATTCAAATCGATTTTATTGGTTTGAGTAGTTTTAGTTTAGATAAATTCTGGATATCGTAGAGTTTGTCGGTAAATTCCACTATGGACAAATGTTAGCTTGAATATTGTCAACCTAAAATATTAAATTTTAGAGAATTAATCTGAACCATTTTTGTTCCAAATTTAATTTAGAATCTTTTACTGTATGTAACTGAAATACTGAAAAAAGCTCATATGGAAGGTGCTGCTTCCGGTGGACCAATTTTGGCCAAATATCACTTGGATATCTAAATTATGCGAATAGTTTAAGCATGGAGTTTCATTCCGATGATTCAATCTGTCTGGGACGTATATGTGCCGAATTGTTGTGCATATCTCTCAATATATTAAAACAAGCTCCTAGGGAAGCTTTTAGATTCGATCGACCGATTTCGGCTAAAAACAACTTGGTTCTCCGAATTTATAAAAAAAATTAAATATGAACTTTAATGCTCAACGGACATACCGTCTGGACTGTATAGAGGAGACTCAGACATTTAGTCTGCACGGAACCACTCCCAATACACACAGAGGTTTTTTTAAAATACACTTTTTTTTACTTCGGCGATATAACGAAAAGAAATCATAAAAAATCTAAAGGTTCAAAATTTTCATGATCACATGAAAGCAATTCCCCTTTAATACATTGTACAGCCGTAATTTTTGAACTAAAAAGCTTAAATGGTTGGTAGGCCAGAATTCCAAAATGGATACACTTAGAAATTGTACATTACAAATCCTAGCAAGTTTTCGTTTTTTTTTAATTTTTTACAAATCGTCTTGTAATTTATATTTCATAATTTAGATTCATGTTTTGTCGATTGTTGTAAGCTTTTTGGTTGGTCTTCTTTAAAATTTTGTTATATGTTTTGCGGATCTAAATTTGATCTAGTAAACCAACCAGGGATACACGGTTGTCGTCACGTAATCTATTAGAACATTCCACATACTTTGACTGTTCTGTGTCTCAAGTAAAAGTAGAGAATAAATGGGGAAACTAGCATAGTACATTGAGCCTTATCACAAACCTTCAGCGGCGATACAAATGAATTCACATAGTTGGTCTATATGTCCGATTTAATTTAGCATCCATTTCCATCATCAAAATATCGACCATAATGTATATGGATCACATTTAATTAGCTCACCATATTTAAAGAAGAAATACATCAGCTGCCATAGGATCAGTTTGACAAAATTGGAAAAGGTAGGAAAAAATAAAAAATACCGTGAATGGTTTGGCGCTTAAGAGTGTTTAAGGATATGTTGCGCAGGTTCGATAAGCAACGGTAGGAACATTTTCTTCTAGAGTAGTTTGATATTCAATAGCTGTTGTGGAAAACTCATGCTTAATTTTTTGCTTTGCTTAAAATTTTTTCTTTTAATAATTTCAAGCACTCAAACTTGGAGAAGTTGTGCAAGCTCGATCGAAATATAGGCTCTGATTATTTTCGCAATAATAAAGTTATATCCATAATCTCGTGTCTTATAGTTTTGTTGCTTTGTAAATATTTTGGTTATATGGAAATACAAAACATTGTATGGAAACTAACTAAGCCAATTGTCGATAAAAGGCCACATAGACACATTGAAATTGAAATTTTAGTGTAGGTCCAACATCAAATTTAATTTACTACAGGACATTGTTAAATTAATTAATTGTTAACTTAAATTATGTTTGATGGAATATGTTAGTTCAGTGAATGAAATACTAAAAGTTCAATTTCACTTCATACTTTTGTTTAGTTTGGCCGAATGTCAATAGATGCCAGTAAAATATATTTTGTTCCAATTTGTTTTTAGCATTCCTAACATATGACACTTCGAAATTCTTAATTAACTTTAACTTTTTAAATCACAGACTAAACTAATTTAATGTCAGTTCATTCCAGTTATACGGCGCGAAATTTTATTTGTGTTTTAATTAACTATTTAGGCTGTGTGCCAAACTTAAGGTAAAAGTAAATTGTTCGGTAAATTAAATTGTTTTTCAAACACTCTATAGCAAACTGATCGAAAAATCTGCCCTAAAACCAGTTTTTACCTTAGTAAACGATTTACCTTAAGTTTGGCACGCAGCCTTAGTAGGAAATTTTGGGTAAAATATAAGAAACAGTATGTTTTATGAATGACGCGTAAATGCCCATCTTTAAACCAAATGGTTTCTTCGTTAGCAGCCATTTTCATATAAACTATTGCGTTGCATGGCTTTCTCGAGTGTTTGCTTATTTCTTTACTGACGATGTCCATATTCAGATTTATACGATGGTTATCATTTCTTATGTGCCACGGTGCAATAACTACTCCACGTAGGACGTTGCTTTGGAATGACTGGATGATATTGACATTTGTTTTCTTTGTAAATCCCAGAGATGTATACCGTAAGTCCATACATGTTTAAGCATTTGCAGGTATAGTAGTAATTTATCATATAAAGTCAGCTCAGACTATCTCCCTAAGAGCCAATCCACTTTTCTGTATTTAATGTTTAAATCTTCTTTATTCCTTTTCCCATGCTCTTTCCATTTGCGCTTCGCATCTAGAGTCATGTCTAGAAATTGTGACGTTTGTGCATAGAGAGTTTGCTGAGTTCTTAGTTCAGTTCTACTGTATCCAGTTGACCTTACTGTTGTGAAGTTTACGTGAACATATTTTGTTTCATTAAGTTTTATTCGTCATCTCCTCGCCCAGGTACTGACAATATTAGGAGCTCTTTGCAATTTGCTAAATTGATCGTATATCATCCGCAAAATGTTTGTTTCGTCTATTTTGGCAGTTACTAGGTATATGAAACATATAAAGTTTGTCCTAGAAAACTACCTAGTGGTACTCCTGCTGAATTTTTTTATCTTTCCGAGTACTCACCATCTAATTTATTACGAATGTGTCGGTTAGCTATTTATGTAAGTTTCTTTATAGTTTATAATCTAAACCTTAAAAAAATACTCTGCCAAAGGCCTGTGCTACATCCAAGAAGATATTTTCTTTCATATTTTCAAGTACATATTCAGTTATGTTTGTAATTCAAGGTACTTGTTCAATTGTTGAATGAGTTTCTGGAATACAATTTCTTTCTTCTGATATTGGTTTGAGTCTGTTCAGGAATAGTTTATGGGATACTTTTAAAATTGTTGGAAGTCGAGAAGTCAGCCTATACAAATTTTTGTCATTTAGTGATTTGTTGGTTTTAGGTATGATGATTACTTCAGCGAATTTTCATTGATTTAGAACGTAATTAAGTCTGATTACTCGGTATCTTTTTCTCCACCGGCTACCATAACCAATTTCATAATCGATTATTTAGTGGACTCAGTTGATATTCCAAATACGTTAATTTAAGGTGTTGTTGTTCTAGAGCTCGTTTTTTGATATTTAATTGACTTCTAGAAACCCTTTTTTAAGAAGATGGTAAAATTTCCACCATTTCTGTAGAGTGTTGAGCTTTTCTTTTCTTGTTTAGTGTTTTATTCCGGTTCAACATCCAATTTGTTTCTCTTTCTAATTTTTCTTCACCCGTATTGAAGAAATTAATGTCATCATCGATTGCAGGTTTAGTTGTCGTCCCAAGTGCTGCATGTGTTTTAACTATTTTTGAGTGTTCATTCTGTTTCTTTATAAATGTAAATCCTTCTTTCTACTTAGCTGTAAATTCTAATATTTCTCTTAATTGGTCACGGAGATCAGTGTTTTCCTCCTCGTACTGAAAGATATTTTGAGTTAAGGATGTGATTTTGATAATTCGATTGAGCAACCAGATCAAATGAGTTAAGCAATGATTGTCTTACGCCAGAATCCATTTGGCGAGCCTTCGAAGAATGTGGATTTGGTAGCATCTCTGCTGCTGTACCACTTGCATTATTACTTCCTGAATACAATTCATTGCTTGTTGTTTTACCAAGTTATACCACCGGTATTGGGTCCTTGGTAATAGTTTGCTGCTGCGGAAGCAATACCCGCCCTTGTCATGTAAACTCGGTTTCCTAGGTGTACACAGACTGAGAGACTAAATTTTAACAAATTAATTCATTACGTTTTAGTGAAAGTTTATAAATTGAAATAAGTAATTTTTATGTATAAATTAATTGATCGCAATTAAATCGTTTATTTCAAAAAGGTCCTAAGCCACGTTTCGGTGATTTCGAGGTATAGATGTACTCGTATAAATACTACTTCGAGCATGCCCGATCGTTTGGTGTTAAAATGAATTAAGTCTGAATGCTAGTTGTAGTATTTAGATACGCATATCCAATACGTTTAGTGTAAAAAAGAACCAAGTCCGGACTTAGTTCCTTTTTCAATTATCAATGTTTTTTTTAGATGCGTATAACTGTATCGTCTTTTATTTTAACCGTTATTTTAGATATAACAATAGCTTGGCAAAAGTCAATATTTTTAGTCGACATGAGATGTTTGTTCGAACCATTCACAAGTTTTTCTTTAAAAATCAATAAATTTAATAAAAACCGAGACGTTAGTTGATCTAACACTGTTAATACCTAGAAATTGTTTTCATATTATGGAGAACCAAGATTTAATGAGTGAAAATGATACTGAAGGAGAAGTTAATGAAGCACCACCTTTTAAGCGACGTAGGCGAAGAAGAAACACTGACAGGTATCCGCGAAACGCTATAAAAAGGGCCAAATTTAAAGGGATAAAACATACGAATTATGTAGGGAAGGATGTTAAAACTCGTGATCGTTAAAGCTATTGGAGAAGATTTCAGGTAAAGTATATTATTTATTTTATTATTTGTTTGTGTAGATGTCGTTTGAAGTGTTTTGTTAATGTTACCCGAAGCTGAGAAAATTAGTATTTTCAATAAAGTTTACAATTTAGAATCTAAGGATGAGATATCTACCTCCAAGGATTTATTGAAGCCATTTGATTAATTTTGAGGGAAAACACCAGAATTGATAGGTCAATAGATTTTCTAAATCTACATTCTATTACGAATAAACGGCCAAAGAGGCTAAAGACCTTACTATTAAATAATAGAAAACCTCAAGAAAGCGGAAAAGTTTTTAAATCAAATGCCGTACCAGAAACAGAGAATATTCTCATTCGACAGCATATCATAGGCAACTCATTATTCTAATAAGGAATATTAAAATGCAAAACTAAATGTGAAAATTATGTATAACATGTTCAAAGATAAACATCCGGAATCAAGTATAAAATATATAACATAAAATTTTTTCACTAACATTTCAATTTACTTTTTGGACAGCCTCAAATCAATACTTTTGTCACTATGAAGGCTTATCGCTAAAAATAAAGTGTCCTTCTCTAGCAGTGGCAAAAATGATGAGAGAAAGAAGAGTGAAACAATTCTACACTGCTCTACAAGACACTACCAAAGAAATTCAAGAAAGAAATGACCTTGCTGCCATTGCTTTTGACTTTATGCAGCATTTACAGTTACAGGAAGTTCCTGTCCAAGGCTTTTTTATTTGAGTCAATTGACCGTTAGCGTTTTCTGTGTTAATGATTTAAAACAGAATTTATTGCTGCTAAGGGCGTAATTTCCATGCTGATGTTCAAGAACTAAGATTATTTTCAGATAACTGCCCTGGACAAAATAAAAATCATTCTATGATGAGGATGTGCATGGATAGTTGATTCTGAACGATTTAACAAGGTTGAGCAGTTTTATCCAGTGCGTGGGCTTTCCTTCCTACACTGTGATCAGGACTCTGGAATTATTAAAAGATCATTGAAAAAATTGATGGAATATTCACCGTTCATGGATTCAATGAGATAACAATAGCATATTGTTAAAGAAATTTGGACAGCCGACATTTTTAATTTCAAAGATTGGGGACCTTTTATAAAAAACATGCATTTCAAATGAATCACAAACAAATCCCAGAAATGAAAAAGAAAGCTTTTCGATTTCCAAGATGCATCACATAATTCATGAGAAAAAATTGTTCGGACATTTCACATATAAAATTGTAATCCTAGAAACAAAAGTAGCCCATCTGAATCTCTCAATCAGATGGGTGCCTGAGGAGTACAAGGAGTTTTATCAAGATATTATTGATAATTGGGAAACCAAATTATTGATAATTAATTTAAAAAATTAAATAAATAAATAATTAAATAAATTAATAATTACCAAGAAAGGAAAAAAAACTTGATTTATTATTAGTTTGAATTGAAGATATGAATTGCACATAAGTTCTTCACTAATAACCTTAATTCATCCAGCTTCCGTTTCATTAATTTACTTCAAATTACTTAATACCACAAGAAAGTCATCAGATCTATCAATCATTAAATAAAAAAATAAAAAATATAGGCTAATCCAAAATTAATCAGTTTTAATCGTATATCTCAAAACTATAACAACTCACGTTAGGACCTTTATCGGGTCAATTAAAAAAGCCGTTAATTAATTCATAATAATATGGCTATTACAATACAAGATATATCGCCAATCAAATTCTTAAACTAGAATGATTTCCTCAATTCTCTGCTAACACACTTTCTTGCATTATAACCAATTAGTTTTGCGATGTGGATGATTAACAAATTTAGTTAATAAGCCTCAGTCGTAGGGTTATTTAAGATACAAAAAGTAAATTGCCATTAAATAATTTGTAATTGCTTTTTAAAATACTCAACTAGTAAGCAATCTGAGCTCGTTTAGTTTGGCATTTAAATAAATGTAGTGAGCCCTGAGTCAACGTTGATTTAGCCCCTCCCCCAATAGTAAAGACAGTGTATTTTGAATAAATTTTGCTTTATTGTAGAATTAGGAATAATTTATACGCAATTTAAGATAAATTCAATTTTTGAGCTCACCCTTAAAATTATAAACAACAACATAATTACTTTTCGTAATGAAACAATCGCCTATTGTTTTGTATTCCGGTATTCAAAAGTTTTATTTCTTGGCAGCACAAAATTTTTTTCACTTCAAGTCAAATTAAAGTTGAATAAGATGCTTTTGTACAAATATTCGGGGTGTTCGCGGCTGGCGGTATCATATCAAGATTCGTTGCTGTTAAGTCGTTATAAACCGCCAAAGTTAAATAAATTCGTTTTAATTTTTACCGATATCGAATACTCAAAAAGTGCTATTAATCTAATTTTGGTGCTTCATTAAGAGGTTGTCAACTCAATCGTTCTTATTGTTTAACATAAGTCTCAACTACGCTCAGATAATTTTTTATATTTAGACAGTTAAATCATTAATTATACATCTCGATCCGTATATATGCTTAGCTACGAAATCATTAAAACAATACCGAGGTTTACCCATTACGTCAATCATCTTCGTATTTACATGACATTTTACTCAAACTCTGGTTCATTGTGTTATAAAAAGAAAATTTCTTAGGAACAATACCGTTAGAAAAACAACAACCACCATTATTTATATTTATATATACGAAACTAAAATAAATTATTGAGAAATTATGTTAGATTAATTAATCATCTTAAGAAGTACACAAATAAAACCAAAAAAACAAATCTAATAATAATCTAACGATGACATATTTGTGGTTTAGTTATGATAACAAACCATTCTATTATTAATTATTATTTCTAATTATAAAAATTAATTTTTATTTATTATTTATGGCATAAAATTCAATTCGGTGAACTTTCCACATAATTCGATCTACTCGTAAATTTTGAGCGAGATTAAAATCCTGCTGTTTTCCAACAGTGGTTAAAATAAAAATATTTTCTAGCTTAATTTTGTGTAAAATTATTTTGTAACAAGTTCTCTGTTCTTCGAATCTGGCTGGAGTTTAGACGTTTACTACACTATAAAACAATATTTATACGAAAACCATACTCGTATGTTCAGACAGTTTTAAGTCAACCGTAAAGAAAATTGATAAAGCAAGAACGATTTATGCAATTATTGCTCTAAACGGTAGAAAATATTAGATAAATTATTAGTTTATTTCAAGCTTCTGCCTTTATGGTAGTTGTTAATCTATACGCTTCATCAAAAAAACTACATTGAAGCGAAAAATTTGAATTAGTGGCGAAAATGGGTGTTTTACATTTACATTTTATATTGAAATTGTATTGCTCGACTAGAGTAATGTTTAAAAACTGGAGCAATAGACTTTTAACTTTGGTCTAAACTTACACACACACACACATGATAGCAAAGTATTTGAATTCAGGAGAGATTATTAATTTTTATTTACTGACCGAATGGCACAATTAATTTCAGTTTAAATCCAAATCTCTCGAGTAAAAAACTCAAATTTGTAATAATTAAATCTAGTCCGTTTAACAGTTACATTAATATTTTGAAGAAAGTGCTACCATTTTATCAGCTTTATAAAATGGTAGCTAATTTAAGGTCCACTACAGGAATTTATCTTCTTGACCATGAGCACTGTCAAATTATTGGTGCTAAGTTACCCTCAGAAAAGCAAGTGTTGTTTTTTTACAATCACCGTACTGTGAAATTAACTACTAGTGAAAGTGTGACTCTTTCAATCCAGGAAGTGTCTATTTTTTTGGTTAAAAGCTCGAATTACAGTGAAAAAGGAACAACATTCTATTGAAAAATTGAAACAATTGCATGATGAGTGGATAAATCTGCTAAAGAATAAAAATAAACCTTCAAAAGTTTTTCGTGAAAGAGAAATTGCCTTTAATAGTAAACTGCATGATATTTTCGATATCGCACATGTACAAGCGAGTCTTCTTGTCACAGCGGGAGAAAGAGCGTCCCGGATATTTGACTGAAGGCAAAGAAAAATCGTAAACGAAGATATCTTGAAGAAAACCAAAACAATTCCAATAGACTCATAAGCATTATTATCGCGATCAAGAGAGTGACAGCGAAAGGATATCTGATAATGACATGAGCTTCGAAAATATTAATTTGCCCATACTAAACGCAGAAAGAGTCCTTAGATGAAGCAAATGTTGCATTACTCCTAGAATATTGTCAGCTTTGGATAAGTGGAAGATTACCGATCGTGTAGCAATGCATTTAATCAGTACCGTTGGCGAAAGTCTTGGGCATTCCATTGATGAACTCGTTTTGAATCGACCCACACTGAGGCGTCTTCGTTAGTTAAATAGACTTTCAAGTTTACAACAGGCAGTGATAATTTCCCATATAGATGGAGAACTATTATTGGGCGTTCCCAAAATATCAAGAGCAGGTGGTTTGGAAATGGCACAGGCTGTTTTCCAAAGCTCAATCGATTGAAAAGTAGCTGGTGATGTCGTGGCGGGCTTGCTTTGATACAACATATTCAAATACTGGAAGTTTAAATGGGGCAGCCATTATTGTAGAGCAGAAACTGGAACTAAGTTTATTATATCTTCCTTGTCGACACCACAAATGTGAAATTACATTGCGCGCTGCAATTGAATCAAAAATGGGGAATACATCAAGAGTAAATGTTCCGTTATTTGTGAGATTCAAGAATGACTGGAATTCCTTGTTGAATAAGGATAATTTCAAAGTGGGCACAAATGATCTCAACGTTCATACACAATTAAATGATGTGGAAGTGGAATTAGCGGATTTTTGTAAGAACGAATTGGCAAAGGAACATGCTCGGGATGGTTACAAATAATTATTGGAAATCACTCTAATGTTTCCGTCTGCCAGGGCCTATGCATCATGGTCGTTGGATGTCGAAAGCCATTTATGTATTGAAATTATTTATCTTTCGTTTTGTCGTACGATTTTATGTGAAAATTTGTTTCCATTGCACTAAAGCTGCTAAAGCATTAAGCTGGATTTGAACTATTCACGAGATATTTATTTCTGCAAAACACTTGAAAAAACGAACGATTCCTTTTATTTTCACTGTCAAGCATTTTTACCAGCGGTTAACAAAATAATTGTGTTACACTTGATAAGCAACGGCATATTTAAAGAACCTGTGGTTTTGTTTCAATCAAATTAGACATGTGCATAGTGCCAACCGAGTTCCATACTATTCGTTTGGGAGGGATCATATCGTTCCATCCAATTTACTCAATTTATAAATTCCCATACATCCAGAACTCAGATTGGAATTTTATGTTTAAGTCCCAGACATACAACATCAAACAATAACACACGACATGATGTATAGCAACATGAATTTTCATCAATAATATTCGAGCCCTAATGAATTTCAATCAAACTCATACGAGTCGTAATATTCGAAAATACAACTAGATCTGAGGATCTTATAAATTAATTTTTGCCACATTCGCGAGTCTCCCCGCAGTTGATCCAAGGTACGTGATACCTCCATTATATCGATGGCCAACAAAAACGTTGAATTGCCGGAGACTTTCTTAAACGATTTGTTTCCGAAATCTGGATAAATAGCAGTCAATTTAGGTTACTAGAAAACACAAATAAAAGAAATTTTACTCAAAGTTGATTAAACTTAGGAAAAATTATGGAAATTAAACGAATTTTCTTGAAATCGAAACGCATCGATATTTTATTCACCAATTTTTATGAAAATCGTTTAAACCCATTTTTTCATAAAAATAAGAAGTCAACCCAACCGGGGCAGACATAATAAACGAATTTTTTTGAAATTAAAAATGCAAACCATTTCTCTTTTACCACTGCAATTTTATCAAAATAGATTGAGACGAGATTCATTTAAAAAAGAAACCCGATTCTAACCGGTGCGAGCCAAAAAAAATTAAATATTGAAAACGAGAAACGTTCGTCTGAACGAATTTTTCCAAAACTAGCACTCCTCGCATAATGGGTTAATGGTACAGGAACCCCCTCTAACAAATTTTTATCAAAATCGGATGAGCCAAAATTAAGTTGAAGTTAGGAAACCGGAGCCCATCGTATAACACTTTGAACGAATTTACTGAAATCTAGACAAATCGCATTTGATTCCTGGCATTCAAAATGACGGCCCCTTCTAGGTAAATTTTCTAGAAATTAGAACTTTTTGTAATCATTTCCTTTTATCGTTTTATCAAAATCGTTCAAATAAAGTTGTTAATAGAAGGCCCCAAGCACGACTAAGAACCACAATGAAGAGGGACACATAGGAATAGATTCGTGGTACTCCAAAATCCTCTCACTAAATTTTATCAAAAGAGAGCTATACTGTTTTCAAAAATATGAACCCCTTCCTAGCATTAGAAAACCATTATCACTGCAATTTGTAATTAAAAAAACCAGAAGACTCCCTAAATGAATCTTTCCGTAATTAGGACTCATCGCAATCGGTTTATTGTATTGAAAACAGCAGCCCCCCAGCAATTTTTATATAACGATGCGAGCAGAAAAAATTAAAAAATGGGGCCAGGACCCCTCCGGCCGATTTTGAACGGTTTGGCCGAAATTAGTACCAGTTGTTATGTTAATTTGAGTAAAATGTCTATGGTATATTTCTCTTCCTTAAGCTGGCCATGCATTTCAAGTAGCCCAAGTGCTTCAATTATTCCAACCTTACATTTTAATCGCTCGGATAATAGAATTCATCCAGCAAAAGAAATGCCAAAAAATATTGAATAGAGAAGTTGTGGGATGGAACTCGAATAAATGGTGCAATTTTGAGAATAATGGAAGACATTTTTTTACTGCGCTTGCCGGACGTACCGTTATACATGGATATATGTGGCTGTGTGTAACGGAAAAATACAGGTTACTTGATATTTTAGTGCTTATTTTAAGTCTAAATATTATATATGGATGGAGATTTTTAGACCGTATTTTCACGTACATAATGGGAACTCATTTATTTATTATTAATTTATTACTTATACAAGTATTTTATTTACCATTGCACCCCTTCTAAGTATATAAGCTTATTTATAAAAGCAAATAATTCTCAATTTAATAACGATGAAGTAGATTCGCTTTTTTTATGGTGCTAAAATGGTGGTCCAAACTTAGTGCTAGAAATAAATAATGTGATAAGCAAAATAAATTTGTGTCGTGTACCTCGTAACTCATATGATGAAATGAACTGCCACCGTCTAACTAATGCCTAACCATATGCATATAGTGGTCCTCCCTGCGAAAGTCCTCCCTTTCCAAATTTTATTGGCAAGCTGTAAAAAAATATTGGTACATGAGGCTTACCAAAATTTTCCCGATATCTCAATTGATTTCTTCCATCTTCGCAACATGTTGCAAACTAAAGCAATATCACGCAACGCAAGTGAATTTTGCGGAAATCAGAGCTCCTTGTATTTGTTTCCTTGGAATCGAAACTCTTTTCTTGCCAAATTTGACTAAACTCGGTTAACCATAATAAGATATTAAAAGATGGGTCCAAACCAAACCAAGAACCCCGTGAATAAAGAGCCGTCGGAATCGCTTAACGGCGTTTGAACTCCCCCACAAAGCGGATATTAAAGAAAATGGGATTTTTTTAAAATATATCCAACCCCAATCGGATGATCCATTAAACGAATTTTCCCGAAATTAATAATCGAAATCGATTCCTGGCATTGAAAATTTCTTTCTCACTAATTTTTATCAAAATCGTACCTTATACCTTAATTGATCTAAGGTACTAGAAATGCCTCCTCAGTAACGGCCTTTCGCCATTTTTATCATAGTCGTGTGTGAGCCGAAAAATATTTAAAAAAAAATCAGGGTTCACCGGATAACCCTTTGAGTGAACTTTTTTCGAAATTTGCTGGGCCACCGTAACGGATAAGCATCACAAACCGAACCGCACAGTATTTATCGTTAATCACTACAAAAGTAGCGAAATTTTCCTATCAAATTTTTCAACGTAAAATTTATTCTTTGATAATCAATCCCACTTTGATAAAAATCGGAAAATTAAAATTAAAATTTGATTTTTTTTATGTTTTAATCTATGCAATCTGATCTGGGGCCGAAGCACTCCCAACTCTTTCACGGTTCACTTCCGCACGTACAATGCATAGCGCCATTCCCTCCTATCGTACTGGCATGGAAGATATGGTCGGCCTAGTTGTGCACTCCGATTGGCGGTGATGATGAAAAATGGCATACTGTCCCTATCGGGATTCGAACGCCGCACTTCCTGAAAAACAAAAAAATATATTGACTCTCATAAAACACTAAAATGGTTCCGGAAAGAATTTTTTAATTCTTCATTTCGATCTTTTAAAATATTTGTAAATTAGACAAAGAATTATTTTTTATATTTTTTCGTCCGTTAACTATATCGATAACGTTAAATATTTTTGAAAATATTCTTCTACGAAAAACAAACACATGTTTTAGGTGTACACCAGGAAATAAAAATCATAAAATCGTGAAAAAGAATCGCAATATTCAGATTTTGATATTTTTGGGTAGACTATAAATTCTGGTTCCTATAGTGATTGAAAATCTCTCAAAACCAAATTTTGGCCAAAATCGTGCGACGAAAAACCAATTTTAAAATGTGAACTTGTCCCACCTCGTGACCTTCTAAATTAATTTTTCAAGAATCAGGACTCATCGCATTCGGCTCCTGATACTAGAGACCCTCCTTCCCAACAGGAGTGAAATATTTCCTAAAAAAAGCCTACAAGTAAATCCACAAGTACAAATTGTGTGTTTAGAATAGTGATACACACCAAAAAACATTTAGGCGAAACTACTTTTAAGACGTTAAATAATTAAAAACACATGTTATAAATTATTAATCAATAATTAAATAACAAACATATTTTAAATTTTATTTTAAAATTAAAAATACTCGTATAAAGTAAATTCAATGTACGTGATAAAATTAAACTTAAAATAAAAATATGGTTTAAAGAGTTTAAGAGAATTCATCGGAATACTACTACTACTACTGGCGAAGTGATTATCTATCGCACTATGTTTTTAAGAAAATCTATCAAATGCCCATCCATATCCAGGATAATTTTCAGAATTTTGTCATAGCTGTGGAATGGCTAAACATGGCCCAGAAACATATAACTACTATGACAAAATTATGAAAATCGTCGTGGATATCGTCATTTGATAGATATAACATAAAAACATAGTGAGATCGATGATCACCTCGCAAAATCTCGACTAGTATTCCGTTGAAGTCGAAAATCACTTACAGCAGTAGTTATATGCTTCAGGGCCATGTTTGGCCATTCCACAACTATGACAAAATTATGAAAATCGTCGTGGATATCGTCATTTGATAGATATAACATAAAAACATAGTGAGATCGATGATCACCTCGCAAAATCTCGACTAGTATTCCGTTGAAGTCGAAAATCACTTACAGCAGTAGTTATATGCTTCAGGGCCATGTTTGGCCATTCCACAACTATGCCAAAATTATGTAAATTGTCCTTGTTATAGATATGTAGCATAAAAACATAGTGAGATCGATGATCACTTCGCAAAATCTCGACTGGTATTCCGCTGAAGTCGAAAAAACACTTACAGCTGTAGTTATATGCTTCTGGGCCATGTTTGGCCATTTCACAACTATGCTAAAATTCTGAAAATTGTCATAGTGATGGGCATTTGGTATATGTAGCATAAAAACATAGTGAGATAAATAATCACCTCGCAAAATCCCGAATTGCATTCCGTTGAAGTCAAAAAACACTTACAGCAGTAGTTATATGCTTCTGGGTCATGTTTGGCCATTTCACAACAATGACAAAATTCTGAAAATTGTCCTTGATATGGGCATTTGATAGATCTAACATAAATGCATAATGAGATCGATAATCACCTCGCGAAATCTCGAATGCTATTCCGTTGAAGTCGAAAAACACTTACAGCAGTAGTTATATGCTTCTGGGCCATGTTTGGCAATTCCACAACTATGCCAAAATTCTGAAAATTGTGCTAGATATGGGCATTTGATAGATGTAGCATAAAAACATAATGAGATCGATGATCACCTCGCAAAATCTCGACTGGTATTCCGCTGAAGTCGAAAAAACACTTACAGCAGTAGTTATATGCTTCTGGGCCATGTTTGGCAATTCCACAACTATGCCAAAATTCTGAAAATTGTCCTGGATATGAGCATTTGATAGATCTAACATAAAAGCATAGTGATATCGATGATCACTTCGTAAAATCTCGATTGGTATTCCGCTGAAGTCGAAAAGATACTTACAACAGTAGTTATATGGCTCAGGGTCATATTTGGTCATTCCACAACTATGCCAAAATTCAGAAAATTGTCCTAGATATGGGCATTTGATAGATGTAGCATAAAAACATAATGAGATCGATGATCATCTCGCGAAATCTCGAATGCTATTCCGTTGAAGTCGAAAAAACTCTTATAGCAGTAGTTATATGCTTCTGGGCCATGTTAGGCTATTTCACAACTATGCCAAAATTCTTAAAAATGTCCTGGTTATAGGCATTTGATAGATCTAACATAAAAGCATAGTGAGATCGATGATCACTTCGTAAAATCTCGAACGCTATTCCGTTGATGTCGAAAAACACTTACAGCAGTAGTTATATGCTTCTGGGTCATGTTTGGCGATTCCACAACTATGCCAAAATTCTGAAAATTGTCCTTGATATAGATATGTAGCATAAAAACATAGTGAGATCGATGATCACCTCACAAAATCTCGACTGGTATTCCGTTGATTTCGAAAAAACTCTTATAGCAATAGTTAAATGCTTCTGGGTCATGTTTGGCCATTCCACAACTATGACTATTTGATAGATCTAACATATAAAAACATCAGATTAATAATTTATTTGTTTTCTTGATAAATTTAATATGAATTGATTAAAATAAGTATTGTATTACTAAACAAATAGTTTTACTTTCTGGTTGGAAAAAATACATGATGATGCTTGTGTACAGGAGCATGACATTTTTCCTAAACTATTCCTAATTTTTTTTTATTATTTAGTATAGAGTTAGAAATTATTTCATGCGCATCCTTCCCAGCATTTTTCATCAAGTCGTTTGAGCAGGAAAAAAATTCGATAACGAACCCAGGCCTTACTGGAGGACCCCATAAACGAGTTTTTCTGAAAGCCAGTGCATTTAATTTATGGTATTCTTGAAAACTCCATTTTAGCGATTTTCACGAAAATCGTTCTACCCGTGTTGAAATCTTGGATACGGCAAAAAATATCATTTATTTACCTCTTCTGCCAAATATTTGCTCGAACTTGATTCCAAATTTTACCTTCAAAATATTTTCCTTTAGTTGCTACAATGCCCACCGCCATAATAATAGTATTATCATTATCCCGAGTATAGTGTTTGTTTCCGTGCAAACGCTGTAATCATTTTATAAAAGTAATATTTAAATTACAAAGGAGCATTCAAAAAAAAAATTCTTGCGTTCGCCTTTTTTTAAAGCAATATCATGTTTTCTTTTATTTTCTTCATTAATTTTACGTTTTCCATTTAAACTTAAAAGCACGTTGACAAAATCATTCTTTAATCTTTATAAACGACTCTTTTTTTATTGAATGTTTTTTCAGAATTTTCTATGTTTTCCTGTCATGATTTTCATCATCATCGTTTTTTTTTCTACTTTTGTCGTTTTAAAGATAAACTTGAAACTATATTACAAAAAGCTTTTCATTTATCAGGACGTGCATAAAGAATATTTGTATTTTTAAAATTTTAACAAGTGGATTTTGATTCTAACGAAAATGTTACGGAATTGAGGACAAAACACAGTACACATGTACTAGAAATACGTACACAGAGCAAACATAATTTTCTTTAATTAACCTTTGAGATATTTTTGTTGAAATTTAACTATCCCAATTATGTGGATGATAAAAGTTCAACGATATAATTCGTGTTTTTTGTTCTATCTGCTTTCTTAATAATTTATTTTTCTCTAAATTTAATAATTATTCTTTCGTTTTAAAGACTAAATTGAAAACGGGTTTAATTATCTTGAATTTATATATACTCGTAGATACGAGTTTGTCTTCTTTCGCCCCAAAAAAATGGAAGATGCATCCAATTTAAATTTTGTGCTTTTGTAAGATCTTATATAAATCAGCTCTGTTAATTGGAAAATTATTATTCAAGTCACTTAGGAGACGGTTGATTTTTTATTCGTCTAATGTATTAATGTTAATTATCAAATTTATAATTTGTCTTTTTAGAAGTTCGTCAAGTATGTGGTCTAAAAAGTAACCCGAAAACAAAAAAAAATGTGTCTTTGCTTAAACTGCATTAATTCCGGTCCATGCAGCATACTGCATCAAGACTTGCGAAGAATAAATATTTAATATGCAAAGCAAGATAATTAAAAAAACAGCAAATAATCCAAAACATTTTCCAATGTCGTGAAATGTGAGCCATCTGGAATCTAAAAAATACAGTGTACGTATGTGACAAAAGAAAATTTCTGAAAAACTTCAAGAAAAAGTTTACTTTGAAAATTTCTTCAGTAGCGGTTTCCACAGGGACTACCTGAGACTTCGGCCACTGCCATAAAGCAGTGTAAGCAAAGGCGAATCGAACCAATGAAAACGCACTTAGAAGCTGGAAACAAATTAGTGCGCCTGTCTCAGAATGGAGTGTCTGTCAACAAAAACTTGAGTAAGAAATTTTCTTCAGTGTCGGTTCACATCCAAGCTACAACTATTTGTTTGGACGAATGGTCTGGGAAATTTGTAATATCGGCTGTATACTGTCCACCGAAACATGCACTGAAAAAATAATTATTTTCGGTATAGATATATTGACTTATCTGCAAAATTTGACTGATTGGGAAATAAATATAGAAGCATGTGTATTAAAATTAACCAAGTTCGATAAAAAATATATCTCAAACAGCCTAATCGCTTTAAAATGCATATCTCGTAAATTTTATTACAATGAGGTATTCAAATTCTTACATTAGCAATATTTTTATCTGTTTTATTAGTGCATATTTACCTATTTCAATTTTACAGTTTATGTGTAACAGAGGTAAATATTTTAACCAAGTCCAAATAAAATATATCGCAGTAAAGCATATTTATTGTGATGTGGGAAATAGTTTATATTTCTAAAAGTTACATATTATTTTTTAATTTTAGTCATAAATAACAAATTCACTACCTTAATATGCACATGAGAAATATATATCTCGAATTTAAATTTTTTTAAGACGAACTCTAAAGAGAGTTCTGATGAATCAGATTCAGATATGACTTATCTGATCTGAGACAATAAATTTTTGTATTGGATTTGGCTTGAACCAATGAAGTAATGGACAAATTATTACAAACAACAAAAAAATAAAAAATTATTAATTTCACATTCAGTTGAGCTATAAAAACATCCAAACTGGATGTGTAAGACATCTTAAATGGCTAAATTAAATATTGAATTTAAGATGAACATAAAACTTTGTTTAACAAGTAAAATACCTTGTCCAGTTATAATTATGTAAAATTGGGGAAACTCATATATTTGCTATCGATATATTTTATTGCGAATTTAGTATTTGTTTTAGCTTTGAGAATTATATACCGAGCTAAGAGAGATATGTTTATGTCTCTAAACGTTATACAAAATTAGATATATTTTTCGTTTTTACAGATATAAAATATTCTTGTCCCGAATCGAGATATATTTTATATATAAAAATCAATGAAAATATATCTCTGTGGGCACTAATTTTTCTCAGTGTGCAATTAAAAAACAGCAATTTATCGACTACTTTAATCAGTTGGGAATCAAATTTCTAGCAGGAGGTGATTACAATGCTAAACATGTGCAATGGGGTTCGAGGTTGACGTCACCCAAGGGCAAGCAACTCTACGAAGCAATAAACGAGAAAAACCTAGATTATTTATCATTTGGACATCCCACTTATTGGCCTACCGATAGAAAGAAAATTCCTGATTTAATAGATTTCTGTGTAATACGAGGAATAGCACGCACCAATGCTCAAGTCGTTGACTGTTATGATTTATCATCAGATCACTCACCAATAATCGTAACACTAAGTACGCAAGCATTAAAAACTCAACCACCCCAACGTTTAACAAACAAACTAACGAAATGGGTTCTGTATAGAAACATAGTAGACGTAAAATGTCATCTGGATGTCCCACTGCAAACACCAGAAGATATCGATGCCGCGATAGAAAACTTAAGACAAATAATGGAAATGGCTGCAAAAAAAGCTACTCCAGAGTACAAAAATTCGGAAAAAAATAGTAAGCTTCCAAGTAACATTCAAAAGTTATTGGCAGATAAGCGGGCGACTTGGCGGCTATGGCAGCTGCACCAATCTCCTTTTCATAAATGGAAATTAATTAGAGCTATTAAAGCTCTAAGAGAAGCAATACGGGAAGAACACAATCTTGGAATGCAGAATTACCTAAGTGAGCTCACAGCAACAGAGAAAACAGATTACTCACTGTGGACAGCAGCAAGAAATTTAAAAAGGCCAGAGCTATCGAACCCACCGGTAAGAAAACCACATGGTCATTGGGCCAGAAGTGATTTAGAAAAGGCTATCGCTTTCTCTAACCATCTACAAAAAGTGTTCACTCCAAACGAAAAAAATATTGACTGCGTACTACCACAGTTTACGAGGGACGAGTCGAACCCAAATCCAGTAAAATTTAAATGGAAATGCGTCAAAACGGTTATCAAAAACAGAATAAATTCTAAGAAAGCTCCAGGCTATGATCTAATAACTGGAAAAATGATCAAAGAATTACCCGATAGATGCATAAAATATATAACATATATTTTTAATGCGATTATGAGATGTGGATACTTTCCCCAAAAATGGAAAATATCTCAAATTATCATGATTCCTAAGCCAGGTAAAGACGAAACCCAAGTCTCGTCGTACAGGCCAATAAGTCTACTTCCGATAATTTCAAAGCTCTTTGAAAAGATGCTACTAGAAAAACTAATACCTATATTAACTGTAGGTTGCATTATACCAAATCACCAACTTGGATTTAGAGAGCAGCACGGCACAATAGAACAGGTGCACAGAATTGTAAACACAATTAAGCTCTCCCTAGAAGAAAATAAATTTTCCTCGGCAGTTTTCTTGGATATTGTGCAAGCTTTCGACAAAGTATGGCATGAAGGATTAAATTACAAAATTAAAACTCTTCTGCCTAGACAATTTCATGCAATTCTTGAAAACTACTTAGCCCAAAGGATGTTCCAGGTGATACAAAGTACGGCCACTACTGATTTAACCGAGATAAAGGCAGGAGTACCGCAAGGTAGTGTATTGGGACCTGTGCTATACTTGTTGTTCACATCTGACTTACCAATAACTGAAAACATAATCACTTCAACTTTTGCTGATGACACAGCTATATTGTTTTCACACAAAAATCCTCAAACAGTATCGAGGGAATTACAAGAACATCTGCACGAAATAGAAGATTGGTTAAAAACTTGGCGGATAAGGACGAATGAATGTAAATCAACACATGTAACATTCACCCTGAATAAACGCACATGTCCGGCAGTAAAATTAAACAATATCACAATTCCTCAACAAACAAACGTCAAATATCTCGGACTTCATCTCGATAGAAGATTGACATGGAAAAAGCACATTGAAACAAAACGTAATCAACTAAAAATACAATTTTCTAAAATGTACTGGTTGATCGGAAGAAAATCGAAACTCTCTCTAGACTGCTGGGTTCTACTATACAAAGCGATCCTAATCCCCATATGAACATATGGTATCCAACTATGGGGCTCAACTAGTGCCTCAAATATAGATATTGTACAAAGAACGCAAGCAAAGATACTACGTAGCATTACAAATGCGCCCTGGTATATTCGAAACAGCAACATCCATAGAGACCTAGGAATTAAAACGGTTAAAGAGACAATAAAATGATGCAGTCTAAAATACCATCTGAAACTGGAATCACACCCTAACGAATTAGCTAGAGAACTACTAAGGCAACCGAAATACAAACGGCTTCGCAGAGCAGATCCTCTAGATTTAATCAACTGAAATATTTAATAATTACACGCATGTTGACCTAACACACTTAAATTAAGTAATTAATAATAATTTAAAAATAATAATGCATACTAATATTAAGTACTAACATAGGTTAAGGCTTAAGTAAAAAAAAAAGAATTTCACACTTCTTGTTAGTTTCGTATAAAGAAAGATTCAAGAATAAAGCCTTTGGCAATAGTTTAAAAAAAAGTGTCGGTTCTCACATGGAGTATGTGAGACTACGATCACTATCACGAAATAGTGTAGGTACTCTCGAATCCAAGTTAGTTTAATTTCAGTTTACTTTACTTGTTGGGGTGCAAGAAAATGTATGAGAAATTATAAATGAGTTTTGGATTAAAAATATTTATATAATTTTCACTTTCAACTACGAATAAAATTTAAAAATATCATCAAAGAAATACATGAACAGCCTAATACGACCACGAAACAAAAATATGAACAAACACCTGTACACCATTTATATATTACCTAGTGTTGCATACTACGTTTATCACTTCTTAAGGCGCTCTACAAAATATTATACGATATTATACTCCTCCACCAACCATAATCCAATTACCAAACAATCAAAATAAATAAAAAGAAAATAAATTTTCCTACCACTTAATCAAACCAACAATTGTTGATTACATAATACAAGAAAATACAGAGAGCAACTGAAAAAACGCAAACACAAAATTAAATTAACAAAATCCAAACATCAATAAAATAGCACTGAGTGGAAAAAAATGAAGAAACCGGAAACAAAATTTGTTTGGATTCGTTCGTCTTAACTTTAAATAATTTCACGCTTCTCCATTAGGCAAAAACACAAATCCTCTATCCATTTTCATTCGCATTTTCATTTCCGAAACATGAATATTTTCTGGTGTGCTTTACGTTTTCCCTTATATTTATGAAGAAGAATTAGCAATTTTTCTTACTTTTATACACTTCCAGATGTATATTTCTTCATTTTACTCCACTAATTTTATTATTGTCTTATTTATTTATTTTTCGTCTTGTTCCTTGTTTCGTCCTTTTTCGGACTCTAAATGTTTTATTAATGGTGCACGTACTCATCATATATACGAGTATATAGAGGAGGAAAATTCTATAAGTAAAAAGCAAAGAATCATTCCTGCAATAAAAATTAAAACAGAAATATCCTATTTTTCTGTATGTATGTTGTTTGTCGAAAAGGATATAATTTCATTATATATCCTTTTGAATTTAAAATTAATTTTTAAACTTATAAACAGGACAAAAAAAAATATATAAAAGAAATTAAATTAAGAAATTAACATAATTCGAATAATAAAACAAAGACGTAAAGATAACCGAAAAGAATTTAATCATTAATTTTAATTAAGGTAATTTTTTAATCCAAGGATACATTCATCCAGCACACATACATACTTACATACACATAACGTCTTTAAATGATTGTAATCTAATCTAATCGGATGCCTAGGAAATTGTTATTTTTTATACCGTTCACAATATCCCTGTATGTGCTTTAAGCTTTTTGTGTGCTTTTCCATGTGTGTGATATGATCATTATTATTTTAGGGGTGTTAGATTGAAAGAGTAAATGGAATGTTTAATTTAAAATTAAAATGAAAAAAAAACCTCTTTTTGGTTTGGTCTTGTTGCCCTTTATTTAGGATATACACACACAAATCGTATAATAGCAAAGAGCAAGTTTTTACCTTATTTCGTTGGAAATGAATTACCTGGTTTTGTGCGATCATATATAGCGTTCCTATTTAAAATCTAACCTTTTTAGGTGTTATTATAAATTTTTTTTTCGGTTTCGTTGTAAACCAAATAGTTTTATGTGGAGGGATAGGTACAGAAATATTTTTTAATTGTGTACCCGGTTATTCGGTTTACATGTATACACGTCCCAACGAAATGTTATGCTGCTATCAAATAATTTTGCTTTCGATAGTAAATATTGATCTTATCAAAATTTGTTTAAAAACTAACTTTATAATTTTTTTCTTTTGTTTGCTTTCAGGTAATTTAAACATCAAGCTATATAAAAGGATATTGGGTTGTACACATAAAATAGAGTAAGTACATCTATAAGTGAAATGTTGAGTAAAATAGGTACAATGTTGAAGAATTTTTTTTTAATAACCTTGCGAGGTTTACTATCTAATTAAAAATTAATCATAAGACATTAGTCAGCTATAGTTTTGGTGTTGAGTCGTCACTCTGGCTAAACTAAAATATTAAACTTTGTATAAATGATATACTTACACTTTATAGTGTATAAATAAAATGTCCTGATTAGCTGTTTCAGTCTGGCATTATTTAGAAATTACGAGTATTTACGAACCGGAATAAAACTTTCGCTAGCGGTAGGGTCCTTTGTCGAGAAATACAACGGACCTAAAAAGCATTTTATGGAATTAGTTTAATGTTAGTTTATTATTTTCATTGGTTAAATTACGGTGATGCAATATTTCCTAAACCTTCCCAAATAAACAAAAAATTTAAGTTTGTTTGACTGGATTTGTAAAACTGCTTATAACGAAAATTCATAATAAATAGGAGTTCTGTAAATATTGTACTGGTTTAAGCGCACTTTTGAGTTGTTCTGGATTAAAACTAACAGATAAATACCATTCCATTGAAAATTCTAAGGGCCCCGGGTGTTTTAGTAAATAAAACTTGTAAAGAGGTCAATTTGCATATCGTATGGTTTTTCCGAGCATTTTTCCCAAATTTATAAAAACCGCTACCAACTATTAAGCGCACTTGTGAGTTTTTATGAATCAAAACCAACAGAAAAACACCATTCCAATGGCAAATCTAGGAGCCCGGGTGTTTTAGTAAATAAAACTTGCAAAGAGGTCAATTTGCATATCGTATGGTTCTTCCGAGCATTTTTTTCAAATTTACAAAAACCGCTAACAAACACTAAGCACATGTTTGAGTTATTCTTGTTCAAAACTAACAGGTAAACACAATTACATTGAAAAGTCTAAAGGCCCCGGGTGTTTTAGTAACTAAAACATGTAAAGAGGTCAATTTGCATATCGTATGGTTACTCCGAGCATTTTTGCTATTTTGAGAAAAACCGCTACCAAATACTAAGCACACGTTTGAGTTGTTCTTGATGAAAATTAACTGATAAACGCCAACAAGTCCATTGAAAATCTAATATACTTGGTAGAGAGATCAATTTGCGTATCGGCATGGTTTTTCTGATCATTTTTCCCAATTCCAGTAAAACCGCTACCAAATACTAAGATCACTTTTGTTGATTGTTCTGGATCAAAACTAATAGGTAAACACCATTTCTTTGAAAAGTCTAAAGGGCTCGGGTGTTTTAGTAACTAAAACATGTAAAGAGGTCAATTTACATATCGTATGGTTACTCCGAGCATTTTACCTATTTTGAGAAAAACCGCTAACCAAATACTAAGCACACGTTTGAGTTGTTCTTGATGAAAATTAACTGATAAACGCCAACAAGTCCATTGAAAATCTAAGGGGTCCCGGGTGTTTTAGTAAATATAATTGGTAGAGAGATGAATTTGCGTATCGGCATGGTTTTTCTGATCATTTTTCCCAATTCCAGTAAAACCGCTACCAAATACTAAGATCACTTTTGTTGATTGTTCTGGATCAAAACTAATAGGTAAACACCATTTCTTTGAAAAGTCTAAAGGGCTCGGGTGTTTTAGTAACTAAAACATGTAAAGAGGTCAATTTACATATCGTATGGTTACTCCGAGCATTTTACCTATTTTGAGAAAAACCGCTAACCAAATACTAAGCACACGTTTGAGTTGTTCTTGATGAAAATTAACTGATAAACGCCAACAAGTCCATTGAAAATCTAAGGGGTCCCGGGTGTTTTAGTAAATATAATTGGTAGAGAGATCAATTTGCGTATCGGCATGGTTTTTCTGATCATTTTTCCCAATTCCAGTAAAACCGCTACCAAATACTAAGACCACTTATGTTGATTGTTCTGGATCAAAACTAATAGGTAAACACCATTTCTTTGAAAAGTCTAAAGGGCTCGGGTGTTTTAGTAACTAAAACATGTAAAGAGGTCAATTTGCATATCGTATGGTTACTCCGAGCATTTTTCCTATTTTGAGAAAAACCGCTACCAAATACTAAGCACACGTTTGAGTTGTTCTTGATGAAAATTAACTGATAAACGCCAACAAGTCCATTGAAAATCTAAGGGGTCCCGGGTGTTTTAGTAAATATAATTGGTAGAGAGATGAATTTGCGTATCGGCATGGTTTTTCTGATCATTTTTCCCAATTCCAGTAAAACCGCTACCAAATACTAAGATCACTTTTGTTGATTGTTCTGGATCAAAACTAATAGGTAAACACCATTTCTTTGAAAAGTCTAAAGGGCTCGGGTGTTTTAGTAACTAGAACATGTAAAGAGGTCAATTTGCATATCGTATGGTTACTCCGAGCATTTTTCCCTAATTTAGATTTTTCAATGCAATGGTGTTTATCTGTTAGTTTTGATTCAGAACAATTTAGAATTGAGCTTAGTATTTAGTAGCAATTTTTCTGAAATTGAGAGAAATGATAAGAAGAACCATACCGACACTCAAATTGACCTCTTTTCAAGTTTTATTTACTAAAACACCCGTTGTCCCTAGATTTTTCAATGGAATGGTGTTTATCCGTTAGTTTTGATCCAGAACTACTTAAAAGTTTGCTGAGTATTTGGTAGTAGGTGTTTTGTAATTAGGAAAAATGCTTTGAGAATGCCTTTAATATTTACTTAAAGTACATAGTACTTAGCCTTCGTGCACTAATCAAGATTGCCCTTTGGTTCTCTTAAAGGATATAATTTATCTTTGAAGGGATAAGGAAGGATAAGTTTATGATATTTATTCCAAAATTTTTATATTATTTGTTGTCATTTAGAAATTGATCGACATTTTAAAGTAAGGAGATATAAGAAAATATTTTGATAGGTTATTAAAATTATAGCAACAGTTTTTCAAAATATTGAAAACTCAAAATATATTCAAAATTTTAGTGCGTTTTGGTAAAAACAACAGATAAACGTTCAAACCAATCTCAGACATAAACAAATATATTTATTAAAATGATTATCCAAAATTAGTCTGGGTTTCAAATTTCAAATCCATGCCATCTTTTCTGGGACCGCAACACTTCTTGCTCTTTTGCGGTTCATTTTCCCGTCTTACTTTATGCAATTTCTGCCAAATCGAGGATGTACGGCTATAGGACCGATTTAAGTTACCATCTGCACATTTCATAGCTCTATGTCAGCCTATAGTAATGTACATTGAAGATGGGTCGGCCCTTGAGTTTTGCACGACAGGTGGTCGTAGTTGTGTTCCTTTTAATCACAGATTGTAATCTGTTGATGAAAAATTCCTTTTGCATCCAATCATGGAATTTGGACATTAGCCGAATTTGAAATGTAAATAAATATAAACTTCTAAATCTAATTTTAACAAATGATCAATCAGTTTTTTAAAACCTAACATAACATTTAAAATACAAGTAAGAGGGAGTATTGGTCATTTAAAAAGACCGCTTAAAAGGAATGTACAATTTTTTTGTCGCTAGGTTTGCACAACTGGTCCTCTGTTCCTATGGCCGGAGCCCAATAGACCGTGGGAGATAATTCACATGGATTATGGCGGACCAAATAAGGGATATACTTTTTTAAATAATAATCGATGCACAAACTAAGTGGACTGAGGTATTTTGTGCAAAGAAGATGACAACCAGCTTTACGTTACGCTAATTACAAGAAATATTTGCGCGTTTTCGGTTTCCAGATGAAGCAGTGTCAGACAACGGAATACAATCCGTTTAAGAAGAGTTTAAGTTGTGTTTATCGAAACATAAGATCACGCAAAAATTAACCGCCCCAGGGTATCCAGCTACAAATAGAGTGGCGGAAAATGCGATGAAAACCATTTGGAATGAAATTAAAAATGCGTTGTTTGACTACAGGAATACAAATCACTCGACAACGAGTCATCCAGCACCAGCAAAAGAGTTACTAGGATATAAAACAAGAATTAAGTTAGATTTATTGAAATGTAGGGAGTACCATAGCAAGAGATGGCAACTATGGCAAGAGATTATCGTATTGTAAACAAACTGGGCTGGCAAACAGCTGTGATTGCCAAGGCATTTGGTACAAATAACTACTTATCAGGTTGGAGCCGGGAAGTTTTATCAAGAGATACATTAATCAAATGCTACCGGAGTTGGTTAGATCGGAGGAGGAATATGGTGAACAGGATAATAAAGCAGTGTTAGTAATTAAACAACGTAAAAGAAGTGGTAAGGTAGAACAGAACTAATTCGCGTGGGTTATTAAGAAAATACGAAGAAGAACAAAAGAACGAAGGTTGAACGAAGAAAGGAAATTGGAGCAGCATATAGCAGGGAAACGGAAGAACAAAGTTGTTATAAATTGATAGACATAAATTTGATTAGGATACCTCATAGATTTAGGGGGGACGAATGTGATGTATGAGGTGGCATGCGTGTTAACATGTCTGTGGCATTTTTATCGGATCCCACGTTCTTTATATCGACAATAAACCCGAATAAATGTAATGCCCACCTCTGCATTCCGCTCGCTGACATTTTTGGAATTCTTGTTTTGTCCCAAAAATGCCCAATAATAGCTTGTGGTCCGTTACTATAGTAAACTGCACTCTATCTTGACGTGAAGTTTGAGTGCGATCTTACATTTAGTTTGTTTACAGTACTTTATTTTGTCAGTTCATCTCAATTGTGTTTCCCGATTCTTATATAATGATTAAAAATATTGAACAAAGAATTTGTCTCAAATTTTGTATTACAAATGGAATTTCGTGTGCCGAATTGGTGAAAATGTTACAGAAGGCTTACGGTGAATGAACTTTATCAAAACGTGCATATGAGTGGTACAGTGCATTGAAAATTGGTAAATTCTTTAATTGAAGTTAATATCAATAAAGTGGAAGAAACATTGACGGAAAATTGTCATTTATAGGTTTGAGAGAGATAGCCGCTGAACTTTCTTTGTTTTACGATTTAATTCGCACCATTGTACAAGATTGTTTGGGTATGAAAAGTGGTACCGCTCGACTATTTCCGAAAGACCTGAATTTTCTTCAAAAACTCAATCGCATAAAGGTCGCTGAATACATGATAGAACGAGTCAATTCCGACCCCAGATTCATAAAACGCATTATAACTGGTAATGAGACATGGGCTTACGAGTTTGAAATGCAAACCTGTCAACAAGTTGTTTTCATTGATTATAGCGATGTTATGCACTCGAAATTCTTACCAGAAGATCAGACTGTAAATAAAGAATATTACCTAAGTGGTATGCGACATTTGAGAGAGCAAATTGATTGAAAAAGGTAATGTTTTTGGAAAGAAAACTCGAGGATTTTGTACCAAGAGAACGCACCATCTCACAAGACTATCTTGTGAACGGATTTCTGGCTAAAAACTCAACAAATAGCATAGAACAACCGCCGTATTCACCTGATATGGCTTCAACTGACTTTTTTCTCTTTCTAAATCACAAATTACGACTTCATGGCACCCGTTTTCAATCGATTGAATTTATGATGATCCACCCGTTGGTAATATGAGTAAATAATAGAAAAATTAAAAGCTATTTCCAATATCTAATTATATCAGATCAGAAGCTCTTTATGGAAATTTCATGAACACCTTTTGAAATTGTGCAGAAACGTTAGATAACAAAAAATTCCAGTCATACGAATTAAGAAGAAAAATCAAAGAAACTCAAGGTGGCCTCCAAAACAAGGAAGCCAAGAACTTTGGATATGGTCTATTTATACTATTGAAAAGTAGTTGTAAGTAGTTATCTGAAGGATTAAGTTTATGCGGGCCAAGTGTCTGCCCGTGATGAATTGTAAATAAAACTCCAGGACCGCTTGTTAATATTATAAAACAAAATATGTGTCAATTTGAAATGTCTGAGGCTATCAAATGTAGAGTTCAATTGTGTAGCGATGTTAATGGATATCACCGAATATTCACATCGAACAATTGTTAAAATGAAAATACTCGAAAATAAAAATCGTTTTTCGAAAATTTACCGCATCCCAAATTTCAAATATGCTGTGAAATTAGGAAATGCCTAAATGACATTGATAAGCTTAATTTTATGACATTTTAAAAAATAAGTATCGTAATATAAAACAAATATTTCTTAATTGATTAAGGATTAAAACGCTCAGATATGACTTTTATATGTTAAGATATTGGTAAAATAGTGAATTGAACAATTTTTTGCTTACAATTTGATCCTCTACGACATCCTTACATTCAGAGCCGAACACGCCCTGTATAACATGAAGCTAACATATGTATTACAATAAATAACGCCTTTTAGAGTTGGGTATCCAACTTAAATAAAGCACCGAGTAAACTCGTTGGATCGAGTAAAATCGTAAAATGTTAAAATCCCGTTGCATCGCGAGGTCACTTATTTGAGGGAATTTCGAGCGGGAAATATTAATATTAAACATTGGAAAAGTTTTCGGATTTAACTTAATACCCTGATATTAGTCCTTTTTCATAGATTAAATATTAAATGTCCCCAATTAAGATTCTATCAAAAAATGACTCTCGTTAACCTGAATTTAACATTCGTGGGAATATTTTCCTAAACTTTCCCAAAATAGAAATAGGATTATTTAGGAAAAACTTTACCTGTTTCCAGGTAAGTTCCAATCGTCGGAAGTTTTTTTTTAATTCTAAAAATCTTAATAGATGTGCGTGAGTATGATATACTTTTTGGATAAAACTATAAATCCAATATTATTGAACCATTTACAAAAAGTTATAATAGCCAAGCGGAAAATTTAACGGAATTTATTCAAAAAAAAAAAAATTAAATACCGACCAAATGGGACAAAGGTTAAAGCTTTGGCGTTTGGATCGGGTGGTACCGGATTCCAACCCGATAGGGGTGCATTGCATCAATCTCCATTTTAGGATTTTAGACTTTGTCTAAAATGATTTAGTAAAATTACTGACTTATGGTACTCATAGATCACCAGTTTGAAATTTCTACCGTAGAGTTATGGCTGGTACTTTTCATTGTCTAAATTATAAATGACTCGTTCCTCTCATTGGTTATTAGCTTCTGTTTTATTCATGGTTCTCGATTTAAAATCGATCAGTTTTTCAACGTTATTTTGCACTTGTGAGAGGACAGCTCCTAGAGCATAAACGGATGCGTAAGTTTTCAATACAAATGGTATATTAAAACCAGGATATTTTAGTATTTGGATTGTAGCTTGATTGCCGATTTTAATGGCTTGAATAATTGTTTATATTCTGGATCTGTGCCATTTAATGGTACATCTTTCTTTAGATATTTAGACTTGTAATTTTAGAGTAATCTAATGATTCGCCTCTAGTATCCGAAAAGGCCAGGAAATTTTTTAATTTCTTCTTGGTTCTTTGACAATGTGCGAATCTAGGAGTTTATTTATTTTATAGTTGTTTGGTTTGACTCCATCTAGTGCTATGACGAATCCTAAAAGCTCCGTCTCGCTTTTTAGGAATTCACACTTATCTACCTGAGTGAACATGTATTTCTGTTAACCGATGTAGAACATCATTCATCGTACGTTTAAACGCTGCAGGTTCGCTATTTACCCGATAGGAGTTCTACTGAAATCGAAAAAGCCCTTGCCCGTTGATAAGGTGGTCTAAGTTGGCGAGTTTGGGTCCATGATTATTTGGTGGAACTCAAATTTAAAATCTAGCATGGTGAAGTATTCTAATTATCCTAAATTACCTAGGATTTCCTCAATCTGAGTGAGGAATTGGAAATTTGTCATTAAAGTTTCAATTTTTTATAATGTTGCTATCCAGCATCTCCTTGTAATGAGATATTTGTGGCTGAAAGCTTTTTGTTTTGACACAGTAATACTACAATAACCCCATCTATTTCATGGCAACTGAAATGGGTCATTCTCGAATCAACAAGAACGGTTATTGTTTCTAAGGGTTCAAAATTTATAACTACTAGTTTTAATTTTGGTAAATGATTTGGAGGTTCACGGATCACTTGTTAGAATTTTGGAGGTTGTTTGATTATTGCTGGCTTTATAGAGGCCAGGTTTAATTAAAATGTTTTCATTTAATTTACTAAATTGTAGTACAAACCAGTCAGCTGAGAGACTGGAAGGACTACTGCGTGATTCTATAAGTTAGCTGTTGGATAATTACGAGTAGCATTTGAAATTGTATATTTGGTTATTTATTGAAATTGGTTCTTACTTATAGTCAATTTTTGAATTGGTTTCTGTCGTGTATTCTGATCCATAGAATTCCCTCGAAGAACTTACGAAATTGCAGTTCATAGCACGTTTGAATATGCACTTTTCACTATTCAATTTATTCTTGTGTTTTGATTTATCCTATAGGCAGTTTTATAATATTTTTGTTGGCGCCGCCGGCATCTATTAAACTGTTGATTGTGTGTTTTGTTGTGGGATGCTTTATGGCTAGATATGGTAAAAATTTAGTTTTCCGCATCTAAAACCTGTTCTCCGTGAAAATCTATTTCTGCTATCTTTGTTTCGTTTTGATTATTATTCTTACTTTGTTGTTCTTCGGCATCTAGATCGTGAATATTTATGACACTTGGTGTTACCGAATTATTTGGTTGAACATTTTGTGAAGCTAAAAATATAAAGTCAAATTATAATTACAAATATCTATGGGGAAAATCTGGTCAAATATATTTACGTAAATCAGCAGAAAGGGATGTTCTCCGTATTCATTCTATGAATGATATTTTTCTCATTCGCAACAACGAGCACCCGATCGAAGATCCACAAAGAGGTTAAGGAGCTGCCGATGCATCTAAAATTAAAAATAATGTTAAGTACAAGTACTATTAACTTACCTATACAAGGTAGCCTTATCTTTTATAAATTTATTGTGAAGATGTTGACTTTTAAAATTGTTTTCTCGTTAGTGTTGAGGTTTTTGTTCATAACAGTTTAGTCGTTTCATCAATAAAATAATTAAACTGGTCATCAGCTGATATTATTATTGCGGATCTTTCAATAGATAAAATAATTTGGACGTTCGTTTGCATTTACCGCTTTTACAACCTAGATAATGCTTCCATAACTTCATTCTGCCATGACCTCGATATGTTTCTGATCTAGTAATAAGAATAACATTATATTAGGCGATATTAAAATCAATTTAATAAACTTTACGGAAAGTTACGCTTAGAGCTCAATCATGTCTCGACCATGTATTTGTTAAATCGTTAAAGAATTATGCGTTCGAAGTTGATAACCTACCTTTGGGTATTACCGATCACAACTTAATTAAATTAAAAATAGCAAGCTATACTTGTCGCAAGATTACATTAAGCAGTAATGCGGATTATCATATCCTGACTGCATCTTAGCCTTCGAAAAGTTTCTTAACATTCTTAAATCGCATATCGCTTCTTTACGTTATACAGTAGCCATTGACAACACTAGAAAACTCAAGCCATGGATGAACTCACATCTTTTACGTCAAATAAAAAAGCTTCACAATTTATCGAAGAAACTAAAGTGTTATCCATTCAACGGTAGACTGCAAAAATTCGTTAAGAAACTGTCAAATAATGTGAAGAGCAGTGTCAAGGCTACAAAGAATAAATTTTCCTCAGTAGGCAATAACTCTAAGAAAACTTGGAAACTAATTGCTGAGATTCTAATAAAAAACTTAGGCCAAAGTCCAATAACGCGCATTAGAAAATTAAACACAGATTTTGTTGTTTCTGGTGCGTTAGCCATTTCCAATGAATTTAGTAACCTTTTTGTAAATGTTACATCCGACACATTCTCAATCTTAAACAATACCACATTATCCACCGATCTCCGTGAATTCTCAAGATATACATCAGGTTCTTCAAATGGTTATATGACATCCTTCGTTTTTGAACCAATACAATCGGTTGAATTTATGTCCGAAATTAAAAAATTAAAAAACAAACCATCCAAAGGTATTGATGAGATTGAGAACTTTTTATTGAAAAATTGTTCATGATATTTGTTAGATATTTTGAAATATCTGTTTAATTTAAGCCTGGGTAGGGGAACATTCCCAGATATATTTAAACTAGCTCTTGTAATACCGCTTTATAAAAAAGGAAATGAGTTGGTGTTTAATAACTATAGGCCCATAGCTCTTCTGTACTCTTCCTAAACTATTTGAGAAAATGGTGAAGCGCAGACTACTCAATTATCTCGATAAGATTAAATTTCTAAACGAGAAATAACTCGGTTTCACAACGGGAAAATCTACTGAGGAGGCATTGTTACACTTTCTAAGTAATATGCATTTGGCTATAAACAAGTCTCAAAAGCCTACTGCTTTATTCCTAGATATATCTAAAGCGTTCGATAGTGTTGATTCGACATTCTGCTTACGAAATTGAAGTTTATAGGGGTGAGAGGCATTATGCTAGATTGGTTTGGTAGTTATCTTAAAAATCATCGCCAAGTGGTTAAAGTGGAAAGCTCTATCAGTGACCCAGGTAACTTGAGTTGTGGTGTTCCCCAGGGCTCTGTGCTTGGACCTCTACTATTTCTTATTTACACTAAATCCATTTTCGACATCGATCTGTTGGGTTCGACCAACCACAGCGTTCGCCGACGACCTGACGCTGAGTTATCCATTTGATTGCAATTCATCAGAATCTCAACTAGCATTGTAAAGTGATTTATCATAACTTTGTAAATGATTCTATTACCATCGGTGTGTGAATGAGTTTCAATACTTAGGCCTAATTGTTGACTCGCTGTTAAATTGGGATTCTCACTTTTATAAAGTAAGGAAAAGCGTTATCGCTGCTGTTTATAAATTTCACAATCTGAAACCGCTCTGTTCTCAAGCCACATTAAGAAAACTCTATCATGTCCTGGTTGAATCGATAATTATGTATGGCATCTCTAGTTGGGGTGGGATTTATTTTTCACATATTGAAGATCTCTATATTGTACAGAAGCGGATTGTTAAATTAATTTTTAACCATTCCGTAAGGACCAGAGCAGTTCCACTTTTCCGTGAGCTTAGATTTCTACCATTATGATATTTATACATTTTTAAAGTGTTGAAAATGTTTTTTATTCACAGTCATAGTGTTCGGGATCGTATAACATGAGGAATCCAAACATATTTGCTGGTGTTCGATGCAATAATGAAAAATATATGCGTTTTTATCTCTTTATGGCATCTTACTGGTTCCATATGTCACCAAAGCATTTAAAACTTCTCATAATAGAGCGCAAATACCAATTCGAACGTGAATTACGAATTTTGCTGTCTAATATAAATGATATTGAGCAATACGTATGTTTAACTACACCTCTGAATATTTTTTTTTGTTTTTTAAATATTATTTAAGCTTGTAAAGTTCCAAAATTAATGTTTTAATAATTGTCAATAACTGCTTTACTTTTGTTTAGCAATAGATACTAGAGAATAAGAATTCTTTTTTATTACTTGCTTAATTTAATTGTGCTCAAACACAGGTATTTCCGTACCTAGGAGCTTTACTTTATTTCTACCTCTGTATGTTATTGTATTTTATAATCCTACATTTATAATTTTGATTGAAATAAAGATAATAATAATAATAATATAAATGTCGAGAATGTCTCGTCATTTTCCTCGGCTTCGAAATACTTTCATTTGAACTTAATTTGCACAGGACAGGATTAGCTTCCTCTATCTATGCTTTTTGGATTCGCTGATTGTACATATAGCTAATGTAGAGTTTCTGTCGTCCGAATACGAATGCAGCCAATAAGTCCACTTCGATAAATGCATTTTCTGCCATTTAAAGCCAATCTGTTAGCGAATGTGAACAAATTTTGGTCATTTATTGAGACTTTGATAGTGGGAGCATTAATCTATGATAAAAAAACATATTGCACGGCAGATAAACATGTTTACAACTATCGGTAATTTGCAGAATAGGAGATCTCATTTTTTGTGTATTCGTTAATTAACTTAAAACAAGAACATTGACATGAAGAAATTACTTGGTAAGACAAAAATATAATATTGTATTTAACATGGAAATAATATTCTGTAAAATTTTAATTAGTTTAGTGAATTTTAGATAATTACAAAAACAAAATTCCTGTGTATCTCTAAATAAATAAAATGAACATCTTTCGTTTTAGGAGTTTATGCGACGCTTTCCCAAATTATTTTTATGGTAACATCGTAATATGTGACACGTCCCTCACCGCGCGACACCCCCACCAAACACACAAATGGAAAAAACGATAATTTGCATAATCTTGTCGTAAATCGTAAAATTTCCTAAAATCGCATAAATATAAAATTTGAATTGTAAATTATTACTACGAATTTTTGCCGTCATTAATTTATTTTTACGTATGTACGTCGTATACATTCTAAAATTTATAATAATTTGCTAACTAAATAAAATAATACATAATAATAATAATAAATGGGATACAAAAAATATGAATTGTAGCAAAAAAAAAAAATAGATGTGTAAAAATTAATGAATAAAATAAATATTAATATTTTTAAAATAAACAATTTATAATTTTAATATTTTATTTATTTTCGTTTTTCTAATTTTGTTTCTTTCAAATACGCGAGTAAGATAAAAGTTTTTAAAGATAAACATTAGGTTGATATTTGTTTGGTATGAAACATGAGATAAATTTATCTTAAACTGTTTTTATAGGTTGACGGTTCCGTATAAGTGTAGACGTAAAATAAATCTAACGCTTAAAATTTGGAGTGGTCACAAATCCTAAATTGAAAGCTCATTTCCAGACAAACATTTCAAAGAGACACAGACAGTTGATTTTGCCAATTATACATTGAAATTGAAATTACAGTTACATACTTAAAATTGTGACAAGTTTGACACACTGAGTTAAAGAAAGTGTGCAAGGAGGTTTCAACCACACAAAAATTAGAAAATTTAAAATGTTTACGAATTTTTACGTCAGAATCAAATCAGACAATTTTGTTAGTTTATTTGACGACTTCTTAATAGTTTTTTTTCAGATAACCTGATTTTCAATTTTTGTTTTAGTTTGGACTCAAAATTTCGATCCAAATTTCGAAACGAAACAAAATGGTAGGCGATCGGGTGAACATTGAAAAATTGGAAGATAGTGGAACATTAAATTTCAGATGCGCCAAATTCTAGAGGCCAGTGAATTGTTTGAGGATGCTAATTGTGTGTTAAATATTAAGGCAAGGAAACAGAATGAATCCAAGGCAAGACGTGCAATTTCCACTTCCCTTTTCAGTGCAGAAAGCAGCCATTGCTGCAAATAATAAATTGTGATTCGGCAGATGCAATGTGGACGACGCTCAAAAGTTGTATGAGCAAATATCGAAGGAAAATATTATACTATGTACTTGCAGCAGCGGTACTACAGTTTCGCAAAGGAGCCGGGCGAAGATATTGCGACAATTGAAAGTTAAAGGTGAAGAGGTTTCCGATTCATTGGTAATGTCGAAGATTTAATGTTTTTGCCTGCTGAATATATCCGTGAAATTCAAAAAGTGCGGATAACCATTCTAGGAGCGTCAGTTGATGTTGTAGAGTCAGATTGAATGAACGGAAGCGTAATTGGCCAAACTGAATTTTAGAAGAATTCTAATTTAAAAAAGACTCAATCGGAACAGAACAACAAACTAAATCTAAGGGATATAGTAGTAAGCCAAAAGGCAATTGCTTTCATTGTGGCGAGGGTAGTCTTTGGCAATGCAGATATGCACAGTAGAATAATTAGAATGAACCAGATAAAAAGAACAGAGAAATGTGTTAGATGATGTATTTCTGTTTTATGGCTCGACATTAAGTACAAACTGGAATATGTGGATGTTGGACTCAGGAGCTAGATTTCATTTCTGTTACAGGTGTGAATGGTTCGAGTACTTTGGAGACATTATCACACCTAATAGAGGGGAATGGTGAAAAAAGCATGGCTTGAGGAAACGGTCATATCAATATTCTTGCGTTCGACGGTGATGATGAAGGTCATGAAACATTCATGCAATGGGTTTGACTCGACAGGCTGTTTCAAAGTTGACAAAACATCGGAGGTCGATCGCAAATGGTTAATAAAGAATATTTCACTTCATGCATGGCATGAACGACTCGGACGCCGGAGGATTTTGCGTGCGAAGCTTGCATCTACGAAAAGAATAATCGTGGTAGCTAATAAAATTCGCGTAGATTGCGGGCCAAGTGTGTAGTCGCCGAATATGTTAATCATTCGAAATCATATCGAGAGTGGAATGTGCAGACAAACAAAATTGAGATAGCTCGTGATTGTGCTAGATAGAAATTTATTTTAGCTGGTTTTACCCTTACTCAAAAGGCTTTAGTTTTTTGAGCCTTCTAACTAAATCCATATTATCCAGTAGCTGGATGTGGCCTCTATATTGAAATGGTAAAGTAGCCGTGGTTCATGACTACCAACCAGCAAATTTCATAATTTCGGTTTTGATGGATTCTCAACATCAAGACCAAAGACGAACATTCATGGTTCGAAGGTTATGCTGTGTATCTAGTGGGACCAAAGAGGCGTTGTGTACTACGAGCTGCTACAACCTGGCGATTCCATTATGGGCGAGCGGTACAGACTACAATTAATTCGTTTGAGCCATGCATTTCGAGAAAAATGACCGGAATATGAGAAAAGGCATAATAAAGTAATTCTTCTGCATGACAACCCTCGGTCTTAAGTTGCAAAAGTCGTAAAAAAAATTTCGAAACGCTCAAGTGGGATATTTTACCACATCCGCCGTATTCTCCGGACATTGTTCCTTCTGATTACTTGTTGTTCCGACGGATGCTACACGATTTGGCAGATCACCGGTTCACTTCTTTCGAATAAACTTAAAATTGTCTTCAAACTTGATCGCATGAAAAGACGAAACGTTTTTCCGAGATGGGATCCGAAAATTGCCTGAGAGATGGGAAAAAGTCGTAAGCAGTGGTGGACAATATTTTAATTAATCTGTTTCATTTTATTTTAGAATAAATGCATTTTTAAAATTAAAAAAACGGACCGAATTAATTTGTACTCCCAATATTTTTTGAAAAGTCTAGGGTAATACTGGATGTAATGCTCAAAGGTGTATACCTCAAAATCGCGTTAAAAGTACTTAATCTTAAAATATTTCTAAGGGATTTCAACAGCTGGAATGTGGGTATAGGAGAACACTGGGTGTAATATTTAAAAGTTGTACCCCTCCATTTTCCGGAAAATTCGAGTCTTTTATTTGGATTGAGTCTAGTACAAAGTGAAAACGCCAATTCCAGCCCTAGTAACCTCCAAGAAATCTCTTGAGACAACACAACATTTGAATATTATACCCAGTGTTACCCTATATTTTTAAGTAAATTTCATATTTTTTTATTGAAATGGGTCTAGCATAAAGTGAAAACACCCATTCCAGCCTTAGTATATTTTAGAAATTTCTTAGAACAAAACAATTGCAATGCGAATTTGGGCTATACAACTTTTGAATATTACATCCAGTGATCCATTAAATTTCCCCGAAAATCATGCCTTTTAATTGGAATGAGGCCAGCACAATATAAAAACATCCATTCCATCCATAGTAACGTCTTAGAATTACATTAAACCCTCGATTTAACGGTCCCCGATTTAACTGACGCTCGATCGATATCGTCCGTTAACCCACAATTTTTTATTTTCCATTTTTCGGTTACCGATTATGATCGGATTGGGTATGTTGGATGGAAATAGAATTCTTAAATGATTTTGGGAAGAAGTTCTGGAATATGGCCACCTGAGACGGAACAAAGCCATTTCTTAACCGATTATGATCGGATTGGGTATGTTGGATGGAAATGGGATTCTTAACTGATTTTTGAAAGAAATTCTGGATTATGGCCACGAAACTCGGTATTAAGCAGGCGTTTTTCTTGAAGCAAGCGGCTCGTAATGCTATCATGTTTCTGGTAATGGTGAACATCTATTACTAGTACTAGTACGTAACCACTCGAACACCGATCACTCATGGAATTGGTAGATTGAGCAGGCCAACTTCATACTCTCGGATAAATTTGTAGTATTCTTATCAAGAATTCAAGAATGACCTCGAAAACTGTTCACGGGGACATGGCATATTATGCCTTCTATGACCATGAAATCTTAAGAAACAATCGAATCAAGCGGAAATTTACACCTTTGAGGTACTTGCAATACAAAAGAACTTAATCCATTAGCCATATTCCAAAACATTTTCCAAAAATTATTTAGTAATATCATTTCACCCACAATGTCCAATTTCTGTCCTAGTTTGCCATATTCCAGAACATCTTCAAAAAACATTTAAAAATCTCATTTCCATTCAGTATACTCAATCCCATCATAATCGGTTAAGAAATGGCTGAGTTCTGTCCCATGTGGCCATGTTCCAAAACTTCTTCCCAAAATCAATTAAGAATCCCATTTCCATCCAGTATAGCAAATCCCAACATATACGGATAAGAAATGCCTGACTTCCGTCCCAGATTAAATTTCTATCGATCGATTAAATTAAAAATCATTCGGATTTAACGGACATTCGGATTTAACGGACACCCCCAATTAGTCCGTTAAATCGAGGATTTACTGTAATGGGCTGATTCATCGTCTACGCCAGTACTATAGGCTGGCATGGAGCTATTTACAATATGCACAATGTGCAGATGGTTCTACGTTAGCCAGACATATAGCCGTACGTCTTCGATTAGGCAGGCAATTGCCTAAGGTAGGACGTCTAAAGCAAAAAGCGAAAGAGTAGGAAGTGCTTCGGCCCCAGTAAAGATTGAAAAAAATACGTCTTATAAATATTTTACGACAAAGCATTTGTAATACGATTTTGAATATTACACCCTTTGAATATTATTATGCTTGGGGCATCCCCACATCTATTTACCATAAGTCCAGACAGGCTTCAATACTTGCTTATAAAGCAGAAGCTTATTAGGGATTGATAGATGAGAGTTTCTTCCCATAGTAACCAATACATTTTATTGTATTTTAGTCCCATGTCATACTAAGATATTGGGCAGTGTTTGCATGTGATATTTCTTGATTATTTAAATATACTGGTTTGTATACTAATCTTTTGTTTTTAAAGACGACATGTACAGATTTGTATAATGGCGGATTGAAATTTCTCTGTTCTATCTGAGTTGTTATCCATATACTGCCACCCACGATAGCTGTGTCATCGGCGAAAGTGGCTATCTTGTTGTTTTATGGGATTGGAACTTCTAGCAAATACAGAAGTGGCCCAAGTACACTTCCTTGTGGAACTCCTGCTCTTATTTCCTTAAGCTCATAATATGCATGTCCTTGCTTAAACCTGAAATATCTTTCCGTTATACACGATTCCAGTATTATGCTGTACTGTGTTTAGGTAGGATTAATTTAAGTTTGTAGATTAAACCTTCGCGCCAAACCTTGCTAAAATCCTGCGCTAGATCAACGAATACTCAGGAACAAACTATTTTCTCTTCCAAAGTCTTCTCAATGATATTGGTTATTCTATGCACTTGATCAATAGGTGAGTGCTCACTGGGAAAACTAAATTGGTGATTCGGAATTAGATTATTTTTTCAATTATTAGTTTGAGTCTTTTGAATAGTAACTTTTCAAAGAGTTTAGAGATTATTGGGAGCAACGATATAGATATGGCGGTTTTCCTGGTTTGGGAATCATGATAACCTCAGCCACTTTCCAAAGTTTTGGCACTTATTTTAACCTGTATTTATGATACTAGTTAAGTTTAACCGTACCTTTTCTCGATAGCGCTTTATTATTTCTCCGATAATCAGATCAAACCCTGGTGCTTTCTTTAAGTTTAAATTGTTCTTAATTGCGTTTTCAGTAGGCGAAGTCGGTGTGACATGAGCAAATCGTTCAGCTTTTTCTTTGCCCATGTTCCATCCACTTTCCTGATAGGATGAATCGGTATTATTGACCTTTTCAGAGTTTTAGTTCCATTCCAGAGCGAATAATCCGTATTACTGTCGTTCGTCAACTTACTTAAGTAGTAATTAATTGACTCATTTTTTAGTTTCTACATTTCTTTTGTTAATTGTTGAGTAAGATTGTTTAGTCTTTTTTTGTCTTGTGGAGCTCTAGTTTCGCGCCACTTTTTTCCTGGATTTTCGTTTATCCCTAAGGAGATTTCTAATTTCTATTGGATAGTTATTTCGGTTTACCCATGATTTGATTTCTGGAGTACTTTCTCATGCTGATTGTCGAATATCCGTAATAAACTTTTCTACTTCTTTGTCCAGTTGATTCATAGTTTATCAAAATTATTCTTTGTTCAAGCTGTACTTCGAAACTTTTCCAGTATGTTGATGGTTAGTACTATGGATTATTTCCGTTTTGGATGATATACTCGCTTAGGGTTAGGACTATCGGAGAATGATCTGAGCTCATATCTTGGCTCTCTTCGACTTTCATAAAATTATTTGAAATATTTTTAGTTATAAAAAAATCGATCAGGTCAGGTATTTTTTCTGGGTCAGTTGGCCAATATGTTGATTTTCCTGTTAAAATGGATTCACATCCATTTTCTTTAATTCTTTTCGTTGTAGTTAATCTAGAACCCCATGTGAGTATTCTTCGCATTGAAGTCACCACCTATTATCAACCTTTTTCCCAGACGCTTGGAGAACTCTGAGTATTGTTTGTTTCTAATAGAATGTCTTGGTGGACAGTACAATCCTGCCACAACAATAGGAAAGTGGTTGGTTTTTATATAAACCACTGTGGCTTAGGCCATTCTTCTTTTTAATTCTTTGCTTCTACAAAATGTCGGATATGTTTTTTATGATGACTGCACTTCCTCCTCTGGCTGAATTATCTGGATGAGTAGTCTGATATACGCAATAGCCTTTTAAATAAGACACTTATCTATATTCTCAATATCGAGGGCTGCCTGTAGTTCGTCTCAGATTGTTCAATGATGCGATTGTAAGATTAAAATTGTGCTTCACCACTTTGATTGTGCTATCTATTATTGACGTCTGGTTTCTCATTAAAGTAATCAGATGATTCTCGTTGTTGGTAATGATCTCAAACTAGGTTTCCTTTTTTATTTATTTATTTATATTGAAATAAATCTACAAATTTGACTAGAAAAAATACAAAATAAAATAAGTCTGGGTTGGATTTGAAAATTTGAAATAAACAAGAAACATCACTGAGGGGGATAAAATTGCCTTAATCTACATTTAAAATTATCTTTTGTTAAACAAAAATCAAATAAATAGTAAATTCTATTGAAACTCTTACACGCCATCTTCACTGGTTCATTATTGCTGTAGTTGGTTCTGTGTCTATCTAAGTAAAGGAATTTAATTGACTTTAGCACATCCGGTGCGTTGATTTGGTCTATAGTAGGAGATTACCAATAAATGTACTTTTTAGCAATTGACGCCTACTTTTTAGAGTTGTTAAGTTGTCTTGCACCCGGTTAAATATGGTGGTTGCCCCTGTATGTTTACGTGGTATGGTAGATCATGATCACAGACCCCACCCGTCTTTCCAGATCAAGTAGCGTATAAATGATATGATGTAATCTTACTAGTGGGCTTAGTGCTGGGTGAGAATACCAAATAATTTCCCTAACAAAATATCTGTTGTGTCCCCAAAAACTCCGCGGTTGTCCGCGACCAAGTTGTTGAACTGCCACTGAAGTTGTAGCAGGATTACGTCGTAGTTCAAACCTATCCTTTGCAGGCTGCTACCAGCTCGACTTGTGTTTGTTCAACAGCTTCCATCTTTCCAAAATTTCTCAGCTTTAATATTTAATACTAGATTTGGTACCATTTCAGGTGTCACTGATTTCTTGTTTTGTTTTTCAATAGAGTGCGTTATTTTACAAAATAAATTGTGTATAAACGAACTAATACATTGTAAATTGCAATGTGCAAATTTATAATAACGGCTTCTGTCCACTAATTTTAGATTAACTTTAACTTTACTTCTTTTATTAATAAAGGTTTCTATAATTAATAGAATGCTTTTGAATAAAATCGGCAGAACACGTTGGGATGTTGGCAATCAGCGAAGAAAAAAAAACATACGAGCAGGCAATTGGATTGGATGATCACAAGCAGTGAAAGCAGGCAACGGACGAGGAGTTCGATTCGCTAATTAAAAATCGAAAGAAGACTTACAATGCAGATGAAAGCAGTGATCGATACAAAGCTTGATTGGTATCCCTTGTGGGTTCATACAGGAATGTTGCATCGATTACACAGAAACGTGGTTAAGTTTACATCGAATCAAGAAATTCTGGTGCTGGTGGCATCAAAACTAATGAGAGTGCAGTAGTACGATAGAAGGGCAACTTTTCTGAATGTGGTGGTTTGAAGGAGAACATTTATACGATTCAACCGATCGGATTTGACGATGGCAGCGGATAAGCGTGTAAGATATCCAAAATCGCTGCAGTGAATCGTTTTCATGGAACAATCGACGACATTTTGATTGCAACCGAGAACGAGAGAACAATTTTCTCAAATTCACTAATACTTAGACATTAATACAGGGTGGCTGAGACCAAGTGTTACCAAATGAAAACGCTGTAATTTTTTTAATTTTGATTATTTTTTATTGAAATTTCGTGGAATATGTTGAAAACATATTACATTTTATGAAAAACATGTTACTGCTCGATATGACCTCCTTTGGCTCTGATTATTTGATTCAGTCTTCCATAGAAAGCATTGCATGCTGACCGAACGTGAGCTTGCGGAATTTTATTCCATTCTCGAACAAGAGCTGACTTCAATGCATCAACACTTTCGTATTTTTTAGTGGGACACCTTACTCTCCAAAATGGACCATATGGAGAAATCCATGGGATTCAAGTCTGGTGAATATGGTGGCCATTCTTTCGACAAAATCAGCCGCGGAACGCAATTTTGAAAAAATTGCTGTGTCGCTCGAGCTTTGTGTGACGATGCCGAGTCCTGTTGGAATATCCAACGGTTCGTACCAAAGTGTTTACGTGGCCAAGGTAGCAAAGCATCGTTTAGGATCTTTTGGCGGTACACCTCTTGGCCTCTTGGCTTACCTTGACTCCATGTTCGATGAAAACCAGAGGAGTGAGTCCATCTGCAGTCACTGCAGCCCAAACCATAACATAAGCTGGTGATTGCTTGCGCATGGCAACTCTTGTGTCCAAATTATCGTTGGACTTGTGCTCTAACCAAATACGATAATTTTGTTTATTCACATACTGTTGAATGGTGAAAATTTTCTCATCAGAAAAGACAATTTTTGGAATCTCATCACGTTCGGCCAAGGCCTTCAATGCTTTTGTTCTTTTAAGCCTAACTTTTTTTGTGCCTCCGTAAGATCTTGAACTTTTTTTGTCTTGTAGGGCTTCAAGTGTAGTTCATTTTTCAATATGGGTTGAATGCTGTATCGTGAAACATGTAGACGTGCAGCTAATTGATTCGCACTTGGACGAGGATTTCGTTGGATTCGTTTCTTCACATTTCGTATCATTTCTTTTGGTGCTGCTGTCTTTTTAGGACCGCCTCTGTTGCGTTTAGCGATGCTACCAGTTTCGTTGTATCGAGTTATGGTTCGATACACAAACATTTGATTCACATTCAAATGCTGGAGCTGACGAACTATTGCTGTTTGTGAATTTCCACCCAAATACAGTGCAATTACACTATTACGTTTGAATTCCATTACGATTTTTTTATGAAGATATTAATTTAGAACACTTATTTGTTGACCACATGTAAACAACTAACCAAACTTCAATCTGTCAAAAAATTGACGCGTGAAAATGACAACTACACAAATGACAGCAGAGTGAAGACAGTAACATTTGGTCTCAGCCACCCTGTATTTTCAATTTTAGGCAAAAAATCACTTTACTATATAGGCTTGTGAAGTTTTTCCTAAACTATTCCTAATTTTTTGTTTTTGTTTTTACTTTTCTAAACAATTTTTACTAGATAAGCAATTTTTAATCCAAACATGAATAAAATGAGATATTTCTCAGTTTTATGACAATTTGAACGTAAGGTAGTTTTTCCACCCCGCATGAATTAAATACAACATACCGAACCCTCAAATAATTGATTTAATTTAAAATTTCTAAATGGAATTGCGTGTACTTATACTTGCGGCAATGCTTACATTAAATGTGAACTAGGGGAACAAATTATATTTTTGATGCATTAACAAATTTTACATTGCCCTACATATCGTAAACAATTGCAATTGACAGAAAGATTTTAAAATTTTATTGGAATAGGCAGAGTGAAAATGATCAGAAAATCTACATACAAGTATAATATTCAAAAGCAACAAATACTGTGTAAATAACCGTTTACATCTATTACTGTTATATTGAAAATCAAAATGTGTATAAATAAAATTATTTGTATGTATGAAATAACGAATTTATGTTGAACGTTTGTGACAGCTTTGACAAGGCATTTTATTACCGAAACAAAATAATAGAAAAATGGAAATTTAAATAAATCCGGATAAAATTATTATTATTTTGGAAAAAAAATAGATTTAATGGAAATTTTAAAATTTTTTAAAATTTCTAAAATTCATATAGGCACATTTATATGTTTGATGATGTACAAAATTATGCGTATTTTTCATATACAACTTCCCATGCTTATTTCTAAGCAGAGATGTTTTATTTATATGGGAGCGGGAGCATACGCATACATTTTTTACCAATACGTTAAATCCAATGTATTTGATATAACAATAGGAAAAAATCATCTACATTTTCCGTTTTTCAGAAATGGAAAAATTAAATAAAAGAAATCATGCCGAAATTTAAGAAATGAAATACGAGTATAAGAGGAAAATTCTAAATGGTTTCGAAATACTCGTATAATAAACAGAGTGTTGATAAAACACCGTTACATTGTTTCATTCAATATAAAAGTTGGATGGGCTTTATCAAAGTAACAGCACATATTTTTTCAAAAATATATGACATAATATTGCCATCGTTGTTTATTATCTGCTCGTGGTTCCAAAAACACTCTATATTCATCTTTAAGGAAAACACCAATAATTAAAAATTGACCCACGAGATTTATTTATTTATTTATTGATTGATTGATAGATTGACATACCAATTTTAGTAGAGGAAAAGCATATATGGAAGCATTATAAATGAACATCATCAAATACTTCCATTGGGCATGAAAACCTCAGATTTTTTCAAAAAACAAATCCACTCCATGCTAATTTTTCGAGAACTCGAAATGCTGAGAAAATATTTTTTAAAATTGGTTAAAGTTAAAATAAAATCGTTTTATCATTTTTAAAATTCAACTTATAGTTCTATTCAGCTTGCCTTCGTGTTTGTTTCTCTGCCCGCGGTACTTTAAAATAGAATTTTCACCAACGTCTTTTTTTTATTTTTTTGAAGCAGCTCTCCCTGCTCTTTCGCAATAAAATTATGAAAATCAACTGCTCGTTAATACTCAATTAGTAAACTAGCGACTTCGGCAACGACAATTAATACAAAATTCGAAATTTTCAAACAAATAAAAATTATCCCCCTTTTTAATACGATGACGTATACACATTTGTTATTGACCCCGAACTTGATAAATTTTTGCAAAACTAAAATAAGTGGGATTTAGACGTTCAATGTCTCCAGAATTGGCCAGCTCACAGAGGATTTTTTTTTTTGTTACGGGCGGAGGAGGGGAACCTTCGATAGACTTCACGCGTTAACCCATATATCAAACTCGTGATAGTGTCGGATTCTTACCGACTAAACCACCACCCTCGATAAACCATGCCGTTCGGCCCCGTGGAACTACCGTTAGGAATTACTTCGCGAGGCAGGCTCAGATTTCACTGCTCGGCTGGAATTAACTCCTCACTGAATTTCTACTACTTTCAAGGCGTCTCAACTCTCTCATTATCCGTGAGACACTTCCGCTTACGGCGTTCCACCCATCTTGAGATGCCAGCATAAACTCCACTATATTTCCCGGCGTTCGTTGGACCCCACGTACACAGACACTCCTTCTCTCCTCAGCAAATCGTGGACACTCGAATAATATGTGCTCTACATTCTCCGTTACTCCGATGCATAAAGGGCAATCTGGTGACCCTTAGTGTTTGAATTTGAACAGGTACGATCTAAAGCAACCATGACCCGTCAAAAACTGCGTCAGATGGTAATCCACTTCACCGTGTCGCCTGTTTAGCCACGCCTCGATGTAGGGGATCAGGCGATGGGTCCATCTACCATTCGTCGATTCACTCCATCTTCTCTGCCATTCAGTGATTGTTTCAGCACGTGCTAATCGGTGGTTCTCCGCTTTTGTTCCTTGACCACGACGCAGGTAAGTGGTTTGGCGCTCCTTGGCACGTAGATCTATTGGTGGCATTCCCACAAGAACAGCACCAGCATCTTCTGACACCGTCCGAAATGCGCACAATACTCTCAGAGCACTTAACCTCTGAACTGTTGCTACTCTTTGTCTATACGTATTCTCCTCCAACGAGCTGACCCAAATTGGTGCCCCATACATCATTATAGATGTAACGACGTTGGCGAGCAGAACTCTGCCGATCATCCGCACCCCTCTTTTATTCGGCACTATTCGTGCTAGTGCCGCATTAACTCTCCTTGCTCGCTTGCTGGTTGTAATGAGATGTATCTTATATGACAATCTGGAATCGATCATTACTCCTAGGTACCTGATGGATGGTTGACTAACAATTTGTTGGGCTCCAGTCCCTAAGGTTTCGTTCTCCATTACTTTTCGGCTAGTAATAAGGACAGCTTCTGTTTTATGTTCTGCTAGTTGCAGCCCAGCAGATGTTAACCACTGTTGAATAAGTCTGACCGCGTCCTATTACAGATGTCCACAGTCTCCTCTCTGTGTTTTGCGGCAACTATAATCGCGATGTAGTCCGCAAATCCAATCACCTGTGCATCACTTGGTATGGGCAGTCGAAGTACACCATCATACATTACATTCCAGAGTGTAGGACCTAACACTGATCCTTGAGGAACTCCACCAGTCACCTCGTAAGTTTTCTTTCCTTCCTCCGTATCATACAACAAGATCCTCTCGCTAAAGAAGCTGGAAACTAGTCTCAGCAGGTACTTCGGTACGTTCATCCGCGTCAGTGCTTTAAATATGCAGCTCCAATTCGCCGTGTTGAATGCGTTTTCCACGTCCAATGTAACTATGGCACAGTATTCTTTACTGCCACGTACCCATCGAGAACCGGATATCACCTGGTGTGCCGTATATACAACCTCTTTAATCGCATCCACTGTTGAGCGCACCTTTCGAAAGCCATACTGCTGCTCTGCCAGGTTTCGTGCTCTAACTATAGTCTCTTGTAACCGGTCACATACAACTTTCTCTAGGATTTTGCCTGCCGTATCCAACAGACAGATTGGACGCCAGGACGACGTCTCACCTGGTGGTTTGTCTCCTTTTGGAAACATTTTGGAAACAACACTAGTCTCTGTTCCTTCCATTTACTAGGGAACACCCCTTCAACTAAGCATGCAGTATATACTTCCGTGAATAAGTTTGGGTATGCTTTAACCGCCGACTTCAATGCAATATTCTGAATGTTATCCGGGCCAGGAGCTTTATTGTTACCCACTTTGCCACATGCGTTCAGAACCTCCTCCTCAGTAACTGGTAGTATATCATCCTCCTCGTTGCCTAATACTTCTAACACACAATCGGGTTACTGCGGGAACAGGTGACTCACTATGTCAGACAGCATTGCCGGGCATGTGGGAGCAGTGGCGTAATTGCTTCTGAGTTTTCTCATCACCAATCGGTAGGATCTACCGCAGGGATCGCGGTTGACCTCCTCGCACAGTTCGCGGAAGCACTTTCGCTTACTTGCTTTAATGGCATGCTTAAGCTCCGATCGAGCTTTACAGTATTGTTGTCAAAGGGGAGAGTTTTCGACGTGTCTAACACGCTGGTATCGCCTTCTTGCGTTCAGGCACCTTTTACACAATTCAGAAATCTCCTCGTTCCACCAGAAGACTGGTTTTCTACGATTATCCATCATACTTCTTGACATTGCTGCATTACAAGCTCTTGTAACTTGTCTCATAAGCTGGACGGCTTTGTTATTTGCGGTACCAGATAGGGTAAGATCCTCCATCATGAGACGGAAAATGTTCTCATCGAACGCTGCGGACTTCCATCCTATTCTCTTCCAGTATCTAACTATAGTCCTTTGGGGTTTACTATCCGCCAGTTCATACACAATAGCTTGATGATCACTATGCGTATATAGATCGCTCACTCTCCACGCTACTCCTCTATCGGCAAGACAATGGTTGACAAACGTTAGGTCAACTATCGAGGTTGCATTTCCTCTAAGTAGGTGTATTTCCTGTATTCATTAATACGACCGGCAATGATGCGAAGGCTTCTAACAATGCGGTTCCTCTGCTACTGGTTTCTCTACTTCCCCACTCTACGGCCCATGCATTAAAATCCCCAGCTATGAGCACCGGGTTGTGGCTCCATGCATCATCCGTTAATTGATCGAGAAATGTTTTAAATTCTTCAATCGATGCGCTAGGAGGTGCGTAGCTACTATAAATATGAACGCCGTTCATTTTGGCTCTGACAAACCCGGGTACAGAACTCACACCAATTTCCTGCAGGGGGTAGGTACCACAAACCCATACAGCAGCTCGATTTGATCTATCTGAAGCCCAACACCGTCTATCAAGGTTCCTATATTGCTCACACACAATTACAATGTCCGCTTTCACTTCCTGTATGGATTGCTGCAGCAGGTTCTGGGCAAGTTCGGCGTCAATAACAAATGGGTCTACGTCATCGTATTAAAATGGGGATAACTTTTATTTGTTTGAACATTTCGAATTTTGTATTAATTGTCATTGCCGAAGTCGGTAGTTTACTAATTGTGTATTAACGAGCAGTAGATTTGCATAGCAAAATTTTTAAATAATCCTAACATTGCTTTTGTCAACTGTTTTACTAATACATGTGCATTTTTGTTATTTCGACAAATTTCGTAGTCCGTCATGTTTTGTTATTTTTTAATTTTGTCGAAAACTTAACATTCGTTTTTTAGAGTAATATTTGAATAAATTTGGAGATTGTTGTTTTCTACCTTTCTCTACTCAAGATATACATTTCTCGTTTAAAGCCTTCATCATTTAAAGTAATTTGTGATTTTTTATTTTAAACAAAAAGTTAAAATATGAATGAGAACAAGGAAGTATTTTTTTTCAAGTCTGTGAATAAATTTTTGAAACCTCCCGACAATCAACAGCGCTTTAGTTGGGAATCCTAAGCCAAGTGAGAAATGCCAAGCTTTAGAGAGAGTCGAACGAACCCAAAATTGAATAAACAAAAAATTAAGCAAGTTTAATTTCTTTCTTGAAAGGTTGTCAAAGTTTAGCAATTGACGTTGGTAAATCGTATTTTTAAATTTACGGTACTTGCACAAAATTAAAAAAGGCTTTGTGGAAAATGTTAAACCAATCGTTAAGCTCTCATTTTGGAAAATAGAAAACAAATTTTAATCAATTAAGTTAAATTGAAATGTTTAAGCAGCACAATAAACCACAAGCGTATTTCACCCTTTTCTACAATCAAAATCACAAACAATAAAATTCTTTTAGGGCTAAACTAAAACTGTACAATTGCACTTTGATTCTAGACCCAGAGAACGTTGTGAATAGCTATTGTGCAAAATAAAATCAATAAATCCACACCAAACAAGAGGAAAATGGGTTTTCGGTAATTTTATTAATTTTTTTTTGTGCTTGTATAGCGCTCGTATACAACACTCGGTTACATTTAGGAAAATATTTTATGTATACGGTAAATTGTAAGCGTTTTCGAACGAATATTACGATACATGAAAAATTTGCCCTAAGGGAACCAACATAAAAGGTGTTGGGGAATTTTGCTAATACATATTTCTCGCATTTTAACAATGAGGAGCTCAATTTGAAATATACGGCATAACGTGTACATATATACTCGTGCATATGTGTGTGTACACAATTTGCGGTTTATGTGCTCGAAGTTCCTGTAATTTTATGCGATAACGTTTTCAGTTTGGTATCCCTTATCGGGGGGATATGTTGTATGCAAAGTATATTTTGAACATATTGTTTTTAGGATAAATATTAATATAATTTGCCAAGTAGAATATGTCGGTTAAATAGGTTTCTTGACAATTTAGGGAAAATTGTTGAATACATTAAAGTTTATTTAAACATTAAACTGTTTTGAAACAGAGTTGTATCTTTACTTTTTCAACCATTTTTTAATTTTTACATTATCTGAATTTTAATTGTAATTAAAATTTTTGTGAAATATGCAGCCTACGAAATACATTTTGTCAACCACTATATGTAATATACTATTGCCTCTGCAACTACTCGTATTAAATGGAAAATTTTCAATTGATCAGGTAGATCATAAACATTTGTCTTTTATAGTCAATTTTTTAGTGCTTTAAACCTGCACCGACCCAACTTAGCCCGCCTCAATGAAACCTGTAGCATAATTTGTTACACATTTATTACAATTTATTACAACAAATCCCGATTTTTTTAAAATTACACTTGTCGAAGGACAAGCGGCCGGTTTAGCTTGCCATTAAACCTGTACCGCCAAAATAGTGGCAAATCCAACCTTTATATCGAAACTTGAAACCTACATCTACTGATGCCAATTCCATCTAATATAACACAAATATAATTTATTCCACGCCTAGATAAGGTTGACCTAATCACCGCAAGACTTTTGGAGCATTAATTGGTTTGGTGTAAAAAAATTATTAAAATTGATAAAATTGACGTTTTTGAAATAAATAATAGATTTGGGGTAAAATTTATCATTAGGCAAGTTATAGGGGTGGCCTTGAACTAGTTCAATGTAATTAATTTGTAATAAATTATGGTCCAAGAACCACTCCGATACGCATAGCTACATTAAAAGTTACAATTTTGGCGGTGCAGGTTTAATTGTAAGCTAAACCGACCACTCGTCCCTCGGAAACGTTAACTGTAGTCGAACTGTAGTCGTAAATTGTATTAAATGTGTAACAAATTATGGTACGGGTTTCATTGAGACGGGCTAATTTGATCGGTGCAAGTTTAAAGCAATCTATTTGTTTACCTTTTCGGTAAATGTCATGAAAAGTCTTTTTTGTCAGTTGTCAAATTTTGAATAAAATGAAAGCGTTGCATTGTCCAATTGAAAGGTTGGGAAAATACCAACGTAAAAATAAATAATATTTTATTTTGAAAAATAGAAACCGGGTTGAACAGAATTTTTCTAAATCAATCAAATCTGTGCGCCGACTTAGCGGGTGTTGTTAAACTATTATGAGAGATCTGTCAACCACGTTCATATTTTGACGTTTTCAGTTAATTTTGCCGACTCGTCTAAGTACTCGGTTTTATTAGAAGATTGACTCATCTAGCTCCATTTTAACAAGCCTACTATTCAGCCTTTAGTGAATATCGTATCGATATCGATATCATACAGTTCTACGAAATTGCGATTGTGAACATCGATATCAATCGCCATCTATCGTTTGAAATGTCATATTTTAGTCGATGCCAAATTCTCAATTAAACACAATGTAAGTTGAAAATAGCAAATTAATAATAATTTAATATTTTTAAATACATATATACGTATATAAAGTTAGCCCAGCTTTCATCCCAGAAAACTGGAAAATGGCAACACTAAACTATCATGACAGTTGTTCTATCCCAGGATATTACTGTCAGCCCAGGATTTCTGCCATATCAAATTCTCATTCAAGACAAAACTATAACGACACTAAAACATGATCCCATAAAATAATTTTGACCCAGCTATCACTATAGGGAAAGTTAACTATCCAATCAATGTCAACCAAGAAATTGTGAATACATAATGTAAAAATTTGTATCCGAGGATAACAATGTCCTCCCTGTATCTGTCGTTAAGATATTAAAAAACTATGTGTAAAAAACATACATTATAACAATTATATTTGAAATGATATGAAAATAAGGCAAAATTAAAAAAATACTTTATTGCGAGTTACGAGTTAACATATTGATATAAAATAAAAAAATGTTTTAAAGATGTTGAATAGAGGTATCTCCGTATTGGGTTTCTGGTTGCACCAGTTATTTTAAAATGACATATGAGAGGGTATTTTTTAGATAAAGTACACCCATATGATCCTTAAGGATCGATTTCAAGTCCTTTGTATGAGTAAGAGGGCAAAATAGTTGAAAAAAACAAAGATTCACTTAGATTAAAAAAATCGTTAATTTACCCAAACTATGAATATTTGATCGCTTCTACAGCCCGTACTATAAAAGGTTCGGATTAGGGAGAGTATTAATTATATGTGGCGTACTAACATCTTCACATTAGGTTAGTTTCATTAGACTTCCTTGCGTCCGAGCGACACAATTGAGCTTTAAGCTCAAAAATCATTAATTTACCCAAACTATCGATATTTGCTCGTACCTACAGCCCGTATTATAAAAGGTTCGGATTAGGGAGAGTATTAATTAAATGTGGCGTACTAACATCTTTACATTAGGTTAGTTTCATTAGACTTCTATGCGTCCGAGCGACACAATTGAGCTTTAAGCTCAAAAAATCATTAATTTACTCAAACTATCGATATTTGGTCGCTTCTACAGCCCGTATTATAAAAGGTTCGGATTAGGGAGAGTATTAATTAAATGTGGCGTACTAACATCTTCACATTAGGTTAGTTTCATTAGACTTCTATGCGTCCGAGCGACACAATTGAGCTTTAAGCTCAAAAAATCATTAATTTACTCAAACGATCGATATTTGGTCGCTTCTACAGCCCGTACTATAAAAAGTTCGGATTAGGGAGAGTATTAATTCAATGTGGCGTACTAACATCTTCACATTAGGTTAGTTTCATTAGACTTCTTTGCGTCCGAGCGACACAATTGAGCTTTAAGCTCAAAAAATCATTAATTTACCCAAACTATCGATATTTGCTCGTACCTACAGCCCGTATTATAAAAGGTTCGGATTAGGGAGAGTATTAATTAAATGTGGCGTACTAACATCTTCACATTAGGTTAGTTTCATTAGACTTCTATGCGTCCGAGCGACACAATTGAGCTTTAAGCTCAAAAAATCATTAATTTACTCAAACGATCGATATTTGGTCGCTTCTACAGCCCGTATTATTAAAGGTTCGGATTAGGGAGAGTATTAATTAAATGTGGAGTACTAACATCTTCACATTAGGTTAGTTTCATTAGACTTCCTTGCGTCCGAGCGACACAATTGAGCTTTAAGCTCAAAAAATCATTAATTTACCCAAACTATCGATATTTGCTCGTACCTACAGCCCGTATTATAAAAGGTTCGGATTAGGGAGAGTATTAATTAAATGTGGCGTACTAACATCTTCACATTAGGTTAGTTTCATTAGACTTCTATGCGTCCGAGCGACACAATTGAGCTTTAAGCGTCGTTTGGGTAAATTGTGAATGTGAAGTTGTTAGTACGCCACATTTAATAAATACTCTCCCTAATCCGAACCTTTTATAATACGGGCTGTAGGTACGAGCAAATACCGATAGTTTGGGTAAATTAATGATTTTTTGAGGTTAAAGCTCAATTGTGTCGCTCGGACGCATAGAAGTCTAATGAAACTAACCTAATGTGAAGATGTTAGTACGCCACATATAATTCATACTCTCCCTAATCCGAACCTTTTATAGTACGGGCTGTAGAAGCGGCCAAATATCGATCGTTTGAGTAAATTAATGATTTTTTGAGCTTAAAGCTCAAGTCGCTCGGACGCATAGAAGTCTAATGAAACTAACCTAATGTGAAGATGTTAGTACGCCACATTTAATTAATACTCTCCCTAATCCGAACCTTTTATAATACGGGCTGTAGATGCGATCAAGTATGGATAGTTCTAATTTTAGGTCTTCAAATTTCGATTTTTCGTTGAATATGTCTTATTTTTTAAAACTAATAATATACATAAATTTAATTTATAATTGTTGTTAATTAATGATTATTCATATTTTTTTATTATAATCATATCTGCATTATTTCGTGTTTTGTACTTACAGTGAACTGTCGCTATAGTTTATCGGGCTATGATAATTTATATTTTGTCTCATAAATTATTATTATTATTAAATATTCCGCGTTGACTATTTTCGGAAAGTGTTTTGCTAATATGGGGACAGCAGCGCGAAAATTATTGGATGATAGTTAACTCTGTAGTTTTTTCTGGGATGGTAAATCCTGGGATGAGATAAACTATAGGTTGATAGTGATTGCCTGGGATGATAAATATATCGCGATGGTTTAGTGTTGCCACTACATTTTCCTGGGATGATTCCTGGGCTAACTTTTTATACGTTACATATATAAAAAATTTACATATTTTGGGACTAGATTAATAAGAAACTAACAGCAGTCTGAATGTTTGGTGCGATTAATGACCGAGAACGAAGATTTAGCGCGTGGTTTGGTTTAATCTGGGAAGGATGTAAAATGTGAAGTAAAAATTAGATGGGCACGTTTTACAGAAGAATTAGATAGTTTAGGAGAACCAATTCGGGACACGGATGGATGGATAAAGGTTATATTTAGTAAACATATTCTTATTCATGTTAAACAAAATTTATTTTTATTCTAGGTATGGACGGATCTAAAATATAAAATTCGAAACAAACTGATAATGATGAGTGTCTCGGTGATAGAAGAATCGATAATCGAAATTTTAAATTTAAATACATCGGTAAATCCACCTGGCCCTGCTTTTAGGCTTAACGAAAACAGAGAGGGAAATGTTGAATTAGAGGAAAATGTGGAGATTCAAGTTGGACAAATAAATGGGAACGTAGCAGATTCTGAACACAATAGCAACAATATAAATACTAAAAGACCCAACAGAAACTCTATTATTGATTTGAATAGACAAAGATTTGAACTAATCAAAACACAAACAGTAACGCAGGAAAATTTATTTAAAGCTTCTGAGGAAAATACTAAGCTCTTACGTAAAATATATGAACAACATAAGGAGACAAATAAGCTACTAAAACAACACGAATTAAACAAGAGAAGCTGGAGTTATATAAAACAGAGCTAAAACTTAAACGAGCTCACCGTGTTGATAAACTGAAAGGTAAAGTTCAAATCTTGGAATTGCAGAGAGAGCAAGTCAGCGTCCAACAAGGAATTTAAGTTTTCTTCATAAGAAGCTGAAATAGCAAATGTGTACCTTTATTTTAAATATAAAATGTTTATTTTTGAAATATATAAAAATTTATTGAAACGAACTAATTATTTTCTTTTTAATTGTAACTGCAGTAGTTCCTCCTCATCCTCCGATGTCTCGTCGGATGCTTCATTCAAATCAACGGTCCTCCTATTTTCTAGGACTGCATCATTTGGATCTTCTGTTCGATACTTGACGCACATATTATATAAAGCAACACATACGTTTATTATTTGTGTTGCTTTCTTAGGGATGTGTGAAGCTGTCTTGCGCTCAACAAACAACGGAATCGAGCTTTAATACACCTATTGTTCTCTCAACAATATTTCTTCCCTTGGAATGGCTTTTATTATATCATGATTCTGCCGTCCCTTGTTCAGGGTCGCGAACAGGTGTTAGTAAAATTGGTTGCAAAGTGTAGCCCGCGATGCCTAAAATATATATACAAGATAAATATTGTAAATTAAGATGTTTGTTAAAAAAAATACCTAGCAGTCTAGTATTTCTATCACCGTTTTCATAAGAAGTTTCCATTGATTGTTTTATTCCAGATACGTTCCACACCATAGAGTCATCGCAAGCCGGAATTTTTTGCTGATGGTCGTATACCTATGAAGCAATTATACACTGATTTATTGAGTGTTTAGATTGACATAGTTACTAATAAAAATCATCGCATTGATACTATGATACGGCTATCTGCTGTAGTATAAATGCTGTACATTCTCTTTCGGTTTTATAATTCGTATGTGCCGTACTACCCACGCATCCGATTACGCCGGGGATCGAACATTTCCTAAAGAAATACAATCTAGCATTTTTTTCCTCTTCGGAATAATCAAAACAAATCCATTTATTGCAAATGTGGGTTTCTGCAACATCAATTATTTCTTTTAAAATTAAAGACATAGTTGGTTGAGCCAGCCCCAAATTAAAATCTTTACCAGCTGCACGCTGGTAACCGCCTTCCGCTACAAACCGAAGCAAATCAGCAATTTTTAATATATATGGCACCCAAGATATTCGCCTCTGTACCGTTAGATGTGGGCTCACCTCGTTCAATAAATCTAGAAATTCGAAAGTAGCGAATGAAACTAAAAAAATATAAGTTCAATATAAAGTACAAATCTTGAAATTCCAATGGATTGGAAGAATCTCTTAAAATTTTTCGTTTACTTTTTAAAAGTAACTTCTGAGTCTTACTTTAGTCATCATTCAAAAATAATTCCAAGCAACTCATTATTTAATTATTTATTTATTATATACACAAACAATTATTATAAAAATTATTATTTTATTTGAAATTTTATATTTTGGTTTCTTTTTGACAGTCCGCCATGTTAGGAATAATTCACAATCGCTAAGTTAACTAAATTATTCCCAATACAGTACATTATTTGATTTGTAATATTTGTTAGACAATATACGAAACGTAAATTAATACGATAAATAAATATCGATCGCTTGTCGATTGATATACGACATACACAATAAGGCTGATTATCATATTCGACATTGGACGAAGTAGAGACGATGTTTTAATTTTTCCTTAACAAAAAGCTTCGAAGACGATATTTGAACTGCAATGCGGTGATCGTACAAACCGCCTTTAGCTCCCATAACCCCCAAAAAACATTTCTAATGGATCCTGGTTTATATGGTAAGCTATTAAATATTTAATTCCATATTCGTTTTGTAGGTCATTGAACAATAATTTTAATGCATTAATGCTACCGAATTCCCGTTTTTGAAATGGTCACATTGATTTATTGTTACCATTAAACATTCCAGATCGTTTTAGATCTTATCATGTTTATTTTTTGCGCGAGAATCAATTCGAGGTACTTTAGAAATGAAAACATCAAACTAGTCGCATTCACCTATTTAAAAATAACAAATAAATCATTATTATGAATTATGCAATATAGAACGCTATTTTATAATTTAAATTTACTTGTTTCAGAAGAATTGATAATTTATTCCAGTTTTCAAATCTTGCTATACCCAAACAACCCATTCTGTTTAATTCTGATGAGTTAGTGCAGAAAAATAATTGAGTTGCTAATTTTATTTTTCGTCGTTTACCGCACTTAACATTCAAATAAGTATCTGTTAATCGGCTAGCAATTTTTAAGTCTAATTTAGATCGATGCAATAATAAAACTCTACCAGAGGTTCTTTAGTTAACAACTTTCCGTTGAGTAAAGTACCAGAACCTAAAAAATGATTCCGCAACATTTTAATTAAATGTGGGGTTTCACTAAATATATAAATGTTCTTCTGATCATTGCAAGAGCTCACAAAGTATGGGTTGTTTTCTAGTACCCCCATTTGGTCGCAAAACCCCCTCTTGCCGCCTCCTATAATCATTAGAATTCATCAGCTTTGTAATAATTTTTTCAATTATAATTTGAGTTATTTTGCTATCATAACCGTAGTAAACTGGTTGCTTCCAGTTTTCGAAAAATCCCCGAGCCATTATCACTTGTACATAATCTGCAGGAGGGAACAACGTATCACCTTTTGATCATATTCGTAGGATTTTTGGATTTTCATCTCGTCTGCCATTAAAACGCACACTCTTTGGTACTTAGTTAGATCGGCATTTTGAAATGGAAATGGATATATTTTTTCAATAACATACGGTACGCCTTTGGGCATAGCCATTGCTTGTGATATGTCATTAACTTCCCATCGTATTCGTTTGCCTTTATTTTGCATTTGTCTTCGTTGGCCATCAGTTAAAATTTATTTTATAAAGTCATTTTCTTGTTTCAAAACGTTACACTGCTACTTCAATTGGTTACACTCTTTCAACAATCTAAGGTTTTCGTAAATCTGATCATTAATCTCTTGCTTTGAATTACGGCCGCTTAAACAATTTTATATAAGATTGTTCGTTTAAATCGTGACATTTGGCGTCACTTATAAAGGCCATATTGTACTATTGTCAAATTCTGAGATGACATTTAAAATGTCTGTAACTATCCGTTTTGATTCTCGACGTTCTTGCCGATTTGGCGCTTTGATGATGACTCTTTGCATGTTGTTGAACTGGGAAGATTTTCTGTTGGGACGGCATCTAATTTTAAATTTCTGCTATTTTTAGGTGAATAATTTAGAAGCTCGTGCATCAAATTTCTCGAATATTGATCGAACGTAAAGTGCCATCATTGTAAGGATTTCTACAATTTCAACGGTTACCTGAGTTTTTCAAAGTTTTATTAACAGGACTATAGTTAAGTACAGCAAAGCTTGAAATATTTATGGAGTCAGGTATGAGAAAAGATCGTATTCAACTAAAGCATATACAATACACAACACCTACCTAAACAGATTTAGTTAATTTGTATAATTAACTGTGATTGTATATCACAGGGATAGCATAAAAATTATAGAAAATGTATCGGTGTATTTAGAAGTTGAATAGCGAAATGAGATTGGCTGATATACTTGTTCAATGTGATAAAATAAGCGTTCAATCGAAGATTCTGCCCATACACTAATTCTGCTGAAGAGCTTTGAAAATCCTCTCTAAATGCAGTCCTCAATTCGACTAAAATTATGGAAAGAGATTTCGTCCACTGCGTATTTGGTGCACAAATAATTGCAGCTTTTAACGTTCGATGCCATAGTTCAATGGTGCTGTTACATGCAGGGTTATATGCTGTCGTTCATTTGTGTTGAAATCCAAATACTTTGGAAATTTCATTAAAGAGTGAAAAACGATAATTCTTTTTTGGCGAATTCACATTTGTTCAAATTAATGCAAGACCGGCCTCAATCTTTGAAGAACAATATGTACGTGTTTTAAGTGTTCTTCCATATATTTTGATGCAGTAGATCGTCGATATATGTGAATATGAACTTTAAATTTCTGAACAGTGAATGTATCAATTTTTGGAGAGTTTGTGCAACGTTTCGTTAAGCAAATGTCATAAGCGGAAAGTCAAATAATCCAACTGGTGTAATTATTGCTGTTTTCTCGATATCTTGTTGTTCCACAATACAATGTGTGGTATTATGTCTTACAAATGTTAAGACTTTGTGATTCGTTTTAAATTCCCGGATGGTATTCGTCGGTTTTGATAGTTGTAATACCGTACGAATTGATTTGTATTGGTTTTCCCGTTTTGGTAAAGTCAGTACAGGTTTTCACTTTTTGTGTTTGACATCAACCACTGAACCAAAATGAGCTAAAAAGTCAGCACCTAAAATCCATCTTTCAACTTTAGCTATTACATTCAAATTTCTAGTTGAAGGGCCTTCGAAAGCCTAAATCAAGAGTTAAATTTCTTTGACCAAACGTATCGATGATTGATGAATTTGCTGCGAATGATTTAAATTCTACTGGTTTAATTACTTGTGAACATATGTTGGAGGAGTTACTGTAACTTCAACACTCGTTCGACTAAGAATTGTAATTTATTTTGATGATCGGTAAGTATGAAACAACTGTTAGAATTTAGACTCCCGACGCCCGTCGTAAAAAGCGTTGTGTCTAATGGTTTTCCGATTTCAATACTACCATATTTAACCGATCGAAATTACACGGTTTTATGCACTTTTTTGCATGAATACCATATCTGAAACGATACTAGAAATTTGGAAATTTGTTGACTTATTCCTTGGATCGCGATAAACTGCGATGATGTTGTAACCTGTGGTTTATTAATCGTGAATCTCTCGTATCAACTTGTTCGAATAATTCTTCAACTTTTTGAGTTAGTGCTTGGATTTGATAATGTACATCGATTTGTGACTTATTATCAATATTTTTGAGAGTATAAACACTGTATAAGTTAATCGGTTTTTCTATTTCCACAATTTTATCGGCAGTCTTTGCTAATTGAACCAAATTAGATTCATCCATACTAGATAATATATCTTGAGTATGGGTTGGTAAACGTTGCATCCACGAATTTCTTAAAACTTAAAGATTCAGTAACCTGGTCTCCCGTAATAATTTAGATGGTTTTTTGTCACCCAACTACAATCCCGAATGAAGTCGATCGAGGTTTATTTTTACCGATTCACTAAATCTTTCGACAATTGTAGCCTTTAATATATTATATTTTTTATTATTTGATGGTTTGAGTATTTCATCACGAATGCAGACGAGTAAGATGAAGTCACATGAGAAAAAGATCTCTCACGTGGACTCACGGGAGAAAGGGAAACTTACACAACCATTTATAACGTAAAAACGAACTCTGCCATTAAAAGCAAAATATATTGGCATATTATGGGAAGGAATCAAAACAATAACGCACAACAAAGTTAGATGGTCCTACCAAATAGACACCCTATGCGAAGGAAAGGGGCAAAAATTGCGATTACAATTTTATTATTAAGATGACAAGTTTATCGTATCAAATTTACCCCTAACAAGAATTCATTTCCTATTCGCTTTGAAATAACGTCTGTTTTAAAATCAAATAAATATGTTCAGAAAATGTAACGGATAAGAAAACTGACCTATTAAACGTGGTAACTTTTACTATAAAAGCTAGTGATTTAATAGTCAAATATTTTGATTTGGTTTGCTGGAATTTAAGTTAAATTAACAATCATGGTTGGTTATTCAAAAAATCCCCAATGAGAATAAAACTCGGCGCAAAATTCTCCGCTACAAATTTATATTTATAGTGAATTTACACCAACCATGTTCTTCATTCTGTATTGCGAACAAACGCGAGTTATGACTTCACTACGATGTAAGTGCCTTGAGAATTATTACTTAATGAAACAATATTTTTTATTATTTAGTCGTAGTTGCAATGAAGTACATAATTTTTTTTTTGTTAAACTGTTTTTAATTTTTCCATTTTCCGTCATAATTTTCAGAATTTCATTTTCTTTTTATTTTCGCATAGTTAACACAAAGACGAGAACTATAACAATGCGATGTACAAAAAGATAATATGAAAAAATATTATTAAATAACAAAAAAAAATTAAAGTAAGAATTTAGTTATTATTATTACTGTTATTATTTTGTTTTATTTTCCACTCTTGTAATTTTCTTAATGAAGAGAACAAAAGACGGAATAAAAATAATAATGATAATGAAAGTAGTGCTCCACAACAGAAAATACTTTGTATTGTGCTCTAAATTTATACATTTTTAAATTTGTTTCACTTTAAGCTTATTTTATGCTTCATAACAAATCTTTAAATTTTGTGCTCAACATGAATTTAATAAGTAAGGGATGAAACACACCAAGCAGCAGCATCGAGCAGCAACAAAATCATAGTTCGAGTATAAATATAAGCGTTTCCAATAAAATAAATTAAGCAATTCCTAAAACTAAGTGTATTTCCAGAATCATTGGATCTAATGGGTAAAACAAAGTGCCATGAACACTTTTGAAAAAAAAGCAAACACCGTAGGAATGAAAAAATTAATAATTAGATTTTAGCTGCCTCTCCAACTCACAAGACGTGCTTTAAAATATTACATAATAAAACGTAGGAAATTAAAATATATAACAAGTTTAAAAAAATATTTGTTGAATAAGTAATTTATTGATTTTATGAGGTACTAATATTTACTCATAAAGTGGTGACCCAAAACATAAATTATAATCAGCAGCAGCAGTTAAATAAATAAGAAAATAAAATCCCAGTCAAATATAACACAACTAAGCTGCACAACTCAATCCAGTACAATATCGCCAGCTAGTTAGGAGACCAGTCTAACACATTACAGCGAGCCAGCACGTATAGCCCAATGCATTATAGTGCACAACGCCCGATTGCACACGGTAAACCGAAGCCCTCCCCAGTGGACAGCGCCCGATTGTACTATACGGTAATCATAATCAACCAAAATTAACATAGAATAAATTTACAATTACTGCCTTTAAAAGAGTAAATTGCAGAGGTAAGCGAAATCTCATGATTAATTTTTCATTCGCCGCATCGGTTATCTGAAAATTAACTTATTTTACTGGCAGTTCTTCATCCATTCAGCGTAATATTTCTGGGCACACGTTTTTTTTTATTTATCGTAATATAAAATCAAACTTTATTAAATTTATTTGTGACATCGTTGAAACACCACAATGTCAGGGCAATTCACCACAAACTCAGAAAGTGACCACGGAATCCATCACAATGTTGGTGTTACAACAAATGTATACAAGGTATCTATTAAATATGCACCCATCAGTCGAGAAGACCCTGAAATATGGTTCACTCAACTTGAAGCACAATTTATAATAGGGGGTATCACTTCTGATCCCACTAAATACGGTCATTTGATCGCGGCACTTGCCGGCGGCACAAACCATCAAATAATAAAAAATATAATATATTATAGGCTACAATTATCGAAAGATTTAGTGAATCGGTAAAAATAAACCTCGATCGACTTCTTTCGGGATTGCAGTTGGGTGACAAAAAACCATCTAAATTATTACGGGAGACCAGGTAACTGAATCAGTTTTAAGAAATTTGTGAATGCAACGTTTACCAACCCATATCTAGTATGGATGAATCTAATTTGGTTCAATTAGCAAAGACTGCCGATAAAATTGTGGAAATAGAAAAACCAATTAACTTATACAGTGTTAATACTCTCAAAAATATTGATAATATTTTTGCATTAATGTTCATTTTACGGTCGTTATAACCGTCCATCAGAGCGGATAATTCGGTTAACTATGGATCGTTTTCGCACCACGTATACTATAAATGATATACGCAGCCTGTAAGACGAACAAGCGATTGACGCTGTACAGCGTAGCATTGAGGAAGACTCAAATCAATCAAATCGACGTCGTTCTCAGCAACTGGAGATGTATCTGTCCATTTATTTTTTGGAAGGTTTTATCTGAGGATCTTGGTCTACGTGATTACAAAATTCAATTTGAGCAGATATTAAAGCCATCCGACCATCTACGGCCAATGGGCTGAAATACTTATTGGAACTACTAAGCAAGTGTGATCCAATCTTGGCAGAGCATGTTTCGAAAGTTCGAACATCACAAGAAAACGGTGAAAGAATGCAGGTTCATTTTCTTTGAAATAGAATTGAAAACTGTTGGTAGTCCTAAGAGATCGGAAGTTTTAAAAAAAGGAATTTGAACTGAAATCCTTTTCGGCAGAAGCGCAAATTCAAATTCGATCTTCTCAAAAATATTATCAAAATTTGAAATTGTGTTTATGTCCACAGTTTGGATGAAGTTGCTGGATATAATTCAAGCCATATAAGACTGATGAAAACAAGATCGATCCTTCAAGAAAGCAAAACTACTGCGACTGCAATTGAAATTACTTTCGAATTTGTAGAAAACCGACATTTAAAGTGTCAAGAAGCTATTGAATCATCTTTTCACGAAATATTTAACAAGATGACAACTTCAATAATAGATGGACTAACGCGTCGATTTCAATCCAGTAATTTTTTATGCAATCTGTTCGAGGTTTTTAGGAATTTTAATGAAATGAATGAAGCCGCCCGCCATTGTACTATCGGTTAGATTATTCCAAAACAAAAAAATTCGAAAAAGAAATTAATAATGATATTGCTGAAGAAATTTTATTAATTAAACGGGTTTATAAAACCAACTTCAAACTCAGGACGAAACCGTCCGAATTGCTAAAAGAAATTATCCATTTAGGACTGATAAATATTTTACCGAAAGTTGTGATTGCTTTTCGGATATTTTTGACTCTGCCGGCGAGAGATCTTTCAGTGTGCTTAAACGTTTTAAAAATTGTTTAGGATCTACAGTGAGTCAAATGGAATACGAATACAATCATTTTAAAGTGAGGCTTTAAGTGATGAATATGCCCAATGTAAAAATAAAAATGTGTTTAAAACAATCGTAAGATACAGCATAAGTGTAATGTATAAAAATGATAAATAATCGGTTCCATATACTAAAGCGCAAAAATTTTAAATGGTCGGCCCATATGAATAACAAGCAATAACTGCAGCAGTTGTTCTACATAAGGCAAAAGTCCCACATATAGACATGGTTTTTTATGATGACCTTGGTATGTTCTTTAATACAAAAATTTCAAATGGTCGGTCCATTGGTTCGGTCATATGACTAACAAGCAATATCTGCAACAGTTGTTACAGATACAATAGTCGACATATGTAGAAGCTGGAACTTGAACTTTTCACTGGAGGTCAATTTGGACAACGGATTTGAATTCAGCGCTCTTTAATTAGTCAAGTACCTTCATAATTGATTTAAATTTTATGAAGGTTTGGGCCGGGTTTCAAAGGGTCAACGACTTAATAATTATAATCTGACGAATGCGGGACAATTTTTTCACCGCAATCTGACGAATGCGGGACAATTTTTTTATTTTTTTATTTTTTGGGATTATATCTATAAATGCTTGATAATATATAGTATCAGAACCAAAAACTTCACAGAAATAATGTATAATATATATCATAAATGTTCGTTTTTACACTCAATTTTAAACAAAAATACTTTGATGCTAGCAAAAAATCATTATTTTTGTCTAACCTTAGAGTTCAAAAGACATAAATCAGATGAAGGAACGCTATCCTCCTATGGAAATTCGGAAAATTTGTACGATTTAAAATATCATTTTTTAACATTAGTATAAAGAGGAGAGAGCTTATTTTATCACGGCACATGAATTAAAGTGTCCCAATACCGATTGCGTTTCCAAAGAAATGAATACTCGTAACTTGAAACGTATGATACAATAAAATAAAGACCATTTGTGTGTTTATTCACTATCCGATTAAAATATAAAAAGATTATCCGTACAACTAAAGTAAATGTCGAACCAAAGCCTCCAAAAATTAAAACACTCCAATAACTGAAAATACGAATGCTTAAGTTTCCAACAGTTTAAGAAATTCAAGCTTAACAACATCATGTTTTTGAAGGTCAATATAAAGTAACAAAATACCAGTATACATCTTAATTTTACCTTTTTCTTATGAAACAGAAAAGTTAAAGTCCATCAGCATGTAAAACTTTTCCAATAAATAATGTCCATACACACATAAATAACACACATACTTGAAAGTTTGCGAAAATATTTCCTCGTCCATGGGAAACAATTAACTCGAAAGCTTTTTATGTTGTGTTCCATTTAAAGCATATTTTCATTTTATTTTCTCTTTTTATTTCACTCTCAAGATGTCAACACTCATACGTATATATTAGATTTGATATTGCCGTGGTTATATTTTGAATTTGTCCTTCTCAGTTATACGTTTAGCTGTATTAACGTTTGTGGTAACGCTGTTTGACCAGAATACAAGAAAAACGAAAGAAAGCAAATATTTTCTTCATCGTCCACCACATATGCTGCAAAACAAAATTGGAAAAGTCAACCGAGCGTACAATAAGCTTTTTCATTTCATCATGCCATACGTTTGTATGCGAATCGTTGATATACCAGAGTAAAACGATATTCTCCTTAGTATAAGAAGTTCGTATAACACAATTGAAACACAACTTACCTGAGTGATGATATGGATACAATGCAATTATCGTACTTTAGCTCCGATTATCCACTGTGTGTGTACCTATTTACTATATACTGTTGCTTACCGTGTAAAATATGCAACAACAAGAGGCTGTCGTTTGTCATCATGAATTTATTTTGTGTGTGATAAACGTACGTGAAACACATTTATCATCTTGCCGGTTGGTAAATATGTTACACAGGAGCATTATAAACAATATAACAAATGTTCTTGCTACATATATAAAGTGTATACGACGACCTGATTATAATATATGAGGCAAAAATTGTGGTTCTAGTTTAGGGTTTTGAAAAAATATGTTCATAAAAGGGTTTGCTTTCTTTCATTATAAATTATTATACTTGACTCTTTTTTGCTTTAACTTTCTTATAGTAGGAATTATGTCTTATAAAAAGAATATTTGTCAACATATGGGTTATTCTCAATATTTTCTGTTCAGCACCCACATTTATTTTTATAATTTTCGTGACTTTTTTTGTGACACTCTCGGTTGTTACATTCCTTGTGTGCTTCTTAACAAAACACTATAGATTTTGTAAATTCTTTATAAAACCGCACAAACATTTTTTGAGAGATTCAAAATAATTTAAGAAGTCGTCGAATGCTTTAATTATTAAGAAATTTAAAAGTTTTCAAAATAATGACAGATATTTAATTTGTTATATTTCTAAGTATTTTTCATTTTCTTAGTAAAGCGATTCGATTAAACTTTCGAAAAGCGTTCGCGAAAAATGGTTTTTGTTTATTTTTGTCACAGGGTTGCACGCTGCTTAAGTTCTCGTAAAAATGCAACTTTAGCTTATTTTAAAAGAATTTCAATGAAGAATAACGAAACAAAGGAAAAATTTTCATCAAAAAATGCGTCAGTTATGCAATTTAAATATGGGTTATGCAATACTCTTACACCATATTTTGTATTTGGATTGGATATTGTCATACTCGTGACTATTGATAGAATGCGACACAAATTACGATAAATAAAGATATATAAGTGTGTTGTATAACCTATTTAAACTGCATATTCCATGCATGAAAATTGCTAACTTATATGACTGTACCAAACGAAGGATTTACTTCCTGCATGTAAAAATCGTAATTATGAAAATTTTGTAACAATAGCTTGAGTAAAACCCGGAATAAATAAATCATTCTTGTATATGGTTATTTTTGCTAAATTACCATTAATATTCACTTCGTGCATGTAATAATTTGTTCTGTAAAATCAATAAACTGGGGTAGACCGGGGCAGGTTGTTACACTTTTTGCATAATGTTGTGTAACGTGAAAAGCATAATGCCGAATTTTATTGTATGTATTGTGTGTATTGGAGTAGGTAAAACTGAATTAAGGCGATAATATTTTGATCCATTTATAGGCCTAACAAACATGCAAATATTATAAAAATCTGTTTTAGCAAATGTTGGCACATGTTACAAATTAGGGCCGCTGTAGGGGCAAGTTGTTACAGATATCGAGGTATATAGTTACGCCCGATAGTTAAACATTTTACTCCATTAATTTTCGGTGAATCAAGAAGAAATTATTAATAATAAAAGATTTAATTAATTTATGACAAACGATTTTTATTCATTTAACATTTAAGGTTATTTAAAATTATTTCAGGTAATCCATTTCCATAACAAATATATATCTAAAATCTAATAAGGTACTTCAATTTTCAATACATTTTTAGCATTTATACGAGGTCATTTTCCACGAACAATTGGAATGTGCCCAATACTTGCACTTAATGCATCCTTGTACCCATTCTTCTGGTTTACTTTCATCGTAAGCGTCCTGGCAAATTATACAAAGCCATCCTGTATCTCCATTTAAGTTTTCTGTAGCTTTCTGCTTCTTTGGGGGTTGGGTCAATTACATTCTCGTTTATATTGTCTTTATTGGGTGTAATCTTCAAAATTGCGGCAGCTCATTTTTTCCTTCTTCTTTTCATTGTCCTGCCTTTAGGATAAGGTCGAATCAGTTCAGGATTAAATTCCGGTGTGGCGCTGTCTATTTGCAATGATGATAGTATTGGTTCATTCATCGTATTTGCCGTAGACATTTCAGATATAATTGTATTTAAGTCGAGTTTGCTGAGGTCACTCTGAAAAGAGGAGTCTGGAGCTATATCTATCAATGACACAGAAGGTGATAAATCTTGATCAATAATGTTAATCGATTCACTTGCCGGTGAATCAATACAGTTTAGGTTAAATTCTTACCGCTCCGTAACAGTCGCACCCAAAAATTCTTCATCCGAATATATTTCACGATTAATTGGTTCTATTCCCGTAACTTTAAATCCGTTTAATATGTTATTTGGTGTGAGCGCTTTAGAAAGGGCATGAGCCACCAATTGCGGAATTTTATAAATTGGTATTGATTTCCCCGGGTGGTTTCGCATCCATACATCTTGCACATTGGACAAATATTTTTTAAAAGGACCATATACGCTTCGATCCAATGGTTGCATTTTATGTGAATAATGAAGCCAACTTTATGGTATTAATGGCCAAATGCGATTCGTGATTAACGAGGAGCAATAAGACTGAACAAGTTAAAGAAGGTCGAACATGATGGATACAATGTTGCATAAATTGGAAGAACTTTTCAGTTGTCATCCAGCCAGATTTATTTCCGGAACCTATCAATCCATTCGATGCATCACGGATAAAATGATGTTGATAACGCTTTCGCGGAAAAATAAAATGAGGTGGAATAGAAGAATCGGTGGCGCTTAGAGCAACACAAACTGTCACCAGTTGTCCTCTTTCAGTTGATGTTATTCCTTCCACCTGTTTGGTTCATTTTCTGCTATAACTTTGCACAGTTTCTGTACAGTTATGTGACACCGGTTTCATCCACGTTCCTGATACCTTTAGCAGCAAAACTAATTTTTTCCGTTACTGTACTCAGTAGATCAATGAAATCGTTGACGCGAATACGATTAAACCCCATTGCACAACCAATACTGGTCGCTTCTGGCACGCGAACAGGTAAATTGGGGTGTTTTTTTTTAAACTGATAGCCAATCTGGTCCTGCTTGCTTGTTTATCGACCAGGACTCCGGGATATTTTTTTTAGAGAAATTGCACACATATTTTTCCAGTTTATTCCCTTCTTCCTCATTGAACACCGAATTTTGTGCGTATCCATACCTTGTTTCTTCCATTATCCCTTCCGCCGCGTTTGTCCGTTGAGCTCTTTTAACATAGTGTCATAATGTTTGATGGCAAATAGCCACTACTTTTGCTATGGACCGAACACTAAGGTTTCCTTTGATAACCCGATCAACGGCAGCATTTCATGGTGGTTTCTGAAGTTGTTCTTAGGTTTGTTTTCTTCTAATAGTTCCTCATGATGGTAAGATTGCTTACTGTACTAAAGCAAATAATGAAACAAATTGAATTGTTAATTTACAACTTGCCCCTTCAACACTGAAACAAGGTACCCCAAAATGATTTTTTTTATTAAAACACGTTTTTTACGCATTTTTTGATGAATGATCATAAAATACACTATATAAAATGCACAGCCGATTCATGTATAGCCAATTATGACCGAAATTACAGTTAAAAAAGACACAAAACAAAAAACAGAACAGCAGTCATTTTTTACTTACCATAGGTGAAAATAAACTTTTCTCTTTCACTGCTGCAGCATACGTCGGATGACACCGAAATTTTGTAGGCAGCTAACAATTTAGAGAGAGATCAAATTACTCATGCACATTATGTGTATTTCCTTTATAGTTTTTGAACAAATCGCTCTTTAACAACCGGCCCCATGTAACAATCTGCCCCGTTATGCCCTACTACATAACTTGCAATATGCATAAAATCTAAATACATCATTGATTCTATTGATGTTAGATAACAAATAAAATAATTGTTTGTTCTAGATTATTCGATATAACTGCACAAAACATAGGAAATTACTTCCTGCATGTAATAATTGTAAAGGATGTCGCAGCAAGAGCGCCGGAGTTAAATTTGCCGCCATTTTGTTAATAAGAGTTGTACGTTGATTTATGACAGTTGTCACGTACAGACTACGCGATTTAAGAATATGGAGAAGTATTCAAGCCAACAACGTTTAGTTGTTGTAAAAACACATTACAAAAATGGTGAAAGTTTTTCGCATAAATGTGGCTGTATTTCATCAATAACGCGCAGTATTTCATCTTTAAGATTTTCAACTGTTCAGGCTTATTCGCATACAGCTTTCCCTTCGCATAGCCCCAAAGAAAAAAGTTCATCGGTGTAAGATCGCACGATCTTGGTGGCCAATTTTGATCGCCAAATCGAGAAACGACACGGCCTGGAAACTTAGTCTGCAGTAATACTATTGATTCACGTGCTGTGTGGCAGGTCACACCAAATTGTTGGAAAACATGTCCTCCACATCAATTACATCCAATTCGGGACACAAAAACTCCGTTATTCCGCGATACTGCACTCCCAAGTTCCTGGATTCTCGGCCACAAATTCCGTTACTGTAGGTATATTTTCGAGTCATCGACAAGGACGACGACGAACAATGATCTTCTGATTCATCAGCGTAAATTTGTTCTTAAATTTTGTAATTAAACGCATCACTGTCGATTCATGTGGCGACCGAAAGCTTGACATAATTGGCGAACTGTTTTCGAAAAAACTTTCACCATTTTTGTAACGTGTTTTTACAACAACTAAACGTTGTTGGCTTGAATACTTCTCCATATTCTTAAGTTGCGTAGTCTGTACGTGACAACCGTCAAAATAAATCACCGTACAACTCGTATTAATAAAATGGCGTCAAATTTAAATCTGGTGCTCTTGCTGGGATACCCTATATTTGAAATATATTTGTGTAAATAATGTAATTAATGGTTAAGTGAAACTCGTATTAGAAAAATTCTTATTTCTTGAATTTGGATATTTGACTAAATTCAACAAAATAAACGTTAACATTAATTTCGAGAATAAATTTATGCAATGCGCAGTCCATTAAAAAACGCTTTCAATCCAATTTATTTTAAATACCAATGTGACTGCTAATGGAGATATTTACTTCCTGCATATAAAAATTCTAATCAAAATGTATATGTGTATATATTGTAATGAATATTTGACTAAAACTCGTTTTAAAATAAACTATTCTTGTATTTGGTTATACCACTAAATTTTGCGAAATAAATGTTAATATTCACTTCGTGCTTGTAATATTTTTTTTTGTTTAAACCAATAAATACTTTGAAGGTATGCAATGTGTAGTCTATTGAAAAATGCTGTTGATCAAATTTATTTTGAATATCATATAAATGAATTTTGTATTTTAAGTTAATTACAAATACGTATCTGACTATAAAAATGAAAATGTTTACTTCCTGCATGTAATATTTGTAACCGAATTTTATTTGTGACAATATAATAATAATAGCTTGAGACAATTCTAATTAAATATATAATTCGGGTGTTTGGTTATTTTACTAATTTTTGGTAAATATACGTTAATATTCACTTCGTGCATGTAATAATTTGTTTTGTTAAACCAATAATATGTTCGAATGCACGGTTTATTAAAACTCTCTGAATTTTGCATTATAAGTTTATCTTCAATGCACATGTGACTATAACAATGAAGAAATTTACTTCCTGCATGTTAATTATGAAAATATTTTAATCATAGCTTGAGCAATACTCGCAATAAATATATCATTCTTGGATGTGGTCATTTCACTATTTTTTGGAAAATTATCAGTAATATTCACTTCGTGCTTGTAATAATCTTGTTTTTTAAAACTAATGAATATTACGAAAACATGCGATATGTAGAATATTAAAATACACATGTTTAAGATCTCCTCTGCAGGTTTTCTTGATGTGGCTCAGGCTTTTGACAAAGTCCGTCCCATCTGTTTATTTCTGAAACATAGGAAAGCTGTACCACCACAATTCTATCACTGTATTTTATCACTGTGTCTGTTGAATTTTACATTACAACTAAACACTTTCTTGTTAAATAGGAACAAGCATACTCATAATTAAGATTGGGTACATTTGCTTATGACACAGCTATTTTAACATGACATAACAAACAGTACATACAATTTAAGGGAAACATATAGGAACATCCTGAACAAGTAACAAAGTAGCAAATTAGGTTGGAAATGAAATTTTGTTAGCCAATATATAGACTAGGTTCATTGTAAATTTTTTATCTTAATCAGTATTCCCCGTTTAGTAAACTAACCTTGTTGAGATGGCCAAGCCCGTACATGGGATGTAGCGCCAGCGAAATAATTAATATGACAAGGGATATTTTTAAACGACCTCCGTTAGCTTTAAGTTAATTCGAAGTATTGAACCCAAATTAATAGAATCGAAGCGCTCCCTCAAAGATTCCTCAGATTTGCTTTTTCCCCTAGCATGAGGAATATCGCAAGAGTTTTAGTCTGTCTCATGATTTAATTTAGGAATGTAAAACAGTTACACAGATATAAAAAATTGGGTTGCTGGTGGCGTAATATCAAGGCGTGTTATCAAAAGAAAAGATTTGCAAAAGGATATTTAGCGAAAAGAATGAGGAATAATTCTATTAAATCAATTTACAACTCTCCCCTATAAATAATTCTACGAAGTTTACCCACAACACACATATCGAACATAATAAAGTTATTTAAAAAAAATTATAAATAAAAAGTTGAACAAAACCACACTCAACATACTCACACTAAATCCTCGAAATTTTTACCACGCTAACTGAATTCAGTCATTATTTGTTCACTTACCACACATATACAAGCAAAACGAAAAAAAAATTATCTAATTTACACATTCTGCCATACATAAATACATTTTTATAGAATTTCCTTCTCTTAATTTGGATTTCCCTACCAATGACAATAAAAATTTCCCAAAATACGAAAAAAAAACGGATTCACATTATCCGAATAGAAAATAATTTTTTGGGGGAAGCTTTTAAATTAAATGCTCCGAACAAAACGACAAAATCCAGTTAGGGTTAAAATGAAAAGTAAAGTGAAATAATACACAAATAAACGACGAGGGCACAACAAAATGAAAATTCCAGAAATTATAATAAAGTTATAATTTTCTTTCGGCGTCCCACCACACTGTTATTGTTGTTGTTATCTAAATATTTTTTGGAGACAATCGAATAAAACTTTCATTCTCGTAAATAAAATATTATGCGGTTTAATTTTTATTTTGTTCGAGTACATATACGAGTATGTATAGCAATGGATTATTTCATTTGGTTGTCTTCATAATTTTTTATTTTTTTTTTGGTGTGTGTTTGTTTGAAAATGGTTAGATTTTTCCCAGCATAACTGTCATTATTTTTATTATAACAATGACTATTAACTTTATTTTCCTTGTTGTTGTTGTTGTTGTTGCTTTGGTTTACTACTTCAGTATACTAGAGTATTTACATATATTCGAGTACATACCAGCACAGTTGTTATAAATATTATTATTTTTCGCGCTTTTGTGGTATTTGGTTAGATTTTTGATTTATATTATTAATGGATGTGATTACCCCCACACACTGAAAAAAATAAAAATAAAAATTATTTACTGTGTAATAATAATAATTGCAGAATTGTAATAACGAATAAATGGGTTTTGTTCGGATATAAATTTTTTCATGACGTATGTATAAAAGGGAGACTGTGTACGAATGTGTGGCGCACAGTATTTTACTGTAGAGGATTAAAATTTGATGGGAAAAATTTTAAATTTTATGTTTTAGAGTCGGTTGGATTTGAATTTGATCTCCATCAAAATGAAAGCATGCAGAATAAAGTTATTTAAAGATGATACTGTCCTTCATAAGCTAACAAAATTTTAATAGTTTGTATAGGTACGGTATTTTAAGAGAAGTATTAACTCAACTAAGTGATCAGCTCGGAGGTCCGGTTAAGTAAATTTAATTGAAATGGTTTGCGTATTTTAGCCACTTTGACTTTTTCTTTTAAACGTTTCCCCTATTAAGCTAATTTTCGTTTATAAAATCCAGATACATTTTCCTGGTTTAGGTAAAATTAGAGTGAAACTGAAGGAATTTGGTAATGGCCTTGTTAGCAAATTCTATTTATTCGTCTAAAACCTGAAGAAGTTCCAAACTTCCAGAAGGCATTGATCTATGATTATTCGCTTTAGCGTGTCTTCTCATATGAAACTGTGTATACTTGGGCTAAATTTCAAGAGTTTGGAATTTTTTTATAAAATAACGTTATAATTTTTTTCTATTTTAAATCAATTTAATTATAGCAGATTGAATAAAATTTAAATATATTTTTAAAATATAACTGGGCTTTTAAAATCTTATTTCAATTATTGGAGTCGTAAACAAATCAAAATTCGAGACTACAGCCATTACGTCTTGCTGGGCGTTCGTAGAGCAATTTTCTTTTTATTCCCTCAATTCTGCACGAACCAACAGAACCTTCTCGATTTACGACGTAATGAATGCGTAAATAATGAAATATACGTACGAAATGAGACTATAGTACAACACAAATAAAGAACAAGCAAAATTATCTCAAACTAGTGGCGTACCCAGAATTTTTGGAGAGCGGTTGCGAAGGCGGCGGTTGTGGTAGACGATACTTTCGGTAATTCATTAATTATGTCGTTATCTTTCTTCGAGATTGTATTCCGTAAGTAACTCTTGTGACGTCTACTAACGAAAAACTATTATTTCGGGTTGTAATCGGAGTGCTGTTGCAATCGGAAGTGGTAAAACTATAACAAAACAGCGCCATCCTCTTTATTGAATACATTCTCTAACGCACGTAAGCTTTGATCAAAACGAGGTTTAGGTTTGCCAATATCTGTTTGTACATGGTATTTCTTCAACTTACATCGGTTCTAGTTTATTATCGATAACCGATTATTTCGGATCGGATTTCAGGTTACAAAAATTCAATAAATTCTAATTTCTGTTATATACAGATAAATGTAAAAAATGTTTTAATTAATTAACCCAAGAAGTTTTAATTCCGAACCAATTAAATAAATTAACTCGACTAACAATTGCAGTAGCTTTAATAAACTTAATACTAAATGATTCAATTTAATGCACGATGGGGGTATTTAGTTTAATTCATGATTTAATTAATTTGGAAAGAATACAGCTTAGGTGAATTTATTCTAAGAAATGTAAACCCAAGTTGACCAATTGGAGACCTTCAAATAAGGTAAAATACATAAACAATTATAAAATTAACCACGGTCCTGAAAAATAATGCAAGTTAAGACTGGTTGTGTTATAACAAACCAACTAACCAAAAATGGATCTTGATATTGAGTAAAATTTTGAATTTACCGCATTCACTTTAATTATTTTTGTTGTATATCTTCTGGAGGTGATGGTAGAAGTTGCTAGTTAAATTTCTCTAGGTCACAGGGACTTTGAAACTATGTTAAGGTAACCAAAACGCGTATTTAAGCGGTTGAAATTGGTTACAGAGTTACAGCTAGAGTTCCACATCCCACCTGCAAAAAGGAGGATATAAGAGAAGATCTCAAGATGAAAGAGTTGCACATTAAAGACGCAGTACTCGTTAACATCCTTTAACGGAAGAAAAATAGGAACCAAGGTCATTAAAAGAGTACTCCCGCTCTTAATCTTCCAATAGAAAAAAATCGAAAAAATTGAAATGTCTTTAATATCAAAGCAATACTCAATTTGCGGTTGAAAATATTGGGTATTAGGTGCGTTAAGTGTACCGCAATAAACAACCCAGTTAGCCAAAACGAACCTGAAAACTGTATAAACTGAACCTGCACCTGAGAACTTGAGAAAGCGAAAGAGAAATAGAAAGATAAAGAGAATGTAAATGAGAAAGATCAAGAGAAAGAGAAAGCGTGTCAAATACTCTTAAAAACGTTTGTTCCTAATTTTTTTTTAAATTTATATTTTTAATATTTTTAAAGCTCCTTATGTTACTTTTGGAGCGAATACAATTACAATTTGTAGAGATGGCTGTTGTCATCGCAATTAACCTAAAATAAAGGCCGTACCCCCGAAAACGATATAAAGAAACTAATCTTGCGAAGTCATGATATCATCGTTCAGGGACCAAATTGTTATATGGATCCAAATAAAACATATGATATGAAGTTAGACACGAAGAAGGTGGTCATTAATTTGGAAATTATTATAGGGTTTACATCACGTCACAAATGAGCTTTAAGCTCAAAATGTGATGAAACGTCTGAACCGAATATGACAGTCGTTGATCAAACCCCAAACTCTTAAATCTTACAGTTGTTACGGCAGAACATAAGATGTTATCAAATAGCTGTCTTTTTATAAAATACTTAAATATTTAATACACTTTTGCAATCGATATCGGTGCTAACCTTTCGAACATTTCCAGTCAAAATTTTCATTCTTACAATTTTCAATTTGTTACACGACTACTCTTATCGACATTGGATTTTTTTAAAATTTATCTTTAGCTATTCTGGGGCCTAAACACTTCCAATTATTTCGTGGTTCGTTTTTCCCGTCGTACTTTTTCGCCGTTTGCCCGCCAATTCGAGGATTTACGGTTATAGGTCCAATTTTCGTAGAACCATCTGCACGTTGAATAGCTCCAGCCTTTATAGTACCTACCATGAAAGATGGATCGGCCCACGAGTTCTGCTCTCCGACAGGAAGTCCTAGTTGAGTTAATTTTCAATACAGATAGTAACCTGATGATTACTATCCGAAAATCCATTTTGCATTCTGCCCTTATCGGGATTCGAACCCGGTACCTTTTGATCCAAACGACAATGCTTTAACCACTGCTTCGTTTGATAATCAATTTAGCTATCAATTTATGCTTTAATACTACAAGTTAACATACCAATACCCCTATATTTGACCATGCAGATTAGACTCTATTCGCCACAGAACAGCATTTACTGAATTTCAACATCTGGTGGAATTAGGACTATGTCAACCGTTGGCCTCCTCAGTATCATGTCTTCACATTTGGTGTGAAAAAAAGATCTGTACTGGAGGTCTTCTGGGGATTATCGCAGGTGAAACTATATCACTATACCTGATCGTTACATTATTCCTCACATTCCAAATTCATCCATGCACCTGCATGGTTGCAAAATTTTCTCCAAAATCGATCTTATCAAAGATCTTATCATATCACTTAATTTTCATCGTACCTGAAGACGTCCACAAAACGGTGATTACAACCCCATTTGGCCTATTCGAATTCACCCGAATGCCATTTGGCCTCAGAAACGCTGCTCAAACGTTTACTGATGAAATCACCAGAGAGCTAAGCTTGGTTTTTGTCTATATCGATGACAATCTAGCCTCTTCAGAAACTAAAGAATACCAACTGCATTTGGAACAACTATTCCAAAAACTATCAGATGTTGGTTTTATCGTAAAGAACTCGAAATGTGTTTCTCAGGAACGAATAAATATCATCAGTGAGCTTCCAGCTCCTAATTCAATTAAACGCTTCAGCAATTCATCGTAATGGTAAACTACTACCACCAATTCATTCCAAATACTTGCATGAAATAATTACTCCAATTCATACACATCTGGCCACTTTACTCAGAAAGCCGAAGACAGCAAAGAACTTTTCTCGGCAGCAAGAATACGAAAATGCATTCACACAGCTCATTCACTGAATAATACAAAGTTCAGTGTCAAAAGTAGTTGTGCAACAGATGAACAAAGAAATTGTCAGATGATGTAAAGAAGTATTTGATTGGTGGGTGCTGACACACTATATAGAACGTCCGAGCACGAAACTACCGCAGTCGAGGCTCACTTTAACTACAACACTAACATTAAAGCATAAAAAGCTGACTTGGAACTTCAAAATTTACGTTCTTGTTCTATGCGTCACAATAGTTTATCAATGGAACAATAGAGTTGTTCAAATTAGCAAGATTAGAAATTTCCTGCGAAACGCCTATTGAGAATAATCGCATTTACATAGAAGAACCGTTTTCGACTTCCTTGGTAAACTGATCACAATATGATATTTTTGGCCTAGCATAAACAAAGACATAACCCAAAAGACCCAAAGTTATTAAACACGTAAAATCACCACACGGACAATTCGACATTCCACCAGGTCGATTCGGACTCATACATTTGGGCATCGTAGAACCATGTCCTCCATCGAAGGGATACACATACATTCTGATCTGTCTCGATCGTTCTACCCGATGACTCGAAGCGCACTGCCTCTAACACATAAACGCAGTAACCATTGCCCAACCATTTGTCGAACATAATGTATCCAGATTTGGAGTTCCGGGCAACATTACCAAAGGCCAGGGAAGCTAATTCGAGTCTGAAATATTTAGGACCGAATTACAACCACTTTCTATCATCCCCAATCTAATGGAAAGGTTAAACGCTTCCACCACCAACTAAAATCATCTCTAAGAGTCAAGAGTGATACAGTGCAGTGGTGCTTAGAAATTCAATAGTTTTTCGTAGAATTCGAGGTAAAGCAAAATAAGACCTGAAGTGCTCACCATCAGAACTTGTTTATTGTTTAAACAGTACAATATGAGTCTGAAGCCGATTTTGATTATACTTTAGAGTTATATACATACTTGAAATTTTTGAACAAGTTCATTACACCGAGGAAGTATAAAAGTTGCCCAAGTATAATTTGAGATGCCCAGGTTTTATACGAGTGATGTTGATTTTGTAAAATCGGCAGTCATAGAAGATGCTGATGGAAAGACGTCATCAAATTTATTCTGCTCGAAACATTGCTGAACAAATAGAGCCAAATTTAGATTAATAAAATAATTATATTTTCTAAAACCGATTGCTTGTAATGAAGAAAATGTCACGAGGGGAACAAAATTCGTTCAAAATAGCAATGATGCTAAAAGCACCTGAAGCTGTGTCGAACAACTTAATAATTCTAATCAATTTGTGTAGGTTTTTTATTAAATTTGTGATACTAAAATAGTTTGTGCTATGCGGCGTACTCTTAATAAAACTAAGTGGGCAACAGTTTTCACTTATTTTCCATTGCAATTCACCTGGTGAGATTTCGATAGTTTTGGCTCTCAAACAATTTTGGGATTTCAATCAAAGCTTTTCCCATTTTTGATATACATAAATGCAACAATTATACAATACTTTACTAGAAATATGAAAAAGTTTCAGGCTGCCCTTAAAATAAGTGGATTGCTCCTGCTATATCGACTTATATGGCTTTAACTGGGCTTAAAATACTCGCGGCCCAATTGTCATTGGTCGTTGTGGTGAAATTACGAAGCAACCCGAAAAGTGGAATTCCATCAATAGCACGAAGTTTTCCGCGCTACTAATGGTTCAGTGTCCGTTCGAACATGTACCGCAATTCGTAGAGGTAAAGGCTCTTTTGTCTGTATTTGTATGTTAAGACTTCCTTGTAACAGCAGTCCTAATCTGCTGCAGTATTTGGTTTTCACATTTTCTGAAAAGCTTACCAAGCAATTTGGTGGGTTAATAAATTTTTGCGACATATGTGTGTTATAATTTTAGATTTAGGTTTTCGTTCGAAACTCAAATCCAGCATAATAAAAATTAAAAAACAAAATTTTACTAAGAGTAAAACAGCAAAATGTCAAAAAATCAGCTAAGTTGTATTTATAGAGGAATTTGACATCAGGACTCACGTAATCGCCGAATAATTGGTTTTAGTAATTTTTCTAAACGTTGTTCTTGTTGCTGGTGTTGTTGAGGTAAATGTACTGGTTCGGTAGTTTCATTAACTTTTGCTTGCGAATGCTTCCCAACTTCTGGCGAGAATTGTGCTCTTCGTTTTTTTCCTTGGTTTTCCTTTTTGTTTGTTCACCTAATCAGTTCCTCTGATGCAAGTTCCTGCAAGTGGGCTTATTGCGCTATATATAATAAGAGCGGTTTTCAGAACTTCTATCAGTCTGGTCTTCTCTTCTCATTTTCTTTAACTTAGCGATTTCATTGCTAAGTTGTGATGCCACATTTCCTATTTCACTAAGTCGTCTGCGTTGTTCAACATTTTAGATTTTCTAATGAGTTACGAACTGTGTTTGTGAACTTTTTCGTGTTTTGACATTTATTTTGTTATCAATCATTGTAATCGCCGAATAATTGTTTTTAATAATTTTTTCCCAAGGAAAATGATTTTAGCTGATCCACTAATCACCTAATTCTTCGAAATAATTTTTATGTTTTCCTATATTGTGATAATTTCAACACGCGAGTGGAAGTAGGTATCAGAACTTGAGCAATGAACGAAAACTTACTTTCCAATGCCCGTTAAGTCACATACGGCGACATATCACAAATTAGTCACCGGAATTGCACGGGAATTATATTTAAAAATAACTTCGATGAGATTTACAATATTATGAACGAAACCACTAAATTTATACCGTTAGCTAAATTGTCCAATCTAACTAACACCAGCCGCATTATGATAACTTTGGTAATTTTAACTGCTAATCATTTACGCCAACGCGCTCATAGATACGATAACACCTAAATATCTAACAACAACGAGTGCAGTCCTCTTTAATGTTTTAGCCAATTCGGGCAAGTATTCACACGTACCTGAAACCCAGCGAATTATGTCCACTGTCAATACAAATTCTTTGCAGACAAAGAGATTGTCTATTTTTCCGATGTGAAGCGACGAAGTTTATTAGCTCAATAGATCGGAAATGCAAATATTGGCTACTCACAACGGAATTTACGAGTGTCAAGTAGACATTGTTGAAATAATTGCTCCTATCAGTGACCTTCTTAAGAATGTATAACCTTTCATTGGAATGATGAAGCACAGATAGATTTTAAAGAACATCGTAACCCAGCTCGAAGAAAGTTTACTTCGTAACCCAGCTCGAATAATTGGCCTCATCTTTGTGCATTAGCAAATTTCACGCCTATATCGAAAGATTGTGTTCACGGTGATTACGGATTCCGTAGCCTGAAGTGGGTGCAGATGTCTCATTAGCAGCCGGCTGGCTAGAAGATAGAATTTAAAATTACAAGCGTTCCGCACTTCACTTAAAACTATAAAAATAGCGAGACTTCCAGTAAAATTATATTGGTGTTTGGGATACCCGCAAAGAAAATGCACTGAGAAAATGGTCTACATAGTTTTGCAAAAATTGTGGTTTAGTTTAGTCAATCCTACGTTAGAGACGTCAAAACAGGCATATGCACGTTAATTTAAAGCCTTCGAGCAACAAAATCGCTCAATTGTGTTACTAAGGCTATAATCGTCGAGATATAGTTCATCATTTTTGAGCCATAAGTATGAACATGTTCGAAATGCAAATGGCATCGAAAAAAATGCGGTAGACGCAATGCCCGGCCAAATATGTGATTTGCATTTACCAGGAGTAAGGGTTTTTACTTTCCCACATTTTACCTACTAGGCGATTCGCTTTAGCACCATTCATAAGGTGGTCATTCACTATTCCCCAGCGAGTTCCACTCTAACAAAATTCTTGTTAGCCCTTTTCTCAGTCTTAGCCAGCATTACTTTTGTTTCTTGATATCCCGATGATTTTCGATCTGTCGAATTTACCTCAGTAATTGTACATTAGTTACCTTATTTATTCAGCCGTCTAGAAGGCATTTGTTTAAAAAAAAATTTATTCTTGTAATCTTCTGCATGTTTTTCTATGTTTCCTATTGAAACATCAGTACTTATTTTACACATTACATTGAACATTCGTAACTTTCTGTTTCTTCGCAGAAAGGATACATTCCAATTTTTATGAAGCGTATCGATGGCTTATCTTCAATAAGCACTATCCCACCATTTTTGCGAAAATGACGTATTGATGAAAATTTTTTTATCGATCTCAGACCCATCTAACATTGCAATAACTACGATATTTTGAACGTAATTTCAGTGCTAAACACGCATTTCAATAAAAGTTCTATCAGCTTCATGTATATTTTCTAATGCAATAACCTCTAACCTACAGTGATTTGACTCTGATTCAACTGAACTGAGTTTTAAGTTAAATTTTCATTCGTTCTATTATAAAATCAAGCTATTAACTAGCATTTTCTTTAAGAAATAGAGATTTTTTGGAGTTATTTAGAAGTTTTATATTGTGCAATAGTTTTAATCTATAATTAAAGTGTTCAAAAAACTAATTTAAAAGATAGCAAAATGAGTGATCGAGCTTAAAAAATAGTGCAGATGGCTAGGGCTGATGCTCCAGTTAGGAATCACCTAAATTTTAACATTAGTGCAATGCGACTTGGAGTAGTTTATGAAGTAATCAAAAACTTTGTTGAGTAAACTGAAACTCCATCAGTGCAATTAGGCCAAAACGGTAATGTTTTGGCAGTGCAACAACCAACGAGACGGTATGTCAATTAGATAAATCCGATCTTGAAGAAAATCCAGTTGAAATTCCTAAGGTAATCATTATTATTTCATTGTCACTAGAAAAATCTGTTATCATATTTTTTTTTGTAGGAAGAACACTTAAGTAATAGCGTTAACAAACATCGCGTAAAAAGAACTAGACAGTTTGCTGGTAAAGCTCGACTTCAGTCTAAGCTGAAAAGAATGTCTGGCGATGTTTATTTAGGCTACACCTTTAATCAAAGCAAAATAAAGTAAAATAAGATGCGTGACGGTACATCGTTAGGACCTTCTTGTTCTTCAAATGTGTGCTTACGGTCATCGTTACGATGCTGTTCTGAATTTACGGAACAACAGAGAGCACAAATAATCAAAGATTTTTGGAAACTTAATTGGGAAAGTAAGCAGGTATATATTCGGGGCCTTGTTAAGTATATAGAAAAGAAAAGATCTTATGTTGGTGAAAACTCACGAAGCCTTAGATCGTACGTTTATTTATTACAAAAAGGAAATTCAAATTTGCAAGTTTGTTCAGTTTGTTTTATTAAATATAATTGTTTTAATACTAAATCTAAGAATATTTTATAGGTGTGCAGATTTATGTTCCTCAATACTTTGGACCTTAAAATCGATATGGTTCGTTAATGGCTAGAAACTACTAAAGCAATAAAAAATAAAATAGTAACTACTCGTAAATCGAATACAAAATTTTGTGCTTTCAAGATAAAAAAAAGTGAACGAAGAGAATACCTTAAAAAGTGTTTGGCAGACCTACCAAAAGTTGAAAGTCATTACTGCCGAAAAGACACTTCAAAGAAATATTTAATTGAGTCATGTAAAACCAAAACTGATGTCTTTGAAGCCTATAGAAAGAAATGTGCCAATGACAAAGAGGAACCAGTATCAATTTTCACTTTTCTAATTTTGTTTAATGAAGAAAAACTATCCATTTATACGCCAAGAAAGGACATACGTGTGAGTTACAAAACAGTCCAAATTACCGACGAAAAGTACCAAGAACACTCTAATAAAAAGAAACGGGCCAAACAAGAAAAATAAGCAGATAAACTAGCAGCTGAGAAGCAAGAGCAGCACACATTTACAATGGATGTTGAAGCATTCAAGATGTTCCCACCCTTGAACGCTTCGGCTATATATTAAAAAACAGAGACAATTTCTCTATTTTTAATTTAACCAGTCATCAATGTACTAACTGCTGGTGGAATGAAAGTGGAGGCAATTTAAGTGCCTCCTCATTTGTTTTATGTATTATTCACCAATTGACCAGCTTATAGCCTGGGCGATGATTGGCCGATTGTTATATTTTCCGATGAATGTGGTTACCAAAGCCGAAATCAGTATCTATCTAATGCACTTTCGAATTTTGGCCACACGCAAATGGAAGTGGATAGCATTCACGCTAAAATTGAAAAAAAAAAAAATTAAAAACTCGGTCAATTTTTATTTTTATACCTATAAGAAGTACGAAAACTTTTAAAGGCTAACGGAGAAGTTATTAGCCAGCCTTACGACGTAGAATATTACACGACTTTTTTATAATTACAACCATAACAGCTTAAGGTTTTCTAGCATTAGACCTGGCTGCAGAAATAGCGGAAAAACTTTTTCCAACCGACGAGCACTGCTCTATCTTCCGAATGGTTCAGTACAATTTAAAACACATTTCGATAATGATTACACTGGTCTGCCCGTTTGTATTGAACCTTACAAACAATTTGAATTAACTGCATCCGAAACGTTTAAATATTAAGCAAACCGAATGGAATCATTTGCAGGAATTAAAAGTTATTCCTGTTAAATCTCATTCATTCTATAACGAAATACCGTGAAGTTATTAATAAATTATGTAACGTTCTCCAAACTACCTTAGGTAAATAACCGCTATGTCGCTTTTTTACTATATGTTATTTAACTCTAAGCCACATAATTAAAAAAATCTATATTATTTTATTATTTTATTTATTGAATTATTAAATTGAAATATTACCCAATCAAATGTGATATTTTGTTTTTTGAAATATATTAAGTCCCCTGAAAAATTTTGAATTTTTGGGATAGTGCTTATTGAAGATAAGCCATCGATATTGAATGTGTTTTGGAAATTTAATGGTGCGTTTTCTATAACGTCTTCTTCTGTTCCAATTGTTCTTGGTACAGTACAACCTAGATACACAAACTTGCTATCTTCATTGGATTCATGGTTGAAGTATATTAGTGTGTGAAGTCATTTCGCGGAGTTTCTGTCAATATGGGTTCGTTGCAAGGTTCAAGAAGAGTATATATAGTGGTGAGATCCATTCTTTTGATTGCTCTATGGTTTTGTTTGTTTATTCTTTATTTGTTGGTTGATTGTTAGTGATAGTCGCTCAAGTATGATCATTGAGTCTCGTGGTGCTTTATCCATAATTGTCGCCATGCCAGTATCATAGAACAACTTTATGATTACTGTAAGTCACAATAAATGCACACATGAACTAATTTGAAAGATTTTAAAAGGAAACGGATGCGTCTGCATAAGGGGTAGCACAAAAAAAAACAATCCCAGAAATTTTATTGGTTATAAATTTTTATTTTTGTATGTGTGTCCATAGTTAATGTCGTCTATACTCGAAACAGTGATTTTAATCGACTAGTTGCAAATTTTCAAATTATATTCTCCAAGTAGCAAAATGAAATAGAAATTTTAAAAAAACCGTAGAGACAAAGTTTAATTTAAGAGTTTACGATTACGTTTTTGATTTCGTATGAACTGAGAAATTTCAAATACCTGAAAATAGACTGAACAATTTGAAACCGTTTAAAACAGTTTTATTTTTGAATATTTGCATCGTTCTAGGTACTGCCACAACCTTATTTTTTTAAAGAATTAACAACTTAAAAAATAATTCGCTAATTCAATATTTGTTTATATGCACAAAATATTCAGTTTTATGTCTGCAGTTTGGTTGCCAGCTCTTCAATCGCTCGTTGCTTAAAGACAACTTGTTTAGCATAAACGAATAGCAATAATAAAGTCTATCGGGTTTGGAGGCTAAACAGCTAAAATCTACAACTGATCGACAAATAGAGTTGTACTCGTAATTATTATCGGTAAGTTGCTCAAGTAATTCAATTAAATATTTGTAATGCTTATTTAATCTGGTTGAGAGCAAGTATAGATCCCTTTTTAATCTGGTTGAGAGCAAGTATAGATCCCTTAAATGAATTCTTTATTAGATTTTCACTATTTCTCTAAAAGTATGAAACGGCATTTACTTAAATGTTGCCTAACTTATTAAAAGAACATTTACCTAACTCATTAAAACAGAAATATTTAATGTCATAAATCGGTCAGCACCTATACATTTCATTAGATGGTGATGTCCAGTTCTATGGTGTAAATCGTCACTAAATTTAGTGAGCCTGTGTTAAAATTGTTTTTGTCAGAAATTATGTAGCGTCCCGGATTCCGAAATATCTATTCTGGTCAAAATTTCAAATTTCAACGTTACCTATTTTGATCCCTAGTGCAGCAGTATTACACAAAATGTAAAAATTATAGTTGTGTATTGGAAATAGTTCTTTAAACGATTATAATCGTCATTTGGTGAATTTTGATTTATTTATGTCAGTGACATAGTCACAGCATTTATGAATAATTTGGACTACTTTTACCGAGAACTCAGCAAATTTTTGGCTGATTTTAATACTAGTCGACATTTTTTAAGCCCATCACAATTTATTAAAATATCCAATTGACGGGGTCCAATTTTGAGTCTTCTTAGCGACTGCTCTTTTGGCGGCAACCCTACTACACGGGTGAGTTTAAATAATTCCGATTGTGTCACCTAGAAGCTAGGACTACAGTTAACAAAATTTAAGTCACTTGTATTTGTTCTATTTGCAGCTGTAACGGAATTACTACCCTGGTCCTAAGTAGCAGCATTAGCGAGAAAAATATTAAGATTGTGGTACAATATGTGGTACAATATCAAGCGTCTACCATGCACCATGTTGCGAACTTATTGGGATTCATTTAAATTTTGATACCGAAGTATCAAATAGAGCTGAACCATGCTGAAGAACATGGTCAAGCTGATCAACAATTTAGTAGGTTTGAGTGACAAAACAACAAACGAGTCAGTATTCTACAGATACTAAATATTTTCAATATGCCTACATTGTCGAATGACCCTTCCGCTTAGATATGTGCGTTGCAAGTGGTATAGTTGACCCGAACGTGGAACAGTTTTGTATTTAAGGAGTGTATATGTGGATGAAACACCCAAATTTATTTCCAAATGATTATTTATTGCCAGAAATATTACCATGCTCACTTAATTTGTCACAAACGCCCACACACCCGCCGTCAAATCAAGTAATCGCTATACGAGAAGAAAAAATAACATTTAATACCGTAAATTTACACGCAATTTACTTCCCTTTTCCAGTTGAATAGAGCATAATAATTTTATTTATTTTTCTTTGAATAATTTATTTTAATTTCCCACTTAGGATCTAAAAAACACACGTATGTACACTGGTTTAGGGAGCATAGTGCTCGTGCATATTTTGATTATATACCAAACCATATCAAAATTTTATTTTGTTTTCTCAGGTTTTCATTATTAAAACATTTTACACCGAATATATACTCGTAATATGGTGTATCAAATAACACCTGTAAGTTTTTTCTTGTTATTCACGCCTCATGAGAAATAATACTTGAGGTGTGTTTATGTTAAAAACACCAGATTAAAATAACAAAGGTACCTATGTTCACATACTAACTGCAAATTAAAGGGATGAAATGAATTGTAGAACAATAAAGCTCACATATCTTGTTTGTCATAAGATGGAAAATGTAAACAAGCTATTTGTTCACTAATCACTATTTTGTTTATGAAGGTTCAAATTACAAATATGATTTGGGGTGCTTAGATAAGAGGAAAATTTTATAAATATTTTAAGAATTCCTAATACACGTAGAAAAAAACACAATCATTGTTCATCTTAAAATAGTAAAATAAACTATTAAGTTATTGAATTTGTTTAAACAAGCAATTTTATGTGTTCACCCCAATAAAGTAATTTATTATTAATACTTGAAAATTTTTTTGAAACACCTAGGCCTAAAACCTCACGAGGTAATCGAGCTTCGGTCTGGAAATTCACAAACCCGTAAAATTCACTGAAAATTGGGAAACATTTCAAATTTCCAGTAACAAGTTTGTCATGGTACAAAATGAATCAAAAAAATGAAGCAGTTCTGATTTGTCTAAAATTTGGTATGAAATATTTGTATATGAAATTCACATAAAATGTAATGAAAATCGAAAATTTCCTTTAAAAAATAATGCACACAACGACTGAGTAAAATTTCGATCCTTTATTAATTTTGTAAAAATTTGTTTTTTAAAATATCATATCATATTAAAAAGTATTATTGTATATTCTATACCAAAGGAATGATTTTTCACCAGCGGCGAATTTGTGAACTAATGTGCTTGTTATAGAATCCTTTCAACCATGCATGATTTATATGCCACATGATTTTAAGGGAATAAGCAAAATGTAACTGCTTTCGGCGTTACAACGATAGTTTTGAGTATTATCGCGCTCTATACCTTATTTTATGACATTCTTCAAGACTTTTTCAATAATGTAAGATACGTATATATTCTATATTAAAGGAATGATTTACCACCAGCACCAAAATGCTAAATTTGTGAAATAAATTGGTGATAAAAAATGTTCCTTCGTCCATAATCGTAAAAGCGATATGCCATATAATGATATCTGAATAAGATAACCTGTACTAATACGCTTCAGCTTAATTTGTGACGTTCCTCAAGGCCTTTATTTAAATGTCATACTTATTTTTTCTGCTAACGGCAAAACGGCGGATTTATCAATTTAAAGTGCCTACAACAAAATTTTTTGTTTTTTCTTTTACCTAGCACCACAACCGTAGCTTTGAATACAAGGGTGTGTAACAGTTTATGAAATAATATCGTGTTAGCAGAAATACTTTCATATAGAGAGACTTTGGGCGGACACCTAAGGCCGGTGGTCATTGGCTAAAGGTTATGGGTAGATTATGGGGCTGGGGTTTTCCGAAGCTTGACATGTATGACGTGCTACACCGCGAAAAAAGCTTATGGCTAGATTATTGGGCTGGGGTTTTCCGAAGCGGAAACGGAAATGAAACAAATGATAAGATACGGAAAATAATGCAACCTAGAATACTCACCAAATGCCTACCGAACGGAATGAAAGCTTATATAAGGAAAAGGCTCACGCAAAATTTGTCAGCTTCTCTTACTCAAATGAAAGCGACAAGGAAAAATTAACGAGCAGAAATTAAGTAAGCGAAATCAAAAATACTCCAACAAATACAGAACAATAAATTAAAGAAAGAGTTTGAATTAATTCAAAAATTAGTTGAAAGTTCCATTAGTAAAATAACATTAAAATTTAAGAACAAATTGAAAGTAAAAAAAAAAATAAATCTAAACATTATTTTTAAAATTGAGAAAAACAAATGTCTTAAACCCTCTATCTAAAACCCAAATTTATTTTTCACTTAATGTAGATAATTACGGCCCAAAAATTTATTGCTTTTTAAAACTCGACATTATTGATAGGAAGAATAAATATTTGATATTTTTATTAATCAAATGCAGTTCGTTTCGTTTTATCGAACTGGTTATGCATAGTTTCACGCACAAGTCTTTTCTTTTACCGGTATTTTGTTCACTTTTTAGTGTCTATTTTATTCAAACACACCGCAAATTAAATGGTTTATACCCCTAAACTATTTTTATTTTTAACTTAAATACGACACTGTTTACCAGATTCAATAATCATTAAGTTTGGCCTAATATGTATGCGTGAGAGTGCATAGGGAAGTACCACATTTTTCCGTTCTGTACCCCCGGGCATTATCAAACAATACCTCCTGCCATTAACCACAAGGTCGTTATTCCTCCGATCATTACCTTCATGGTCATTAACCCACCTCCCCTCCACCTCCCGATCATTGTCCACCGGTCATTTTTCCTCTGCCATTCGCACCGATTATTAAATTAGATGAATTTTATTTTAGCACGAACACCGTTTTTCTTACATTTTTCGGGTCTCAAAGGACTTTTCTATGGAGTTTTTACGATTGATCAAAATAAATAGATTTTGAAGCGGATTATTTTCATTTGAAAAACAACTTGTTTTTTCCTACTCCATCAAATTTTGTGGTATGGCAAAACAAGAAATTCTATCTAACGTTGTTATTGGAATTGGCTATAAAAAAGGAACCTAACATATTGTTACTTGAAACGACAAATGTGGTGTTTAGAGTTGAGTGCTAACTCGTATTTTCTTTCGCCTCACGTATTTTGAGGAACCCAAATAAAATGCCAAAATAAATTAAACAATCTAACAAAATTAATGAATGTTTGACCTAAAACAATTTATTGTTGTGCTATAGGTCCTAATTGCAAAATAAATTAAAATTTGTATTACACAGAGTAATATAGTTGATTTAGATTTAGAATCAGCTACAGTATTAGATACTGCTAGTGCTTCGACCGTCGAAGAACTGATTCCAGAAAACTAACCGTGTCTAAAGCGAAAAGTTGAAGATTTTGCAAATAAAATTATATAATATTTTTTGTTGAATGAAATGCAGATATTTACCTTAATTTAAATTGAGTTTTAAATATTAAAAAGAAAATATAAATGAAATAAATTCAATACATTAATTAAATTAAATAAATTGAAAAATTGAATAAATTACAATAAATAAATAAAATAAAATAAAGAAGTAAATAAATTGAATAAAGTAAATAAATTATATAAATAAAGAAAATAAATAAATTAAATAAATTAAATAAATTAAATAAATTAAATAAATTAAATAAATTAAATAAATTAAATAAATGAAATAAATTAAATAAATTAAATAAATTAAACAAATTAAATAAATTAAATAAATTTAAAAAAATTAATAAAAATTCAATTTATTTTTGAATAAATTAAACAAATTGAATAAATTAAATAAATTAATATGTAAATTAAATAAATTTATATGTAAATTAAATAAATGAATATGTAAATTAAATAAATGAATGTGTAAACTAATTAAATTAATATAAATAAATTAAATAAATTAAAGAAGTAACATAAATAAATAAATTAAACAAATTATATAAATTAAACAAATTAAATAAATTAAATAAATTAAATAAATTAAATAAATTAAATAAATTAAATAAATTAAATAAATTATAAATAAATTAAATAAATTACATAAATTAATAAATTAAATAAATTAGGTAAATTAAATAAATTAAATAAAGTAAAAAAATTAATAAATTAATAAATTTAAAAAAATAAGTAAATTGAAAAAATTAAATAAATTGAATAAATTAAATAAATTACAATGAATAAATAAAATAAAATAAAGAAGTAAATAAAGTAAATAATTTAAATACATTAAAGAAATAAAAAAAAATTAAATAAATTAAATTAATTAAATTAATTACATAAAGTAAATAGTTAAATAAATTGAATAAATTAAACAAATTGAATAAATTAAATAAACTAAATAAATTACAATAAATAAATAAAATAAAACAAAGAAGTAAATAAATTAAATTAAATGAATAAATTAAATAAAGTAAATAAATTAAAAAAATTAAATAAAGTAAATGTTAATTAAATAAATGAATATTTAAATTAAATAAATGAATATGTAAATTAAATAAATGAATATGTAAATTAAATAAATTACAATAAATTACAAAAAATTGCAATAAATTACAATAAATAAATAAAATAAAATAAAGAAGTAAATAAATTAAATAAATTAATAAAGTAAATAAATTATATAAATTAAAGAAATAAATAAACTAAATAGATTAAATAAATTAAATAAATTAAATAAATTAAATAAATTAAATAAATTAAATAAACTTAATAAATTAAATAAACTAAATAAATTACAATAAATTAAAATAAATTACTATAAATTACAAAAAATTGCAATAAATTACAAAAAATTACAATAAATTGCAATAAGTTACAATAAATAAATAAAATAAAATAAAGAAGTAACTAAATTAAATAAATAAATGAATTAAATAAATTAAATAATTTAAATAAATTAATATGTTAATTAATATGTAAATTAAATAAATTATTATGCAAATTAAATATGCTAATAAAATGTGTTAATTAAAATTTTAAATTAAATATGTTAGTTAAATATGCAAATTAAATTTATAATAAATTTGTAAACCAAATACGTATGAAAATTAAATATGTAAATTATTATATATAAAATAAATATGTAAATTAAACATGTGATTTGAATATATTATACAAATTTGTAAATTAAATTTGTAAATTAAATATGCAAATTAAATTTGTAAATTATTTTTAATTTCATAAACTTAATAAATTTAAATTCATGTTTTAATACGTTTTAAAACAATTTAATACATACACATCTTCTTTAATACATTTAATATATTTTGATAAATTTAAATACATTTTTATATATTTTAATACGTTTTTATGCATTTTACAAACTTTTTTACATTTTAATACAATTTAATATATTTTAATGCATTTTAATACTTAATAATTTTAAATACATTTGAATAAAATTGTATTACATTTGCAACATTTAACTCATTTTATAATACATTTTAATAAATTTTAGAACATTCTTATATATTTTAATACATTTCTAGTACATAAATAATTTATTTTAATACTTTTTGATATATTTTAATACATAAAATAATAATGAATTAACAAAAATGAATAGAAATTTATTAAAATTTATCAAAATGTAATAAAATGTTTTAAAATGTATACAAATGTATTAACATGTATTAATATATATTAAAATGTATTACGAAATATTGTTACGAAATGTATAAAAATCTACAAAAATTTATAAAAATGGATTAAAATGTATAAAAATATATTGACATGTATTGAAATGCATTAAAATGTAATAAAATTTTATAGAAATGTATTTAATTTTTTAATGTATTAATATGTATTAGAATGTAATAAAATGTATTAAATTATATTAATGTATTAAACGTAGTAAATTGTATTATGTGTTTAAATTTATTTAAACGTATTAAAATGACTTAAATTGTATTTAAATGTATTTATAAAATGTATTAAATTGTTACAAAATGTATAAAAATGCATGAAAATGTACAAAATTTATAAACATGGATAAAAATGTTTTAAAATGAACTAAAATGTATTAAAATGTATTTAAATGTAATCAAATTTTATTGAAATGTATTTAAATTTTTTAATGTATTAAAAGGTATTAGAGTGTATTAAAATGTCAAAATAAATAAATGTTATATAAATCTAAATACATTTTAATAGAATTGTATTTAATTTTAATACATTTAATACATTTTAATAAATTTAATTACATTTTAATAATGTATTAAAATATATATTAAATTTTATTAAAATGTATTAAATGTATTAACATTTAAATATTTAAATGTATTAATCTTATGATGCATCAAGTTAACTTTTTATAGACACATTTATAATTGAAATATTAATTCCACTGATGATGACCAACAGGTCAAAATATTTGGATAAAATAATAAATCCATAATAAAATTATAAATTTGTCTATAAAAAGCTAGCTTGATACATCATAATATTAATAAAAAGACCAATTAGGCAATTTAATTACGTATTAAAATGAATTTTAATAAAATTGTATTACATTTTACTACATTTAATAAATGTTAATACATTTTAGAATATTATGTCTATATCTAAAACATTTTAATACGTTTTAATTGATTTTAATACAGTTTAATACTTTATGTATTTTTATACATTTTAATTTCTTTAATTAAATTTTAAAACATTTCAATGCATTTTAATACATTTTAATATATCTTAGTATATGTTAATATATTTTTTACATTTAAAATATTTTTATATATTTTAATAAATTTTAATTATTTTATTTATAGTTTTTTATTCTTTTTTATACGTTTTATTACATATAAATACATTTAAATACAATTTAATACATTTTAATACATTTTACTACATTTAATAAATTGTATTACATTTGAATAAATTATAATTTATTTTAAAATATTTGAATTCATTTTAATAAATCTTAATTCATTTTGATCAACTTTAATCCATTTTAATTAAATTTTATTACATTTTACTACATTTAATGAAATGTATTAAACATTCTAATATATTTTGATAAATTTTAACATTTTAATACATTTTAAACCATTTTAATGTATTTTAGTACATTTTAATACATGTCAATTTTATATTATTTAAAACATTTTAATACATTTCTATTCATTTTTGTACATTTTCACGCATTTTTATACATTATTACACATTTTAATGCATTTTGATAGATTTAACATATAAATACATTTTAATACAATTTAATTCATTTTAATTCATATTAATACATTTAAATAAATTTAAATTTATTTTAATACAATTTCATTACATTTTAATACATTTTAATACATTTAATACATTTTAATACATTTTAATACATTTTAATGCAAGTTAATACTTTTAAATCAATTTAAATTTATTTTAACTAATTTTATTACATTTTAGTACATTTAAAACATTTTAATAGCTAATACATTTTTTAAGATTTTAATAGCTTTCTAGCAAATAATAATGAAATTTATTGTCAAAAATTTAACGTTGAAGTTTATTAAAAATATATTCGATAAGTGTAAATGTATGCACGCGTATGTGGAAATCACGTAGAATTGAAACATACATTTCCAAACATACGTATCGGGTTAAGTTAATTTCGATCACAAAATACGTTGAAATGTAGTGTGCTGATTTACTACTGCAATTATAATAATGATGGTGTGGTAGAAAACCTACGTATAATTACATAAAAACCACGCAAGGATTACAAAAACAATTCAATTTATATTTAATCGTGCTTTAAAACCATTTGATTTTATAATATTCACCATTTTCGATTTAATATATCCAATTTCATGCTTCGTTAATACACAACTAAAATTCAAACGACTTGTAGAGCTTCTTCTTCATCCCCCATAATAACGTAATTTAGTGAGATTATTAGCATCACATTATTTTACCCCTCATATACAAAAAGTAATTTCCATTGCCACGTTCGAATAGAAAATATTTGTCGTGTGAACGAGTATAAATCGATGAATAAACCAGTCAATTGAAAATATAAATATTTACATAAATAGTGCCCAGAGGGGGTAGTGGTGTAAATACAAAATTGGGACGTACATAACTTTGTTAGCAAGATGCTACTGTTAAATTTTTAGATATTCGGCATCTTAATTATGTTTTACACAATTGAATGATTATTGAAGAGATAGATGAAGCAGAATTTTCGGCCTACCTGTATCAAAAATATGCCAGACATTATAGAAAAGTATTATGTTTATATGATGTGACAGTTGTTTCAAGTTAGGCTTCAAAAGTTGTTTCCCTTTAGGCGTTATTAGTCTTGTACCTCATTGAGTATGTTTGGCATTGTAATCACCCCTCGCCTCCCATTCGAGAAAATTTATTGCCCAGCTGACCAAAATAACCAATAAACTACAATTGTTCTTATAGCGTGCCTCGGAGGGTCGTACACTGCTGCTATCACACAATTACCAGGCCTGCAGATAGATGCTCGTTGATTGGATATGATGTTTCTCATATTTCATAAAATCGTAATGTTTTAGTCTTCTCTTAATCAATACAGCAGTGCCACCGTGGGCTTTGCCCATCCGGATGCAGAGTGTAATAAATAGAGTTGTTGTTGAAGCGTGTTTCTGATATTAACATTATGTCAATATTGTGCTCAATGAGAAATGCTTTATGTTGCGCTAGGCCGTTTGCATTTCATATTGCTATTTTGACGAGAGTCATTTTTGATTTTTAACAACTACCTGCATCAGCGTGTTCGTATTTTGCATCATTAAATTCATAGTTCTTTCCATCATCGCCATGAAGCTTTGGATCAAACCAGATAACTTGTTTAAAGCTGATGAAATGTTTCCTTTCTCACTTTCCTCATCTCGAAGCCCCTTGATGCACACTACTGTTTACAATTATATTCTGGTTTCCATTTTGAACTTTAGCTTCTGAATGTAATTTAAGCAATCGTTGATCAGTTCGCTGTCTAGGATTAATTCTCCTTTTCAATTCAATATAAACTGGGCAATCTCTATAATTCGCTGTGTGGTTTCCATCGCAGTTACTGCATTTTATGACAGAAGCTTGAGTTTTATATTTATCGCATTTCGTTGAATTATGGAGATCCACCACAGATTACACAAACATCGCTTAAAGTGCAATACGATTTTGTGTGACCATATTCTTGGCATTTAATATACTGTACCGGTCCAGTTCTTTTTCTGGGTTCTTCGATCGTAATTCTTCTATGTAGAAGATATTGTAGATCATATATTTCATGCTTCCCTTTGTTTTTTTATTATCGGGTTACGGAATATTGGCTGTTGCACCTTTTCCCGATTTATAATATTAGTTATAGATTTAACACTAAAGTTTTTTTCAGCGAGAGCAGCTTGTATCTCATTTGGGTGAACGAAGCTCTCAATTCCTTTTAACATCACAGCCAACACTTTTTGGCTTTTTAGTTGATAAGTATAGTAGTGTTTCCCACTTCATCAAAATGATTTATCAAGGCCTTGTTTGCCTCAATAGTTGACGGCTGAATTTTGGTTTCTTTTATATTTCCTCGTTTAACCCCTGAAATCTTAAAGTTGCACTCCGTTAAAGTTTCGATGGTTCTTGCTAAATCTCTATTTGATTCTTCTCTCAAATAGATTGGAGGCGGTTTCTCAGTTTTATGTATTATTTTTTGGTACCGCATCTTCAGCAGCTTCATCAGCGTTTATTAAACTACAAAACCGGTTGCCATGAGTCAATTGAACCGCGGGTAGCTTAGTGAATTTATTCACGCTCGTATTGGCCGCTAATCTAGGGCTCCTCTTTCGTTTGGGTTGCACAGTGATATACCGGTCTAAACCCTTTTGCACTAAACACTGACCTCCACCACTGTTTGTTTTATTATCATTTTTTGTCGATGCGCTTTGCGAGTTTATATTATCGTCATTTGACGACGTTGCACTTTTGTCTTTTTCAATTAATTCGCTAGGTGCATTAACGTTTAGTTTTAATTCACCGTTTGGATTAAATTTACTTGCATAGCAATTGTTGGCACGTTTACATTATTTTTGAGTATGTGGCACATTGTGCGTGGCTTTGTTAATCCGCTTGACGACATTGCTTGCCTGCAGATTTGGTTTAATTTGATGAATTAAGTTTAGGTTTTTTATAAGCAACTCTTACGAATGGATTCGGATGCGGTCTACTATACAAACGTGGCTCGATATTTGGAAGGATTTTATTTCCTACTTTACTAAATCCTTACGTTATTAATATGAGGGGCAAAGTTTTAGAAACATTTTGTTTAATAATTGCCTTTATTAAAATTTTTGTAGCTTTGGTATCGAAATTTAATCGTATATTATTACACGTCATGCATAAGCACGACTCTCGACAGATAATACTGATGGTGTGATGGTGTTTATTTGATAAATTTTGAAAATTAATTAGCTGGATATTTTATTTTCAAAATTCCTTAACGAGTTCATTGAATTTACGAATAATTTTTATTAAAATTATTTTATTTTATTATTTGTAATCATACTTGAAAAATATAGTTTTTAAAATTTATTTATTAAAGGAGATCTATAATATTTTTTCCGAAATTTTACAAATATTAACTGCTTTCAGTTACCAAAATGTTGTGTTTGCTACACCCAACAATCCTTAAATAACACGTACTAAGACGTTACCAAAAACATTTTACATTATCTGAGCATTAAATTAAAAACTTCTACCCTCACTACAAAAAGCGAAATTGTTAAAAAATAAATATTACAATAAAAATGTAAATTAAATATGGTATTCAATTTAAGATGTAATATTATTTATTATAGTACCAAAAATAAGGCAAAATACTTATATTATTTATTAATTTTATAAAAAAGTTTTTTGTTTCTAATGTAAACAAAGTTAATTTAAAATGGTGGCCCTTTTTAATAATTATTTAACTTTTAACCTCTAAAATATAGTTCGTTATACGAGATGATAAATATCTCGTACCACTACCGCACCAATGACTCTATTGTCTTTTATTGTTTGTGAATTAAAAACTAAATCATATCCAAAATTAACAGACTAATAATTGCCTAAAATATATAATTTAATTGGCAGGGGTTCTTATAATTAATTATGGTTGTATAAAGTCATGATTTTAGTTGTGTTGTGTAAACAATAATAAATTTAATAATAACCTACGAGAATTACTACTATATACAGGGATGCCTTGACTAGCGCCACGCCGTATGTAACTGAACGTTTTATTTGCAATGCTTACCTGATCCGCGCCACTTGGTCTACATAAATTGGATTTGGTTACTGTATACAGTAAAGTAAGGCGTAAAAACAAAGCCACGAAGGGGAGTGCTTCGAACCCGAACAGATTAAACGAGGCAAATTAAAAATAATGTAATTATATTTAATGGTGTAATAAATATGTAAAGTACTAATTATTGATAAAAATTGTGAATTACGAAATTAAATAAGCGCTTAATTAATTGTATTAAAGAAATCGTTTGAAATAAAAACTACGAATGTGATATTAAAACAGTATGTCACAAAACAGTACACTGTTCAATAAAGGATTATTAGCATATTTTGAAGTAGAGATTTGTCTTCAGTTAAATTCACTTAACAGTTGCAGAATGTACTATTTCGTAATGCCCTGTTTTAATCCTGTTTGTGGTCCTGTTTCGTGTCATGTGGTTTAGTGTGTTATGTTGTATTTTATGATATCCTGTTTCGTGACACCCTGTTTTAGCACATCCTGCTGTGAAATTAATTATGAACGGAATAAATACGGACAAAAAAAAACCCCAATAGTACAATGTAGCTATCAATTATTGCATAAACATCTTATAAATGGATCGCTTAAATTTCTCTTCAAATTGATGGACCTAATTTCGACCGATGCCGACTAAAAAATCGTGTTTGTTTCCCCTAAAAATGTGAGCCCTGTGAACTGACCATATACGACACGACCGCGGAACAATTATGTGAGTTGGTCAATATTTTTTGCAGTGGATCGCACAATTTTTCAAAATTTTCGTTTGTTCACACACATCAACAAAAGCTTCCTGATCATCGCATCCATATGTTAGTCTCGTTCGAAAGAGAAATTTCTAGCCTAACATGGCCATATCCGCGGAGCAATTATGTGAGTTGGCCAATATTTTTTTCAGTTCACACAATTTTTCGAAGATTTTGTTTGTTCACAAACAATTACAATGGGTTTCTGATCCTTGGATCTATAAGACGGTAGTGTCATTCGAAAGGGCAATTGCTAAGCTTACTATCCATATACGCCACAACGTTTCATTTTCATTTGTATATTTCAGAATCTGAAACATTTGTGGCGTTTTGATCAGTGTAAGTGACATTTTTTATCCAGTGTGCTATTTTGTTAATTTAACAAATTTTTGTATGTAACTGTTTTGGTTGATTTTGCTTTTTATTGGAAATCGCACATTCGTTTATACGTGTGGCATTATAGAGCGAGTGAATTTTAGAATTTGTAAATGATAAAATTATGCGAGTGAGATGTAAATAATAAAATTATCAAACAATTAAATTTTGCACCGCCAGTTTTATTTTTAAACAAAACTCGTTCATTTGAGACAATAAGCAAACTGTAAATCAATCGTATACAGCTAAAGAACACCAATGAGCCTAATCTAAGTTTGAGTGGTTCCCTTTTAACAGCCAATAACAAGACATCGCGAGTTTGTACCAAAATGCCACTATTATCGGATGATTTATAGAAGCTTAACCTTGCAAATACCATATGTTTGATTTCCAAATGTATTGGAAGCGAACGATTTTTTTTAAGTAAAAGTCGTTAATTGAATTCGTTGATCCCAAACGGATTGATACCAGAAGATTTTTGAGCAGAACTTATAGAGTGGTTTAACGGATAACTTTTAACGGATAATAATAGGAAATCGCAGTGTTTGTACCTCAATGCTACTATTATCGCATAGGTTGGATTTCCAAACGGATTGGTACCGATAAATTTTTTTGAGTTGCTTGATATTGCAGACTTTATACCAACATTTCTTTATATACAGATGACGCATGTGGAATTAACTTTCAAATAACATAAGTGGCACTCCCAAGCAGATTGCTACCGGAACATTTTTTAGAATTTATTGAGTACACTCATAGCGTTTGAGTGGGTTACTTTTAACGGCCAAGGTGGGATGTTTCTATAGACTTAACATTTCAAATGTCATAGGTGCGATTTTTAAACGAATTGGAAGTAAAAGATTTCTTGAGTAAAACTGATTTATTGAATTGGTTGAGTGACACACTTTGAATGGCCAATTACAGGACACCGTATAAACTTTGTACCAAAATTTCATCATATACAAATGACACATATGACCTTAACTCAATTCAATTAACTTATTCATTGCATTCATAGAGTTTGAGTAGTTTAATTTTAACGGCCAATAATAAATTTATTGGACGTGTTTTACTCAAAAAAAATCGATCACTACCGATCCACTTCAAGCCTACGTGATCTGAAAGGTCTTTTTTTCCTGCTATCTATTCTGGGGCCAAGGCTCTCCCAACTCTTTCGCGGTTTGTTTATTTACGTCCTTACCTTTACGCCTGTATTGGTCAATTCTATGACGTATATAGGACCGATATAAGACCGATTTTATTACCATCCGCACATTGCATAACTCCATGCCAGCTTATGGAAGATGGGTTGGCCCATCAGTTTTGCACTCAGACGGGAGGTCATAGATGTGTTTATTTTCATCACAAATCGTATTTTGTTGATGAAAATTCCCTATGCATTCAATAAGTTCTACTCAAATATCGACCGGTATTAATCCGTTTAGGAATGCCAATGATGTCATTTAAAAGGTTAAGTTCATGGATGTCAACTATCTATAAAGAAATTTTCGTACAAACTCTACGATGTTCTGTTTTTGACCATTAAGTATACTCAACCAATTCAATAAACGATTTTTACTCCTTGAAAAAAATCTTCGCTACCAATCCGTTTATAAATCAAACCTTTGTCATTTGAAATGTTAAGCATATAAAGAAATCATGCGATAGTAGAGGTATTTTGGTACAAACTCTGCGATGTCTTGTTATTCACTGTTAAAAGTAAACCACTCAAACTGTATGAGTGCATTGAATAAGTTTTACTCAAAGATAGACCGGTATCAGTACGGTTTGGAATGCTGCCGATGTCACTTGAAAGGTTAAGTCCATACGTGTCATGAACAAATTTTACTCAAAAAAATCAATCGCTAAGTATTTCTAAGTATTTCCGAAAAATAAATCAGTTTGTATTCCCGTGTGCCGAATCTAAAATTCTCTCGGATTAAGGCTATACAAATTTAGAATGGGCATGCAAACAGTTTATTTAAGTAAAAATTCCAAGATGATCGGGATGTTGCAACTTGCCGAAACATGGCTCTAGGCTAAGTATTTCTAAGTATTTCCGAAAAATAAATCAGTTTTTCTTCCTGTGTGCCGAAACTAAAATTCTCTCGGATTGAGGCTATACAAATTTAGAATGGGCATGCAAACAGTTTATTTAAGTAAAAATTTCCAAGATGATCGGGATGTTGCAACTTGCCGAAACATGGCTCTAGGCTAAGTATTTCTAAGTATTTCCGAAAAATAAATCAGTTTGTATTCCCGTGTGCTAAATCTAAAATTCTCTCGGATTAAGGCTATACAAATTTAGAATGGGCATGCAAACAGTTTATTTAAGTAAAAATTCCAAGATGATCGGGATGTTGCAACTTGCCGAAATATGGCTCTAGGCTTAGTATTTCTAAGCATTTTCGAGAAATAAATCAGTTTTTCTTCCTGTGTGCCGAAACTAAAATTCTCTCGGATTGAGGCTATACAGATTTAGAATGGGCATGCAAACAGTTTATTTAAGTAAAAATTCCAAGATGATCGGGATGTTGCAACTTGCCGAAATATGGCTCTAGGCTAAGTATTTCTAAGCATTTCCGAAAAATAAATCAGTTTGTATTCCCGTGTGCCGAATCTAAAATTCTCTCGGATTAAGGCTATACAAATTTAGAATGGGCATGCAAACAGTTTATTTAAGTAAAAATTCCAAGATGATCGGGATGTTGCAACTTGCCGAAATATGGCTCTAGGCTAAGTATTTCTAAGTATTTCCGAAAAATAAATCAGTTTGTATTCCCGTGTGCCGAATTTAAAATTCTCCCGGATTAAGGCTATACAAATTTAGAATGGGCATGAAAACAGTTTATTTAAGTAAAAATTCCAAGATGATCGGGATGTTGCAACTTGCCGAAATATGGCTCTAGGCTAAGTATTTCTAAGCATTTCCGAAAAATAAATCAGTTTGTATTCCCGTGTGCCGAATCTAAAATTCTCTCGGATTAAGGCTATACAAATTTAGAATGGGCATGCAAACAGTTTATTTAAGTAAAAATTCCAAGATGATCGGGATGTTGCAACTTGCCGAAATATGGCTCTAGGCTTAGTATTTCTAAGCATTTTCGAGAAATAAAGCAGTTTTTCTTCCTGTGTGCCGAAACTAAAATTCTCTCGGATTGAGGCTATACAGATTTAGAATAGGCATGCAAACAACTTATTTGAGTAAACAATTTCAAGATTCAATTAAATTGCATAAAAAATTATGCAACACAATAATAGCCAACACAACTTTTTGTGTATTTTTTGGATGTATTTCAATTGTGGTTCCAAATACCTATTTGCTAAAATACGGGAAGGATTTTCGATACGAATTCTAGCACGTGATAACCTTTTAATAAAAAGTTCCTTATCTTCAGAAAGGCACCTTGGGGGATAGTGGCGCATTAGGTTTTTCTTCAAAGGAAAAGCTGCGTTATCCACAAAATAAAACGGAATTGGGTGGTATTTTACTAACTGGAATATCAATTGTACCATCTTCAATTGCGTTTCAAATCCACCATTTTGGAAAATTCCAGAATCACCTTGGCTACCGTAAGCACCAACATCTACAGCTGTAAAACATTAATTGGTATCACATACACATACAAGAACGATGCTATGGTGTCCTTTGTAATTAAAATACAGTAATCCGCTCTTTGGTGGGCATAGGATATTAATATGTTTGTCGTCGATAGAACCCAAGCAATTCTACGAGCACTCTACATTGCTTGGCCTTGACTCATATACACCATTAAGTTCTCACAACGCGTCACGTGTATCTAATATAATCTAGCGCACAGGAGATGCTCCCAACTTGAAACTCCATGCCAGCATCTGAATAGAGCAACCATGAGCAAGACACCAAAATCAATTAGTAAGTATTAGTGTAGACAATAAATACGACACAAAACTGACTGTACAACGTTAAGCGAGTTATTCCTTTACACATACCAATATAGAACATCCAATATAAGAAAATTACACATACATTGAAAAACGACGGGGAAAACAAAAGAAAAATGATTAAAACGGGTACAGAAATAAATAAACAAAAAATATTTATTTTTAAATATTTATTCTATGTTTCACCCTCTCGAATGAACTCGGCTTTCCACCCACCCGCATATTAGATTTTCGTTATTGTCTTAAGACAACCATTATTTTATTTTATTTTTTTTTTAAATTTAAATTTGTTATATTTTTCGTCAAGCCAAAACCGCAATTTATTTATGTTTATGTTGTAGGAAAAGTTGTCTTCTTGCTGGCGTTTTTCTTGCTTTGAAGAAGTAAAATATGATAGAGGGAACTGAAAAATAATAAAGAAAATTTAGGATTTTTTTTTTATTTTTGTATCTCATTTTATTTTGACATAGATGTGATAATAAATCATTTTTTTGTACATATGGAATACATAACATACATTATGTACATATTTATGTTTTATTTTAATTTTAATTTAAATAGAAATAATATTATTTTTGTGTGTGTTCATTTTGTTGCCTCTCGTGTACCCCCACCTCTGTGTATTGCTATTCTATTGGGAAAATATGGAAAAATTCTTTATTTATTGTCTGTTATTTTTCCTATTTTGTCTGCTTTATGTTTTATTGTTTTATTGTTTTACTGGAATATTTCGTTTATTATTTATTGTTTGGATTGCTTGTTGTCTCAACTGTTGTGCACTATATGTGTACATAACTTAAATAAATTGTTTAAGAAATTTTATAAAAATGTCTGTTTTTCGGTTAGATTTAGTTCGAAGTGCACATTGGGTAATTGCATTTGACCTTAACCGTAATTTAATTTTCAAAACCAATCAGTTGCTTCAAAACGCGTGGCTTTATTGATGATCTGCGAGGACCGCATAACATAGTAACGAAGCCAACCTTAAAAATAATTTCATTCAAAATTGGTAGAAGCTATGGTAAAACTTGATGTTTTTTGATTAGTAATTGATTGGAATGTGCGACCAAACCTAAGTCAGATTCCTGATTGACATAGAGGCGTATCCACACACCGTTTAAAAAAGTTAGAGGGACGGAACAGGTGGCAACTGAGTAGTTAATAATTTCTAGGTTGTTAGATAATAAAACGTAATGTAAGATGAATAACACAAGACAGCATAATTGTTTTAAATTTTTTTTTATGGTATACATTAAAAATTAAAAAAAAACATTCAAATTAAATTATGGTACTCAATGTAGAATTTGAACTGATTATTAAATGTTTACTAAGAAACTGGCACAATTTTGAAATCCTTAATACCTATAAATAAGTTAATATGTAATAATCTTCTGGTTTTCAGCTTCCTAAAAATTCTAAAAATTTATTATTTTAAATTCACCCAAGCTAATGGAAAATAAGTTTTTTAGAAATATTTTGACCTGGATTAACCAGTTTTTCTGGAATTTAATTTTATTATTGAGATGAGATTACTTACCAAGACGTTGGAAGTTTGGTTTCAAACTAATGAAACGTCGAATTCTTTATATTAAAACATTCGGTCGTCTCATCAGACTGCGGTAACCAAACTACATAATCACACAATGCCTTAGTGAATTATAATGATTTTCTATGCGTTTGTCAACCCCTTCGTAACCTCGCATATACATGCAGTTTCTATATAGAATTTTGGGTTAATCTGGATGATAGCCAAATATTATTTTTACATTATACTTTGTATGTAAGTTTGGTCATTGCAGTCTGATGAGACGGCCCAATTTTTTGATATAAAGAATCCAATGTTTCATTAGTTCGAATTCGATGAGTTTTGTAACCTCATTTCGATATAAAAATAATATCTGGCTATTACCCAGAATAACCCAAAATTTTACTTATTTTTAAGTTAGTAATCTTAAAAATAATCAGCACAAATATTTTACAAAACAATGAAGGCGTTGAAGTAAAACTTTTTCGGGTTGGGAATACATAACACATTAAACAACCAAACGCATCCATAAAGGTATGATTTGAATGTTTGCTTTTTAAATGATGTTTTAAACAGGTGCAATTTGATGGATGCAAGTGATTGTTCAAATAAATACGTTTATTTTGCTGGCAATCCTTCATTTGTTATATAGGTAATGAAGCGACAAATCTTACGGTTTCTGAACAGAGTAGATGGCACTGCCGTTTATATTGGTATCACCGGCGGGTCTGTGAAGTCCTTCTATTAAATAATATAAGCAAGAGAAATAGTATATGCCTGCTTTCAAGGAAAAATCCTACTGACAAAATGCTTGCTTTGGTTAATGCCAAAATAAGTCAGAGTAAAAAGCAATACTACGTTGAACTGTTTAATTCCAAAGGCGACAATGCCCGGAAAAACTGGCCGTCAGTAAATGAATTGATACAAGGGCACCCCGAGTCTGAAGAAATTAAAGAATTAAATTGTAGGTCGGGTGGTGTGATCTCTGATTCAAGTACCATTGCTAATGAGTTTAACAATTTTTGTGTGCTAGTAGGTGAATCCAGTTGTTCGACTGTTACTTTGGATGAGTCGGTAAAACATGGAATGATAACAGAAAACTACGATACGACAAGAAGCTTTTACTTTTCCCTGATAGATTGGTGTCAAATGTATTAGTTATTAAGAAGATGGCTTGTTATCTTGTGGATGTCGTAAATTTCATCATGAATTTAAGTGTCAATACAAGGATTTTTCCGTTAGCTCTAAAGCGAGATGTAGTTATCCCAATTTTAAAAAAAAATGACAAATCGAGTTTCGATAACACCGACCAATATCGCTTCTTTCCATTTTTCCAAAATCTTTGAAAAGACCATGAAAAGAAGGATGGTACATTCTCTGAATAAAAATAACTTTCTCTAACACGGAGAAACACGGAACAAGCTATTTTGACAGTTCTGGAACAAATAAGTGTGAGCATTGATCTAGGGCTGAAGCCATCTGTTCTGTTTGTCGATATCACTAAAGCTCTTGCTATAGTAGACCATCCGATTCTCTTAAGGAAACTTTATTGTTGTGGTTTTCGTGGAATGACCTATATCTGGCATTGTAGTTACCTATCTGATCGACCACAAGTAGTGCGTGCCGATCACAAACTGAGCGGAGAACTGTCAATTACGGCACGAGTTCTTCAGGGATCGATGTTAGGACCCCTGTTATTCCTTGTTGACGACTTTTCGTTTGTGTAATCTGCTTCAAGCAAACAGGTTAACATATCAGGGATCGAACACGATTTAGATTTACTGGCGGAATGGCTTAAAACTCACAACATACTTTTGAGTGAGAAAACTAAAATAGTAAATTTTAGGGATAGCCAGGAACTACCTGATGCTGTTTCTTTACATGGTTTTAG
>OY829913.1:259939772-260247228 GCA_963691935.1 Nephrotoma guestfalica
ATATATTGGATGCCGGAATTATTCAGTACCTAAATTGTAGTTTTTGGGAAGAGTTGCAAAGTATTATCGTGCGGCGGTGGTTTTCGAATCGCGGTAAATTTAAATTGTTGTAGCAAATTAATTAATTTGGTTGATTTTAGCGCACTTTGACTACTATACATGGAACATTGTAATATGCTCACTTCAGTTGCTGAAAGTTTTGATGGTACAGTACAATCGTTCTTGTTTTTTTCTCGATCTGTACCAAATCAATAATTTAGTTAATTCTTGTAGACGTTTGCTAGATTTAATTTTAGCAAATTTAGACTTTTTTTTATTAGCAAATAGGCTAATGCAACATTTTCCAGAATTAGAAATATTCATAAATACTGAAAAAATTGATATACTAGTATCGGAAACCAATTTTACTTCACCTTCATATCTTAAAATATATGGATACAGCTGTTACTACGCCATTCATCTGGCAGGAAGGACAAGTGAATGATCGTCGGTGGTTATAAAAGAAAACATCAAACACTTTGTAGGTCTTAAAATTGAAGCGGAATTTATGCAAACAGTCACTTGGAAAGTAAAAATAACAACAAAGAATATAGTGTATCTTCAATATATTGACTCCGGCTCCCCCCTCCTCCCTCCCTCCTTCAATATTAAATTTAATTAAGTAAGACTATTGTACATTATTTAAATCACTTGGATCAAGTTTCATAATCGGAGGTGATTTTAATTCAAAAGATACCTAAGTGAGGCTCAAGAGTGACTTCTAAAAAGGAAGAGAGCTATTTGCAATAGGATGACTATACAACTGCGAATTTTATTTTGGACATCAACTAACGTATTGGCCTACGGACAGAAACACAATACCCGATCTCATAAACTTCTTTATCACCAAAGGTATAGACGAATCCTATATATATTCCTAGGTGAGGATTATGTCGGATAGCACACCTGTTATTATGACAACCAGTGCAACGAATGTTAAAAAAATTACTCATTTTTGGCTAACTAATAACAAAACCCGCTGGGAGAAATTCCAGAAACTATTTGAGGATAATATTGAACTTCAGTTGAGAGTATAAAAGAAGCAGCATGGAGTAGTACCCATCAAGATCAAAGAAAATGCGCGGGAATGCTTTTTATTCTCTAGAACTGACTGTAGCAAAACTAAAAGCTAGAAACGCCTGGCAAAGAAGTCTAGCTCCAGAATATAAAACATCTCTAAATTGTTTGTCCAATAAACTAAAATTGATAATTAAATAAATCAAGAACGAATCCGTTATAAATTATCAAAGTTGCCTTACTGGGAAAAAGATGGCTAATATTTCCATTGAAAAGCGACAAAAAATTTAAAACGATCATAGCTTCAAATTCCACCAGTTAAAAATGAAGATGGAACAAGGGCAAACAGTGGAAAGCAAAAAGCTTCGTTGTTCGCAGCCCACTTCAAGAACACCTTCCAGTCCCGTAAACTCCTCCAAATAATTAATGTAACTTTCAGAATTAAACACGTTCCAAATCAATGGAAAGTCGCTGAAATAATCATGATACCTAAAACCAAATAAACCACTAAATGATAAACATTCGGATAAGCCGGTTTCCGTACTTCCGTACTTACTCCACGTCAATTTGTCTTCAAAAGACAAAGTGCATCAAATTACATAATTGAAGATGTACTTTTTTTCTAAATTCTACAAAACCTTTTCTTTCTAAAAATACTAAAATCTGTTCAAGTACCTTCATGGATGTATCACAGGCCTTTAACAGAGTATGACTTAAAACTTGTAATTTAAACTAACAAGATACTTACTAAAGCAGTTTTATGAAATACTAAAACCTTACACATCTAACCGACACTTTCGTGTTAAATTAGATGGCGAATACCCAGAAATAAAAATATATCAGCAGAAGTACCACATGGTAGAGATCTGAGACCAACTTAGTAACGTTTGCAGATGATACGGCCATCTTGGCAGTCGCTAGTAGCATAGAAGAATCCAAACAAATTGCAAAGAACTACTAATATTGACAATATACCTGGAGAGAGGAAGAGATGGCGAATAAAATTTAATGAAAGAAAATCTGTTCATGTTAACTTGACCACCAAAAAGTTCTGCAGGATACCAGTAGAACTGGTACAACATCCATTCATTCCAAAGCAAAGTGCTAAGGTGGAATAGTTAATGCAACGTGGTACATAAGAAATGACAACCTCTATAGAGATCTGAAGATGAATTTCGTCAGTGAAAAAATACACGAGAAAACACATGCAACGTATTAATGTACATCAAAATAAATGATGAGATACGTCGTATGTTGGATGAGTCAAATCTAATGTAGAAGAAAGAAACTTCTTGACCTACAAGATCCAATCTGGATCGACTAAAAATATAATAAAACTGTGAGGGCGACCAGCCTAAGGGCTAAAACTCTCCAAACAAGAATATAAATTATGAATTATGCGACTTAAACTATACAGGTAGCCTTGTGGCGGTTGTACGACACACTTCATATACAAGCTCAAATTATGACAATGTCAGATTAAAATTATTTTCCAAAATAAGTGGATTTCCACAAAAATTGGATTATCAGAGGCTGTAATTTACGTAAAACAGGATTATATTTGACACCCTTTACCCTTCACCCTTTACACGTTAATTAAATCGTTTTTCAATTTTATTCGGTGAGACAACAAATATACGGAATTTTCTTGAGGAGTTGTATTTTAATGGTCTTACTTAGATTAACTTAACCACATTTTCCCCAATAACTATTAAGCAAATTTTGACCAACAAATTGGGGGACACGTTCTTAAATTTTTTTGAAATCTTTGAGAAATTTGAGTGAAAATGTTCCTACAAATCGTAAGTGGTGTGGGTTCAGCTCGTTACCGTACCGCAATTATAGAAAAAAATTCTGATAACTCATATTTTATTGAAATTAACTATCCGCGATATTGGGGCCATACAAAACATCATTGCCAAAGGATTCAACAATAGCAAGAAATAAAAAAATTAACAATTAAATCAACCGAAATTGAAACCACTGAGTTTCTCCTGAACAGTTTCTGGAATCTTGTACAGATTCATGAAAATTATTTTTGAAATGAAAAACCGTAAGAATTTTGTTGTTGCAAATTTTATAAAGACATTTTGTATGACAATGCTTTAAGCTTTCATTAAAGCAAAACTTATTGTCGGCTTTAAATCTACATAGCACAAATTAAAAATTTGGTACGAAAATAGCAACTTATTACATTTTTCTTAGAATTACACAAAAAACTCAAAATATTTTCTAAATACAACGAGCTTGAAATAATATTTCGATATTCGTAATTAAAACGTGGACCGAACACCATGCAAGTTTAAACTGATTTCGTGGAAAAAGCAGGTACATTAAGCAAACTGGAGTCTCCTGTTTTTATATTTGGTTCGTCGAATCAAATTACACGAAATTCTCATAACACATAAAAATTTATTTAAAATTTTAATAAAGGCGTTCACTGTCCATCGTAAAACATATTATGTTATAATTTTTATTGAAGTATAATTCGGCGAAAATATCGACTATTGAGACTTTTTCCAATGGAATTAGCATTAAAATGTATATGAGAGGCAGGCTTTATCCAGAACAAAAGCTTTTAACAGTTTGACCTTTACATTCGTGCAAATGACACTTCATATTATATTTCATAATATAAAAAGTAATAAGGCTTTTTCGCATGTAAAAAATTCTCGTTGACACGATTTCACCCACACAAAAATGTTGACAAAATTTCTTAACTTCATTTTCACGTAATCCCGAAAGTATTAAATAAATTGATTAATATTTTGAATTAAGTATATCGGTGATATAAGAACAATTTTTTTCGGTTTTCAAGATTTTGATGGGACAGAACATAATCCTACAACGAGTTCCTGAACATCTGGCATCCCGTAAAAAAATTTCCAAAATAAATTGAATCTGAACCAACCCGTATTCTTAGAAGATAAATTAAGAAAATCCTACAAAAAAGTTAACTTCTAATAATTAATCGCCATAAAGGGTACCACTATGACGGTGTAGTATACATAAGAACGAAGACGGAGGAAAATAATTAAAATTTTCACTCAAAAACAGTAAATCAATAGCTACGAATTTATATAAAAGTTGTACGAAGAAGAGGAATAATAATTCGATTTTCATTATCTTTCGAAAAATAAAAACGGAAATCAACATAAAAAATGTTTATTTTTTAAAGCTGAAAACTTTTTAGTCTTCTCGTGCACACATAAGAATAACAAAATTATGTTTTTCACATAAACAGCACAATAACAATGAAACTTTTGAGTATTCTATACATACGTCGTGTATAATATATATAAGTATATGTGGGAAACCCTAGAAAATTTATATTGAAAATTATTCAAAGTGTTGTTATGTATTTTTGTTGCGTATTTTTTGTTAGGTATAAATAATTTCAACTTTCCCAGCATAAATTATATATGTTCATACACACAAGTTATGCTGCGAAGGAAACGGAAATGGACAATATACTTGGTATATCCAACGAAATGAGTTAGCAGCAACAAAACAATAAATAAAATATTAATCAAGTACTTTTTTCTCTTGACTTAATTATCACTTTACACTCTATTATTATATATTTGTGACACTTTTTAAACTTTTCACCAATTTTATACAAAACACGTATTTTCTTCACTTATTTATATAAATATAAAGCTTTATTTTGCGCTAAACTCAAATTTCACTCAAACTTATACATTTTTATCAAACACATACAAAAAAAAATTTATTAAATTAACATCTCACATATACCACGCGCGCGAAATATGTGCTCGCGAACAAATTTTTTATTTTCTTATATCAAATTAGTGAAATTCTTAAAAAAAAAAAAATTTATTAAATCACACACAAGAAAATTTTAAAAGCACACACGACACCAAAAATTATCAACACCATACACAACACACCACAAAAAAAAATTATTTTTTCCACACGAAATTCGAAAAATTTGACAACGCCGGTCTAAGACAAAACCATAAGTTTGGGATACAAACTTTGACTGAAATCACAAAAGTAAAAATTTGTTTTTGTATTCTGCTTTTTCTCGATTTTCCTCGGATTTTCTACTCTGCACACACATTTTACACTCACACATCGATACGGTGTAAAACATGAACCGCAAAAAGAAAAACAATAAATTTATATGAACCGGAAACTATGTATGGTATATATATGTATATAAAGAGCGAGAGAGTAGAGTAAAAGAGAAGCGCAACTGTGCAGTTTTGTATAATGAAAATATCCTTGATTTTCCCCTACCTAGACTACTCTCTTATCTCAATTGGCTGTACCAAAATTTTCTAAATATAGGAATTTTACGGTTTTTAGAGCAATGAGATATTTTTTTTGTTATTCATCTCGATGTATCACAATAGTGGAAAAATTTATATGATTACATTGATACAATTTTCTTTTCCACTCGATGATTATATGACGATGACGATGATGGCGATGGTGGTGATGAGTGAGGGCTACTATCTACTTGACTCATGATAGATATGATTTTTTGTGTGTGTATACATACTTTGATACTAGCATTTGTAATGTAAATAAATATGAACCCACACACACACACAAACAAATATATATATATATATATATATATATATATATATATATATATATATATATATATATATATATATATATATATATATATATATATATATATATATATATATATATATATATATATATATATATATATATATATATATATATATATATATATATATATATATATATATATATATATATATATATATATATATATACACACAAAGTATGTACATTATTTTTGATGTTCCTTGAGGCTGCATTATTAAATAACGATTTTCCTTTGTTAGCAATAAATATATAAATGTACCAAGCTCTCCGGTATATGCGGAAAAAAAATATTTTCAAAGCTTAATGATATCACAATAAATTTTCGAGCTTTTTGATATCTTCTTGCTTTTGGTTTCTTTCTTAAAAAAATAAATATTAGTACTCGTTGGTACAAAAATGATACAACCGATTTGAAAAATATAAAAAAGGATGACATGGGTGCTGTATTGCATGAGAGATAAATTTCACCATTAAATTAGGGAAATTAAAGGTTAGATTAAAGTAACTGTATGCTGTATGACACACATTATATAGGAGATTTTTCTCGTTATAATTTTTTTAAAGACTTATAATACATATTTTTTGTTGTTGTATAATATCCGGGAAGATAGCCGGAGGTATTTCACTGTACTTTTAAAAATCGTCTGAATGTTTTGGTTGAATTTTGAATTAATATGTTTTGTAATTTAACAGTGTGCTTTGTTGTTTTCGTGGAAAGTTAGGAACACAAATCATTAAAATTGAATTGGTGAATATCATGATAAAGGAATAAAGTTAAGATACTCACCTAGTTGCAGGGTGAGTTTTAAAAAAATGCCAGGCTTTTATCTCGAGAACGGTGATAGATAAGATAAAACTATTCATAATTAAATTTGTTAAAGATCGAGAGGGACATCTAGAGGTGATCTTAAATGGCCTTAAATGTTGTTAGTTACGGAGATATAGACAAAAGTATGTTGAACGACATCCGCAGAACGTCTTTGTAAGAGGTGTATTTGACCGTTTAGTAGATAAACCTTTCACTATCGGACGCATGAGAAACCAAAGGAATCGCCGTGAGTTTCCTGAGAAAATTGTTGTAGATGTGCTAGCTGCAGTATAACAAGACCCACACACATATCACTGTTACAAGAGTTATCTGCAATTGATTTGTCGTTGGACGAAATTTTGAAAATTTTTTGCGAAACAACAAAGTATGCGTCTTTTGGACAGACGAAGCAATGTTTAAAAGTTAGTAAAGCAGAGTGTAAATGTCTGAACTGGAATAGTTGGATCTCATCTAATCGGATCTTTATATTTTAATGGAACACTAAAACACAAAAATTTGTGAATTTTTTATTAAAAAAATTTCCAAATTTATTGGAAAACATCCTACTGCGAAAGACCGGAAAGACATGAAATGTGGCTTCAGTTGGATGGTGCACCTCCTCATTTTGGTAAAGAACGATCACCGGATTTAACATCTATGGATTTTTTTATTCATGAGGGAAAGTGAAAAATTTAGCCTATTTTAATCGACCTACGACTGCAGAAAATATGAGACAGGAATTAAAGATATTTTTAGAAAAGTTGTTTCAGCATTGAATGCTGAATTAGAAGCAGTTCATCTAAATTTAGTAGGACGAGTAGAAAAATGTTTGGAATTAAACGGTGGGCATTTATTTTAAGGGATTTAATGGATTGCAGTAGATTTAATTTCCTTTAGAGGACAATTAATACTACACCCATTCACCTACTCACACAATTACAGGTGGTAGTACAATTTAAGCTCCATGTCAACCTGTACAATAACCTGAACAGTGGGTTGGCGTTGAGAATTATGTACTCCAACAGACGGTCTTAGTTTATTAACATCACCAATTGTAGTCGATGACGAACATTCGCTTTGTGATCTTGGAATTCTTACATCTTTATTTAACTCTGTAGAACTTTGTGAAATCTCGTTTGGTTGAAATCATACTTTTAATTGATTTTATAAAAAAAACGTTAAAATAAACAGGCTCTAATTTTAAAAAACCCTAACTTTAGTGTTTATCTCCGATACTGGAGACCGAGAAAAGCCTAAAAGCCCGACATTTATTTAAAAAGTACACCTGTCTACCCAGTGCAAGCCAACTAATAATTCCTCACTTCATATAGTAGCGCCTTAGTAATAGACATAATGTACAGACACCGAAAATGCCTTTCAACACTTGCAAAAAATGATTGCTTGCTACATTTGCGGACATCATTTCACATAGCCTATGGGATACCCAACTTTGCTATGGTCGCAGTGGAATCGATCGTGCTGTGATCAATTCAATTAAAAATATTAAAGTATAAGCAATTTTACCAATGAATGTAAACCATGGATTGCTAGTAACAACATATCCTAACTTTTGAAGAAAATTGACGAGATTGTGGACCGAGTTCCCGAAAAATTAAAGTTAAAAATAATTGATTCGGGGGTTGAACATCGCAAATTAATCATTGATAAACAGGTTTGGTGACGATAACGCTGCTAAGCCTTATTTCGTAAAAATTGTTGAAATTTGGTTCGACGCCAAATCATTAATTCGCCTATCCTAGGCAAGGTGTCATGAGATAGGATACACTCGACGAATCGATTAAAACTGCTTCGATGTCTGATAAAAAATATTTATGTGGTACTGATACACCTGTTACCGATAAGATAGTTAAAAAGATCTGTGAATAAATGCAAAATTGCTTACCGAAGGAAGTCAATTATCAGGGTTGGACGTTTACGCGGCGTCCACACACTCAAAACGTTACTTTAAAATTGAGAAAATAACTTAAATCTCAGATAACTAAATCATTAATCGCTGATTCAATTGATTGTACGGCCGGCCGTATGCTGATGATTTTCGACCTCTCCCATCATCAATTAGGAAGGCAGATGGTTTACATTTACTGGACAAATGAACCTGATACCAATGAATCTAGCGCCAAATCTGAAACAACCTATTTATCTAGATGAAGATTGTTTCCAAAAACAGTTGGAGAGACAGTTAAGCAGAAAATTCCGTCTTTCGAAGTGCTTGGTCTACATCTCCGGATATTGTGGTTGAGATTAGGCAATGAGCTGATCGAATGCTGACCGTAGTGCACAAGGTGAGTGGCAGAGTCCAACTGAGCTTGGACACACAGAAAGTAAACTTCGTCACGTTGAAAGATACTTACCCTTCACCACTCATCGATGGGTTGCTAGGGCATGTGAATAACTTGTCTAACGATCAACATTGAGAAGAGCAAATTTCTCCTGAAATGGAATGACCAGGTCAAGGAGTCTTCGGAGAAGTTAAAACTACTTGCAGCCAACCGTTTTTCATTCGGTGCAACGCTTCCATGACTGGCGTGGGAGCTCTCTTATTCCAAACGTCATACAGCGGCGATGAACGCACCGTTGCTTTCATTTTTCTAAAAGTCAGTGCAGCTCAGTGTAACTACAGCAATACTGAGTTGGAATGTTAAGCGGCTATATTGAGTATTGAGAAATATAGGCAATACGTAGAGGACTATCATTTTACCATCATCATAGATCACGCAAGGTTGAAGTGGTTGATGATATGGAAGAAGCTATCTGAGCGTCTCGCTCTCTAGAACCTGGAACAATTTTAGAATTGAATAGCGAAAAGGAAAATATAACATTGTGTCAGACGCGTCACGTCAAGCAAAGGAGTTGTTCTTGAATGATTGCACAGTGGACTGTCATTTAAATCTTGATTTTCACAACTTCCATTATCCAGCATATCTAAATCAACTATATGGGACACACAACAATTTTGGTATTAAATCGAATCTTTGTATCGAGGATGGAACGAAACTACCGGCTGCTGTGCTGCAAAATTCTAAAAGGCTCAGATACATTAAATATTGGAAAAATCGACGTCTGCTTAAACTATACGTATGCATTGCAACGAATGGAGCCCACATTTTTTTAATGGGGCATTTGATTAGGGCATTTTCGATCTGGAAGACTAACCAATTCAAACCTATCGTTTGACGAAAAACATCCAATAATAATGCCCAAAGGTCACAAGTTGTGAAGGTTGCTCATCAAAGAGGCTCATTTAAAAACTCTTCATGAGTTAGTTTGCATAGTTTGCATGAGAGCAAATAAATTTGCATCAACACAACTAATGGGTATGTTACCAAAACAGCGAGTAATACCAGCCTCACCGTTCACAAACAGCTGAGTATGATTGTGAAATACATACCACTAGTCTCTGGACTAGTTAAAAATCATCATAATTAGATCCCGTTCATTAACCACATAGGGGTTTGATTGATCTATCTGACCATGTAGGTGAGACCCCGTGAACATCTCTAGGATCGGTGAAATAAAATTTGAAAATTTATTCAAATTCATGAAACTTCTAAGTCGTATATGGCCCAATAAATATCATCACAAATGAACCCTGTTCGGAACTATCGAAAGTGGAAACTTTGAACTATCTAAAAGTATAACCGTGACCATGTGCACAACCGCATAGGATTTTTGTTATTTGATTGTTTTCACAATAAATCGGGTTCGTAGCTTATTTGGGAATGTCAATGGGTAAAAATCCTATTGGAGAAAATACCAAAATTTCCAATCGAGAGTAAAATTGTAAACGAAGAAGTTGTAAATTATGGAAAACATGAGGAAAATCATCATTCGTGTCCCATTTTCACAATATTGATAGAAAATTGTCTGACCTATTCGAATATATGAAAGAGATCCCGTGAACATTTCTGGGATGGGCGATATAACCGGAAACGTAAAAATGTCTCTGGACTAGTTAAAAATCATCATAAATAGATCCCGTTCATTACCCACATAGGGGTTTGACTGATCTATCTGACCATGTAGGTGAGACCCCGTGAACATCTCTAGGATCGGTGAAATAAAATTTGAAAATTTATTGAAATTCATGAAACTTCTAAGTCGTATATGGCACAGTAAATATTTTCATAAAATAACCATGTTTATTTCAATGTTAGAATTTTATCTATGCTATCCCAAAATAGATTAAAAAAATTATGAACATCTCAAGGAGCGGCAACAGAAAAATTTGAAAATAGATATAAATCAAAAACCACTATTGTTTAAAATATGCTGGACAATTTACAAATCATCATATCTCAACCTTATTCACCACACACGTGAGGTTTTGACTTAGCTATTCAGCCATATAGGTGAGACTCCGTGAACATCTCTAGATTCGGAGATATAAAAGTAGAAACATTGTCTAAAAAAACCTTCTTTAGAATTGAAAAAACTTTAGTGAATTATATCACAATTTTCTCGTGTTTATCTGAAATTGTTAGAAAATTATTTGATCTTTACAGCGACACTATTAGGGATTCAGGGACTTTTCTAGTATAAATGTTAAAGATTATCTAAGTGTTTTAATTTCACTACAAAACAAATCCAATTGGAATATTTTTGAATTTAACAGTGTACATTTTTGGGATTATTTTTGGTATATATTTCACAATTTTCTGCTGAGTAGACTATGCCGGTCCAATTAGTACAAAACTGTGGCAAGGCCACTGTAATAAAACAACAAAAGGGCGCATTACCATTTTTATATGCCTAGCCACAATGGCATTCCATCTATAACTTGTAACCGACTTGTCAACAGGTGCTTTCTTAGCCGCATATCAGCGATTCATTGCAAGAAGTGGAATTTGTCTGAAAGTATTCAGCGATTGCAGGACTAACTTCGTTGGAGCAGATAAACAATTACAAAGGCAGGAAAAAACAGGAAGTTTAAATTAAAAACAAAGTGGCACAGATGGGAACTGAGTGGCAAAATAAAAAAAACATCTCCGGAAAGTAGTAGAAACTCACACGTTAACCTTCAAGGAGCTTGCAACACTTCTAGCTCAAATAGAAGCACGTTTGAACTCCAGGCCATTAGCCCCTCTCAAACGATTCAGATCAAGACGGTGTTTTAAGTCCGGCACATTTTATAATAGGGAGAGCTATTATAGCAACACCCCAGCCTGACATTGAAGGCATCAAGACCGTTACAAGGAGGAATTTGCTGAGCAAGATCAGTGTTTTTGGAAAAAATGGCACACAGACTATCTCTCACGACTACAACGTAAATCAAAATGGTTACAAGAACAATCTAACCTCCAGGTGGGAGAACTAGTATTCCTCAAAGATGAACAACTACCCGCTACGCATTTGCCACTAGCCAGAGTCATCGAACTACATCCGAGACAAGATGGACTAGTCAGGGTAGTTATACTCAAATATAAGAACAACACGTTGAAGAGGAATCTTTCGAAAGTATGCCGCCTTCCATTAACTAACGAGCCTGAAGATCATGTGAACATGTACTCCAAGAATATTAATCTTGCTCAGTATGTAATAGACAAAAAGGGAAAATCAGTATCAACCAACAACACAAAAAACAACCACAACCATGCAAGACGACAACACGCAGTTCAAAGAAATCAACCATAAAGTGAAAAGCAGCCCCAAAGACGAGTAAAGACAAATCATCTAGTATTAGCAATGCTCTCAATTTGCTATCTACTACGGTTCGCGTAACCCCAGATTAAAATCACTCAATTTAACCATTCAACAGGAATATACTTTGAGGATCTAAGCAAACTCGAGGTGGTAGCTATGAAATGGACATTAGTAATTTATTACAACATGACGAGCTACTGAGAGGAGATGGAAGCCTTTAACAAAGCATAAGTCGAATTGGAAGCCGCTTGCAAGGCGATCTCTAACTTAAGATGCCGCATAATCCTACAACAACTCCATTGGCAAACTTGGTCGCAGATAACGCGAGCTTCTACTGACAATCAACAAGGATCGGCGTCGAGTAAAACGAGGTTTGGGCGAAACGGTAGGTCTTATGTTTGGTGACATTTTTGGACTTCTCACCCAACGTGAAGCTGATCAATATGAAGTCCAACTTGAGAATATAAACAACAACGAAAATCATCTAATGACACTGATGAGAAACCAAACATCAATAATAGACAACACAATTAAGTTGGTAAATCGCAATTCTAATCTAGCAGTGATATCGTTGAATAATCTAATTAAAAAGCAGCCGAAACTAAGATTGGAAATGGAGTTGCTGAACGAGTATCGAACATACGAAGATGGGGTCCCCTCAATATTAACAAGCATGATAGAATTGACTCTAATACTAAAAAACCTAGAGGATACACAACAGGGGTTGCTTGATGTCAAGGATGATCAAGTACAATTTATTCGTCAGCACATACCGGCTTCAATAACCATACCGGGACACAATATTCATGACCTCATTCATATATATCAAAGCATGAATATACGTAGCAGAGTAACACGACGTAATGTGAAATGATCATACCGATGTCCTTATTGCACTGGATTATAATCTGTTAGCCGTAATTCCAGTTCCTGATATTAATCACAAAAACACTCAATCAAGCATTTTTACATCAACAAAGTACCTAGTAGCAGACAATCATCGAGAGCATTTTGCATCCCTAACAACAGAAGAAGTGAACCGTTGTCAAGTATTTCAACCTACACAGTTTTTATGCGAGGTATCACTAATTGTCAACGCCATGGCAAATAAAAGCCAGTGCGAAGTTGCGATCCTACAGTGAAAACTAGGGCTCGACAGATTATGCAACATTGAGTCAATAAATTCAACCAACCACTGGATAAAGCTTCACGCTCCAAACGAATGTATATTCATAATTCCCAACGAAACACCAGTTGATATCATATGTGGATCCACCATCGACTCATACAATTTTCAGGGATCTGGGTTAGTGTCTATAATCGCTGGTTGTACGCTAAGAGATGAAAATGTTCGCATCATCACTATCGATACAGCATCTAACGATAATAATAAATTGTTTCGCAAATTATTCAACACGATAAACGGAGCCACCAATTTAAAGGAATTCGGTCAGCAATAAAAAACCAGAACAACACTAAACGAAAATCTCACATTTATGCAAGCACCTGACACTGTACAGATTTGGAAAGAGAGCTGAAAACAATAAAGGAAAATGAACGAATGCCGACAGAAATGAATCACCACGCAATCCAACATTACGCGATTTCCTACTCAACTATAGGGATCCTGATATTACTTTTCGCCAGCACCTCTTCCCCGAGCTGAAAGGTAGAACAAAATTATATAACAACAAGTTAGTTTGTTTTCACTTTAACATTTATTTATAAATAGTGGTCAAGCCCCCACTCGTGGTAAGCGCACTATTCCCTAAATAAACAACCACCATGCCATCGCACAAGGATGGCATGACAAACGTCTATGTTTACTAAAACATATTTGTAAACGGGTGCACCAAAATATTTTGGTGCATGATAACCAAATTTAAAAAAAACCAGAAAATCCGGTTTTGGATTTTTTTGAGTTTTATTTGAGTTTTTCAAAGGCAAAAAAATAATCGTCTGCCTATTCAATTTTGGACTTTGCCGGAGCAACATCGCCGCCACAGTTCATCACTCACCCGGCAACATAAAATAATTATTTTTTAGTTAAATAAAAGTTTTTTATTTAAATTAAAATTAAAGAAACTTTCAGGATGATTCGGGTTAAATTGAATGTGCTTAACGAATAAACTGTTGTGCTAATCTAGATTACCATCCAGTAGATTTTAGTAAAAAAATCGAGTGTCGCGTCATTAAAATTAAATCAAACTTTTAATTTATCAAAAGTGTAGAACTAATTAGTGTATAAAACTACATAATAAATAATTAACCTTAAGTGCACAGAAAAAGCTAAGTGACTAAAATAAAGAATTGGCTAGTGGGAAAAAACTGAAAATGACTGAATATTAAGTAAATTTAACCAAAATGTGGTTATGCTAAGATCTTGCGGATCTGTACCGTATGTATTATACTAAATGCAAAAATAAAATAATAATTAATTAAATAGTTGAATAAGTTAAAGTTAATGTAAGTCTCTTTATCATTTTACATACCATTACTGATTTTATTTACAAACGGTGGTTTATATCGTTGTTGATGTTGCGAACTAACAATAACACAACTTTGATTTTGTTATCATATTTTGCGAAAACCCCACCCCAAGAACGCCTGATCTTTAGCTAGAACAATTTGACCGCACGATATCCCTGTATAATCAGCTCCCCTTAAGGCATTACAAGTGTTATTGGAGAAAACGCAATTTTTAAATTAGTTCAAAATTACGATAGGAAACTGGGAGCTTACATTATTATTCTTCCAAAAATATAATTTGAAAATGATAGAATTAAATTTAAAAATGAGTAGTTAAATTCTTAATGCCCATAACGTTAAAAAATATTCCAATATATTCTAAAAACCTATTAAACGGTTCTTTATACAATAAAACTTTTGTTCGTAAAAAATTGTTTCAATTAAAAGTAAAATTTTAAAATACTGTTAACCCATAAACAAATTAAACGTCATAAACAAAAAATAATAATTATTAAGTTTCCGTTTAGTACCTGTCCGCAAAGAAATTCAGGTTTTGCCTGTGACATGTTTTCTTTTCACAACAGGTTGAAATATTGCAATTTGACCCAAAAATAAATTTTATATAAAATTCCAATTCGATTAAGATACGAGCTTTCTATTAAAAGCAATATCAAATGAAACGCCGTAAAACTGTAAATTATCATTGTTTCTATAATAAATTATTAAAGCACTTACCGTCCATTTTCGTATACGGCGTCACCCGCCATTTTGCATTAGCAAAGCACTACACAAGAAACCCGAATAAGTCTTATAATCAAACGCGTACGACATAAAACTCACACTTTTCACCAAAAAATATTAAGCTTAACACTAAACGACACATTCACTACCCCGATTTACTAATAAACCTTAAATTAAAATTAAATTGAACGCGGAAAATTAAATTTGTCGTCGCGTTTAAAGAAATTCACCGACCCGATCCGTTCAAATTCAAATACACAACTGAATGTAATTTTTCTCGTAATCTCGTAAATTGCGTAGTAAAACACTAATTAGCTTTGGTATGCGTAAAACCGGAAATGTGCTTTTGATTTTTAAGTCAAGTTCGTATTGATTTTAAATGATTACGATGAAATTGGATAGTATTGACATAGAAGAATGGGGAAAAATTACTCTCGTGATAGTAAAAATTATATCAAATACGAATATGTAAATGGGCATTTTCAGGTAATTTACATAACGATGGCTTCGATTTTACTTAACATGGTTCCAACTGTATTGGGTGCGGAGAAAGCGCCCACTGTACCTTTTTGTTATTGGACCAGAATTTATTAAAAAGTTATTTGCAATTCACTGGAAAGATGTAAGTTTCTGCTTTCAAGACTATTTTATGTAAGTTAAGAACCCCAAACCGGTTTCAAAGTGGTAATTAAAACGTCAATTCAAGAATTTTTATTTCGAAAAATCAATGCAAAGCGATTCAGATGAACTAGGAAAATATGTAATTTTGTAAAAAATTGTTATTCGTGTTTGTAGTAAAGCAACTTAGTAAACTATGATGATTGTAATTGATTTTGAAAACATTACGTATGTGAAGCTGGCCCGAAAACCATCCCTAAAACGCCTTTAAAATGTAGGTGTGTTTCTCCGCACGTACACACTGCAAATTTTAAGTATAAAATCTATTAGAAGAAGAGATTTACCATACTTAAAAGAACCTAAATTAAAAATTTTTAAAAACAAAACCTTCAAATAAATTTGATTGAAATTTGTTCAACGACCTTAATATTTCGATTCACAGTGGTTGGAAGATATAACTGTATATGCCTGGTTAATGTACTGACCATCAGCATTAAGCAAACAAATGCTCGTCACCTTATAGTGGGGACAAGAAGCCTCCCAGCTAATTTAATATTCGCTTCTGTTAGATTAGGTATCGGAATTATGCTCATATGTCGCTATAAAGTTCTCCGTTCACAGAGTTTAGCAGATATAACGGTATATGCCTAACTAATGCACTGACCATTAGCATTAAGCACACAAATGCTTATCACCTTACAGTGGTGATAAGGGACCTCTCCAGCTGATTTAATGTTTGCTTCTGTTAGATTAGGTGTCGGAATTATGCTCTTATGTCACCATAAATTTCTCCGTTCATAGAGTTTGGCAGATAAAACATTAATTAGGCATGTACCGTTATAGTTCACCAAACTCTGTGAACGGAGAATTTTATGGTGAAATATGAGCATAATTCCGATACCAAATCTAACAGAAGCGAATATTAAACCAAATTGGGAGGTCCCTTATCCCCACTGTAAGGTAATGAACGTTTGTGTGCTTAATGCTGACCGCCAGTGCATTAATTAGGCATATATCGTTACATCTGCCAATCTCCGTGAACGGAGAATTTTAGAGCGACATATGAGCATAACTCATGGGGAGGCACCTTATCTCTAATGAAAGGTAACGAGCATTTGTTTGCTTAATTGTCATGGTCAGTGCATTAATTGGGCACATACCGTTATATCTGACAAACTCTGTAAACGGAGAAATTTATGGTGACATGTAAGCATAATTCCGATACCTAATCTAACAGAAGCGAATATTAAATCAGCTAGGGAGGCTTCTTATGCCCACTGTACGGTAACGAGCATTTGTGTGCTTAATGCAGATGGTCATTGCATTAATTAGGCGTATACAGTTATATATCCCAACTACGGTGAATCGAAATATTAAGGTCGTTGAACAAATTTCAATCAAATTTATTTGAGGGTCTTCTTTTAAAAAAATTTTAATTGAGGTTCTTTTAAGTATGGTAAATCTCTTCTTCTAATAGATTTTATACTTAAAATTTGCTGTGTGTACATGAGATTGATTTTATTTTCTCGGGACGGAATTTGATTTTCTCCATTTTTTTTAATTTTCGGGCTGAAGGGCCTTTTAATGAATTTATCGGAGAAACACACCTACATTGTAAAGGCGTTTTTCTGGATGGTTTTCGGGCCAGCTTCGCAAACGTGAAAACATTAGGTTTTCATCAACCAATCTCCGCTGTGAAAAGCTAGATATTCTTAAAATATTTTTCTTCGTCTGTCTATATAAACTTATGAATTAAAATACGAGTTAGGGGGAGGTTTCTGGAATGCTCGTGATACGTTCTCATAACGGGACAAATGAATCGAACGATTCCTGGGCTCGGCGATATAAACAACGGGTCTTTTACAAAAGGGTTGTTTCAACAAATTTCAAAAGATTGACATGTGGGTAGGTTTTCTAGAACGCCCGTAATACGCTCTCTTAATGAGGTAAACGAATCGAACGATTCCTGGGGTCAGCGATAAAAATAACGAGTATTTTACAAATGGTTTGTTGCCATAAATTTCAATTCGCAGATTTTCAAAAAATTGTCATGTGGGTAAGTTTTCTAGAACGCTCGTGATACGTTCTCTTAACGGGACAAATAAATCGAATGAGTCCTTAGGTCGGCGACTTAAATATAGGTTCTTTTACAATGGGGTTTTACCTACTCACATGTCAATCTTTTGAAATTTGTTTAAAAAATTTGTTAATTAAAATTTGTTGCAACAACCCCTTTGTAAAAGACCCGTTATTTATATCGCCGACCCCAGGAATCGTTCGATTCATTTGTCCCGTTAAGAGAGCGTATCACGGGCGTTCTAGAAAACCTGCCCACATGAAAATCTTTGAAAATTTGTTGAACAAATTTGTTAATTAAAATTTGTCGCAAAAACCCCCTTGTAAAAGACCCGTTGTTTATATCACCGACCCCAGGAATCATTTGTCCCGTTATAAGAACGTATCACGAGCATTCCAGAAAACCTACCCATATATCAATCTTTCGAAATTTGTTGAACATATTTCTTAATTGAAACTTGTTGCAAAAACCTATTGATTGTGCAACGTTTATTGCATGCAACAAATTTTGGATTTTTGGAACATATTTCACTTGGGTAAAATATGTAATTTTGTAAAAAAAATATTATTCGTAAATGCATTAAAAATGTAGTAAAGCAACTTAGTGAACTATGCTGATTCTAATTGATCTTGAAAAAATTGGGTTTTCTGCACCAATTTCCGCTGTGAAAAGCTAAAGATTCTTAAAATATTTTTCTTCGGCTGTCCATCATCTAATCTTGTGAATTAAAATACGAGTATAATTGTATGTTTGTATTATGGGTATCGGAACCTGATCAAACAACACAACATATATGAAAGTTGTGAAAAAAGGTTTTCGAGTAAACGGTACTCGTTCCGATGCATTCGGCAAACGATTCTAATAGGTTTGCTGAAAAGAGGTTCTCTTGTGCTAGATGTTGATTACGATGGGCTGTGAATTCAATATAATTCTCGTTTAAAGGACATTCTGTTGAAAACAACTCAAACGAATTTAATTAAGCGAGAGCAAGTTTTTCAGTGACAGGAATCTATAGTTCATGTGACCCTTGAAGATGGCCTCATCCCTTTTTATGTTTTTTTCTGCTGTAGCGAGTACAAATTTTTGATTTGATTTTTGAATTCCTTTATAATTGAAACACCGTCCTCAATGATGCTTGGTTTTGTTTATCACACTTTTTCCAAATTGATGAGTATGTTTAAAATTGTAGGAAGCGATAATGTGGCGTATTGGTGGACTTTCGCTTAATGTTACTGTGCGGTATGCACGGTTGGGACACTGACTGTATGTAACGATACACAATTTAATCTTCACTTTTCACAATTTATTTATTTTGCACGCCACCATACCCTTTATTATGTATAACTTTATCCAGATAAAAAAAACAGAAGCTGAACTAACCAAAAAAAATGTTCTGTGAAATACACGAATTTTGAGAATGAGAATTCGTATATTATGCTCGAAAAATAAAGTTCGAACGCAGATGTCGCGGCGAGCATAATTCTCGTTATCATCCGTGCACTGCACTAAACCGCTTTCGAATCCAACTACCACTTGTTGACATTTGAAGTTGACATTTGGTTCGATGGAAATTTAAGATAAGTGAAATTATTTATTTTCATTTAAATTGGACAAATTATTAATTAAAATTATAATTTCAGGTGATCAAAATCTATGAAATGACAAAATGTAAAGGTTTGGTTAACTTGGCTGTGCATTCATGTTGGTTCCTTTTAATTTATGTAAGTTTTAATATTTTTCTTAAATGTCCTTCGTTCCAACATTACTCGTTTGCATCTATCTATAGATAAATTAAATCCAATGTGATAAGAGATAAGTGGCCGAGGTATGGTAGCTTAAATATTAACTAATTACATTTCTTATTTTAGTTTTACGAATTGCAACTGGAACAACATCAATGACTCCATCGATCAGCTGATTTGGTTCAACAATATTTGAGTGAATTAAAGGTAAGTAACTTAAATAGACACGACATCAATGATATTCCGGTTTCATTAACAATTTATTTCTTTTCAGATTAATTTGGTTTGGGGTGCGTAGACAGTTACGATATGTTGTAAAGGTAAACAAAACTAGGTAAAACTGGGTATGGTGACCGGAAATTGAAAATTGTAATATTTTTGTTGGAAGACTTGACTATGGCCAATTGTGACAGAATAAGCCATAAATGATGGCATCTTAGAAGAACTGTGAACTAGAATTTAGAGAACGTTTATTTATTTGGCGAAGCATTAGTTTGGTTATTTCGAGAGGTATTTGAGAACCAGGAAGTGATAGTGTGAGTGGTTAGTTTGGAAAAATTTGGTTAGGAGTTCTTGTATATACCAATACTTTACATAATACTTTACACAGTGATGCTTCATAACTTTGCGCTTTGTTGCATTGGTTTGTGGTAGTTCAACATGTTGTATGTGTATTTTGTAAAATGCTGATTGTTATGAATACAGGAATCAATATTAATTTGTATCACTCGTTAACCAATTAAAGTATATTCTTTGTAATATCGAATTATTTCACAATTAAAAGGGAAGGGCACCGTGTATGGAGTGGTTCATTATTCCCACAATCAGGCAAAATTCAAAACCATGCGTTTCTTCTTTGTACTATACACGATCATATACAGAGGATCCTCCAAAATGTTTGACATTTATTTGGTCGTCATTTAGGCGAATATTAATATTGACAGTTCATGCTTGACAGACGTGTAGAACACATATGCATGGCAAATCAGTCTTGGAAAAATATTCGATTTAACAACGCGTGTTAATAGTGAAAGAAAATTACGTGAAAGTTTCGGAAGGAATATGGTGCCTTCAAAGGCAACAGCGTACGTACACGTACATACTATGTACGTGAAAGTGTAGGAGATAACCCAGCGAGAACTTGAAGTTCGAAGATCAATACTAACCAATATTTTGAATAAAGATTTGGAAAAAAATTAATTATGAGTGCCAAAGCTCATTTTCGGTAGAGCATCGACAAATAATTCATTAATCATTGGGCACATTTTTACAAAAATCCGAAAGATACAGCTATTACAGTCTCTGGCTAACGTTATTGTGATAAGATAAGAATCTTGTTTAGTTCTGGAGTTTTAGAATTGCACGCTAAAGGTCTGGTGAAAATCCGGTCCCAACAGAACGGTGCCACATGCAATACGGCTAGAGAAATCATGGAATTGTTACGAGAAATGTTTCCACAACAGTTAATTTCGAAATCTGGTGATGTGGATTGGCCTCCACGATCACCCAAAATAACTGCTCCTAACTTCTTTTTATGAAGGTATCTTAAGGTTATCTGAGGTTATCTTATTTCTTCTCTTCCTCCAATTTCCCCAAACTTTTAACATGAAAGTTGACCTGAAGAATTTGTTGACCATAAATATCAACGAACAGCTTTAAAAAAGATCCTTTCCAGACATGAAATTTTAAACCTTATTGGCCTGGATAATTTTGCAGCGGTAATCATCAACGAATCTCTTCTAATAAGCTTTTTGCTGACATAACAGTTTGCACGCGTATTTCACTCCTCGTAATTTTCACGAACAGCTTCAAATGAGACTATTTTTACACATTACAATTTGAACGTTAAATGTTTACAAATTAATGAAAGTTACAAGTGTATTTTACTCACTCCAACTTTGACGAATTCCTGAAACTTGATCTCTTCCAGACATAAGTCTTAAGCTCTTAGTGAATTTCGCTTCCCAACATCTTGACCTGGAAAATTTTCCAGCGATAACCATCGACGAATAGCTTCAGATGAGACCCTTTTTAGACATAATACCTTAAACGTTAAGTTCTACAAGTTTTTGAAGTTTGGACGTGCAACTTACCCGAACTCAATCGCTTCAAATGAGACCTTTTCCAAGCATAATATTTTAAACGTTAAGGTTTTACAGCTTTTCGAATTTGCAACTGTACGAGTATTTCACTCGTACAAATTTTCTCGAACTCCAAAAATGGAACTTGAGCTGAAATATCATCAACGAACCGCTCTGAGTAAGACATTTTCCATTCATACACTTTAAACGGAACGTTTTTACAACTATTGAAGTTTCAACAATTCTTTCACCCCTTTTAATACTCCCAACATGAAACGTGGTCCGGAAATCCATCGACGAATCGCTTCAAATGAGACCTATCCCAGACATAACGCTTCAAACGTTTTAAGTCTTTAAAAAAAAATTTAATATTGCGCGTGTATTTCACCACAAAATTTTCCCGAACTTCCAAAATGAAACAGCTTCAATTTAGACCTTATCAGACATAATACTTAAAACGCCTGGTTTTTTCCAAGATTTTGCAGTTTGCATGCGCATCTATCTCCCCTCAACTTCCCATAAGAAACTTGACTTGGAAAGTATTCCTGCGATAACCATCGATGATTCGATTTAAATATGGGCAATCACACATCAGAGAATACTCATAATGGAAAATACAACTCATAATGGAAAATACAAATCGTCAACGATGTGGGAGAGCCTGCAAGACCTAGAAAGAGAGATAACAAAATTAGCGCTACTAGAGCTAAATCTTGATTGACGTATTCGTATTGGTTTTCAAATATTAGACAGCTCAAATTTAGCCACCTACACAATAAAATTGTATGTTAGCTTTAGGAGATAGCGGCGATAATAAGAGATGAGTTGTGGCCAAACACAAAACTATAGAAGTCACAGATAATTACAAAAGTCAAGTATGCAGAGCCAAATAACAAAAAAGTGTAAAGTGATGAATACTACTACATTCGATGGAATGATGCTTTTTCGAGACAGCGAACTACAAAATTGTTCAGGGTTTACTACAAAAAACCTAGCCTGTAATCTCTCGCCTGATAATGATTTAAATTTTAGCTATTAATTTTAACATTTATTGGCCATCTCTTTCATTCTCCTCTAAATTCCGTGATATCAAAATATAATATCAGGAGAGCAATCACCGGCTAGATTTTTCGAAGCAAATCCGGTGTATTATCGCATTTTCCAATACAGATTTATCCTTCTATAACATCATAAAGATCTTCGTAGGATTATCACAGTTGAACGGCTGTACAAACATTTTTGAACTTCGAAACCCCATCTTTCTTTTGTCTAGTACGATTGCGCAAATGGCAAAAAATTGCTCGCAGATAACCTTCCACTCCGAGTACCAATGTTAGACAATAGAAAGAAATTTATTGAGCCCTACTAAAGCAGCGTACGCAGCAAACCATTCAAAACCGGTAATTCTTGAGAGCCTGGCCAAAAGTTGTAAACCGGTGTTTGCTAACATACAACAGCTTTGAAAGTAGGTCGATAACATGTACAATAAATTCGTAATCATAATTAAAGGGATAACCAGCCGTTTGAAAAAATTCTCACCATTGATAACCATTACACTATTTCTATACGACGGGTCTTTAAACCATGCTAGTATTTTGGCGTATTCGTATGCGTTTTATGATATATCTCTTCGATCCCTGTCAAAATATTGGGCGACAAATTGTTCATTAGTAAAACCTATATGTTATGTATTCAAATGAATATGTTAGTTGTTAAAATACGTTAAAGCTAAAAATGTTCTTTGCCCATTTCAAACCCACCATTACGACAATAAACATTCATTACGTATGCTAAAATTAATTTTCTGATTTCCCATTTTATGTATTTGAGTCTGATTAATGATTGTAAGACGTCCCATATTCATTTCTGTATAGTAAATACTCATACATACTAGTACAAAAGCATACACTCACAGTCAAAAAAAAAAATTAAGAAAGAGTTCCATGTGATTTAGGACTACTTTTATAATTAATCTGTTTAAATAAAAAAATTAAATCCGTTGTTGTTCTTATTTTTGTTGTGTATAATTCATGCCAAGCAAAGTTTATACAATTTTGCCTAAATAACAAATAACTCATTAAACTTTCTTACATAATATAAGATAAATTAAAAAATTTAATTAATTATTAAATGGAGACACAAAACAAATTCTGCACATATACTCACAACTTGACAATAGCGAAAGCAAAGACTATCAACTTTTAATTAATCTTCCTTTCAGAAAAATACTGACAATGAAAATTATTTAAAAAAAAATAATAAAAAATTACACACGAACATATAAATTGATAGCACAAAATACACAAAATAATAAGGCAACACAAGAAAAAAAAAAACAAACATTTTCAAATTTGATAATTATTCCCATGTTTTGTATTCGAATTTTCTATTTTAAACAATTGAAAAAGGGAAAATTCTATAGTATATGTTGTATCTGGAGCACAAAACAAAAGAAAGTTCATTATTTTTTTATCTGAATGTTTTCTTGCTGAATTTTCTTTTTTTCCGAAAAACCTGTTCATTTTTACCTTCATGGAGCTCACACGAATACACAAATGAAGTAACTTTATTAAATCGCCGTGTATTTTTTAACCCTTTATGGTGCACGGTAGCGACATTTGTTTTTGGTACGATTAAACTTTTATAAATTTAATAATAAAAGGTTTTTATATTCTCTGTTTTGTTTCCATGATTAAAGACTCAACGTAACATTTATCTTTTGTTTCGAAGAAAATTGTTTTAAGTTATTGTTTGACGATATTTTTTCTAGTCAATGTTTTGAGGTACGCTTCTTTTATTTTTTATGAATATTTGTGGTTCTAAAGCATAATTTCACACTTTATTGTATTTTGTATTCTTAATCCTTCGGAGACTCGTGCTTGACTTACACGCATGATAGAATTTTATCAGAGAATGGAGCTACTATTCATGCGTGACATGTCTAGGATGATTCATATATAACGGTTCATATATGAATCGGATATGACAAAATAAATTTACTAGTACAAGTGCGATAATTAACGGTTTGGTGATGTTCTTGACCGTGGTCATCGCCATAGTCTTATGATAAGCGCGTGAATTTATAATTTAATGTGCAATTCCCAAAATCAAAGTAATTTCCTTTGCATGAAAAATTAACTTAACAATTCCAGAAAATTCTACGGTTTATAGAACTCAACATTTTACTAAAAATGTAGATAATTTAATGAACAGTTTTACTAACCTCACAATTGTAAGTATTCATCAAAAATTTGAGTATAAAAATATTAAAAAAAAAATAATGTTAGTCGATAATGGTGAAGCAAATAGTGATACTTGTGTTAACGATTTATTCAAAGGTCTAAGAACTCCTGACGCTATAAAAGATCTGCCGCGTTATAAAGGTAGTAGACGCACTCTATATGAATTTATAGAGAATGTTGAGGAAATCCTCAATGCGATCGATGGTCACCATTGCTCTAAAATATACCTCAGATCAATTAGAAACAAAATCGTGGCCAGACCAACGAAGACCTAACAATGTAATCACACACTATGACACTACGCTGATAAGCGTAACGAAACAAATTTGGTGAGGGACCTATTCAGCAACTAAACAGGCAACGACACGATAGAGAAATATTTTGTTTACAATTTATATCTAAAGCACGATTATAAATCATATCAAGCTCAATGAAATAAACCACCATGGGTGATTTGTACCAAAAATGTATCTTAACACATTCTTGGTGAGTCCTAGAGGACCTATGGGTTTTATGTTTCATTTATGAGTCATTTACGAATTGCCCCCAGAAACAAAACATAGCCTATATGAAAATGAACTAACATGAACCTAGTACCTCTTCCACAAAGAATGGTACCAAAAATGCTGCACGGAAATCCTCGAAAAAATGATCTCCCTAGTGGGTCACCAATTTTTCAACAATGGATGGCTCCTAGCTATAATAACCGTCCCTCATCGCAATACTGTAACCATAGGCCATTCATAAAACAAAACTTAAACATCAAAGAAAATGGTCAAACTAACCTGTCCCAAAAGATCCGGTCTCAGGAATGATACACAAGTGAAGATCAGCAGGAAGTGACAGAAGAGTGCTATGAAGGAGAGTGTAAATTGTACTTTTCCGATACTGGACCTAACCTATTTGTTATGCATCCAGGACCTCAACGGCGCTTTTAGCCATCGTCTGGTACACAAAATATTTTAGGCTATATCTATTTGGTCAGAAATTCAAAATCGTAACGGACCATAAGCCGTTGACATGGCTTTTGGACATCTCAAAAAACAAACTAGAAATGATTCAATGGAGATTAAAATTAGAAGAATTTGACTATGAAATCGTAGCCACAGATACATTATCACGGATTCTACCCGAATCTCTTACAGTTAATAATATTAATAAAGGGTTTTCCATTAAGTGGTTTCATTTTGATATTTAAAAAACGAGTATTTTTTAAGAGAAATCAATGAATGTTTATTTCATTAGAAAGAGAAAGGTATGCCATTAACATTTGAAAACGATATCAATCAAATGGCCGCCACGGCTACGCTTGCAGCACCATATCCTTTTCATGAAATTGTCCGTGACCAATTCGCACATTTGCGGCTGTATGTCCTCGATAACTTCACGAATTTCATTTTTAATTTCTTGAATCGATTGTGGATCATTGGTACCTTATCTTTCACGTGGCCCAAATGAAAAAAGTCTAAAGGTATTAAATCACAAGATCTCGGTAGCGCAATCCATTCACCGTAACAGTTACACCAGCCTCATTTTCGAATAAGTAAGGTCCATTCACACCGCCAGCCGAAAAACCGCACCATACATTGACACGTTGAAGATAAAGAGGCTTTTCAACAATCATTCTTGGATTTTCAGAGCCCCAAATGCGACAATCCTGTTTATTAACGTAGCCTCCGAGGTGAAAATGGGCCTCATCGCTGAAGATGATTTTTCGATGAAAATCCGGATCATTTTGATGCATTTGAAAGACCCAATCAGCGAAGATACGACGTTTATGGTGATCGACCGGCTTGAGTTCTTATGTTAACTGAACTTTAAAAGCCATAAGACCTATAAGTCTTTCTGCAAAAAACGGTGTAATGTCGTTTGTGGAATGTTTAATTTCAAAGGTCGACGAGGAATCGACAAACCTGGGTTTTCGTTAACACTACGGGTTACAGCAGCAATATTCTCTGTTGTTCTTGAGCGACGCACACGATTCTTCACATCACTAACTTGTCCCAACAGCTCAAATTTTTCCACCAGTTTCACTATTGCCGGCCGAAAAGGTGCTTCACAACGATCCAAAAGTTCTGTAGTTTTGCGAACTGTGACTGCAAAATTTTCACCAAGTTCAAAGCATTGTTGAAGCATGATGTATCGTACCACACCCATGAACCATTAGGCTTAATATCAGAACACTCGTACCAAAATACCGAGTTACAAGTATTTTGTGTGATGATATAGTCTGCGAAATAGCTAAAGAAGCTTATCAATAAAAATTCGGAACCTGAAAAAAACCTCATAACACCATACTCGTGCATACGGCAACAAAATTCACACCTTTTGTGGTCAGGACTGGTTACAATTATCATCATATCAATTTATGTATTCCACAACCGACATTGACAGTGAAGTTTTTACCAATTAATAAAAATGTATTGGAAATAACCCTGTTAAAATATTTCTTATAGGAATTTTGAGTGAAAAATTAAATTTCATGAAATTTAAAAATGGAATAATATTTAATAAATTAATTATTCTAATACTACATATGACGTGAATGTATAGAGATGTTTTTTGAGGAAAACTCTCACATTGCTCAGAAATGTTTGTTTAATGAAAACTATTATCGTATCCTTTTGATTTTCAGTGCATCCAAAAAATCAATCATACATAAATTGCTTTTAGGGCCTGACTTATCAAATGGCGAGAGATCATATGACAATGGACTTGCATAATATTTTTTTTTAAGTGAATCTCATTGCCAATCAAGACATCACGGAGATTGCTCCACACTGATACTATACATAGGAATCACTTTTACGGGCCAACCTGTCAAATGAAGCCAGTTTTGTTCCAATGTAGACTTGCTCAGTACGTTTTTTTTAGCACACTTCTCATTGGTTCCATATAATTTTTGAGTGAATCCCAATTATTCTCACAATAACAAGACATCAAGGAGATTGCCCCATCATGAAACCATATAGGAATCACTCCTTAATAGGAAATGCTTAACAGTGCAAAATGTAACACATACTTAAAAAATTCTTATTGGATTCGTATACTTATTGTTGTTATTTTTTGTTAAAAACTTCACCTTCATCCGACAATATGAAGTTAATCCTTATAGCCTTCTCTTTGACGGGAGGAGTTACGATTATGTGTAGGCTAGTACAACAACAATGTAATACAACGTAGGATCTACATTTCAATTGCACGAGAAGTAATACCTTGAAAACTAAAATATGCATAAGTACATAATGATTTCTAAATTTAAAAAAAGGTGAGAATATCTTTTTCTTATTTCGATACATAGCCCCTGCCAATGTATTCTGTAACTGGGAAGCTTCTCTTAATCAGATGCAACTAGGATACTGAAAAATATATATAATTCATCTATTGTGGTTGAGAACATATCGCCTTTGAGATTTGCGTAAGAATTTATGTATATTATTGCAATTTTTTCCATAATGGTAGAGTCGAAGACGTCTTTGAATAAGTTTACCGGCGACTTTCCATTTTCGATTAATTTTTCGACATAAAACGTGTGTTAAAATCAAATTTAGAATAGTTTTCTTTTTAAGTCTAGTGTGCGTACACACGTCTTTTAAATGGAGTTTCATCCCAAGACCCTTCAACAGGTAAAGCAGTTGTTGGTGTTTTGGAAACGTTTTCTATTGGCACATATCAGTGATTCCCACCAGCTTCACAATTGATTCCTTCAAATAACAATTATACAACTACATTGTTCGTCAAAAAATTCCGGTCACTTGAATTATTAATGCATGACAACGCCAAACTCAGCTCGCAGCCCTGACCTTAATCCCATTGAGCACGTGCTAGTGCGAGGAAAAGAGAAGTGTGGGAAATGATACCTCAGAAGTGCATTGTGATCCTGGAGTACAGTATTCCAAAAATAATGCTAGAGATGATGAAAGCTCATGGAGGAAATACTCGATATTAGAGTACCGACCGGTTACTTTTATTATAAACAAAAAGTTGTTCCGTAATTGCCTTTTGGCGCATATCATATTATGATTGTAAAGGAGGTCTCAGCAAGAGCGTCGGATTTAAGTTTGAAGAAAAACACATTTATTTTTGGATTGAGCAAACATTTTTATTTCAACATAATGAAAAATAATTCCGATTAAACGTGAAATATAACATCAGGCAAATGGCCACCACGAAACCTCTGGCACAGGGTTATTCTTTTGTTGAAATTTTGAATAACGTTTTCGTTACTTTTGAGGCGGATCGCAGAACAGTTACAATTTGAGAAAATGAGATAAAAATAATAATCTTGTGAAGTTATGATGTCATCGTACAGGGGCCAAACTGTTATATGGATGCAAATAAAACATATGGTATGGGGTTCGAAACGAAGAAGGTGGTAATTAATTTGGAAATAATTATAGAGTTTACATCACGTCACAAGTAAGCTTTAAGCTCAAAATGTGATGAAACGTCTAATCAAAATTGTATAAATATATAAATAAATAAGAAATAAATAAATAAATAAATATTTCACCAATAACGCGCCGTATTTCCACTTTAAGATGTTCAACTGTTTCAGGCTTATTTGCATACACCTTTTCCTTCACATAGCCACCAAAGAAAAAGTCCATCGGTGTTAGATCGCACGATCTTGGTGGCCAATGTTGATCGCTAAATCGAGAAATGACACGGCTTGGAAATTTAATCTGCAGTAACACCATTGTTTGACGTGCGGTGTGGCAGGTCGCACCGTCTTGTTGGTAAAACATGTCCTCCACATCAATTGCATCCAATGCGGGCCACAAAAACTCCGTTAACATTTCGCGATACCGCACTCCATTAACAGTTAGCGCATTTCCAGCCTCATTTTCAAAGAAATACGACCTAATTACTCCGCCAGCCCAAAATGCACACCAAACAGTTACTCGCGGTGGATGCATTGGTTGTTTTAGTATCACACGAGGATTTTCTGCACCCCAAATCCGACAGTTTTGCTTATTTACAATTCTAGAAAATTCTACGGTTTACAGAATTTTCAAAACTCAAAATTTTTCTGAAACGGTAGATAATTTAATGAACACTTTTACTAACCTCGCGATTGTAAATATTGATCAAAAATTTAAATTTAAAAATATTAAAAAAAAAATAATGTCAGTCAATGATGGTGAAACAAATATTGATCATTGTGTTAACGATTTATTCAAAAATTTAAGAATTCCTGACACAATAAAAGATCTACCTCGTTATAAAGGGGTAGTACACGCACTGATATGATATGATGATATGATATGATATGATATGATATGATATGATATGATTGAGGCGTACAGGCCAACCATAATGGCGATCCTAGGTATGTTACCATAATCCTGAAATATCAACAATCAAATAACAAATTATATCTGAATGCGAATAATATTTCAGCATCATGCGGGCCCAGGCCCCACCTGCATCCTTAACAGATAAGGCTAGTTAGGAAAGGATGTTAGTCACAGAAACAACTAGGGCGAACCGCAGCAAAGTCGTTTTCTAACTACTTCAATATATTAAAATGTTAGTCTCAATTAAATTCACACTCTGGATTAGATTTTGTTAGTTTATTAATTTGGGTTAGTTGTGGTTGAGGTAAAGGATACTAATATTCATCATATGTATTCGGCATCAGTCAAAAAGACTGGTTAGGTTATTTAATTCACATCTACGGGTCATCTCATCATGTGCTGTTTGTAACCTTATTTTACCCTATCTTCCCATCCAACACCATCTAACCGAGGGACTTCACATTTGTAATGACACGACAGCATTATCATACATATGATGACCTATATATTTCGTTGATACTAAAATTATTAAATTTAAATTCAGTAATGTCATCAGCTACCTATATTTAAATTCATTCAACTAAAAGCAGGATTTATTTATATCTAACATTCACATCACTTCACTAAAACATATCCTGAATTCAACCAGAAAGATCGCCGAAAAACAACATTCCTTAGCAAGAAGTCTTTAGATCGTTAATATATTTGATTGTATTGAGGTTATTCTCAAAGCTTAGATAATTAAATAGACCCCCTAATCAAGAATGTTGCAATCAGTTTTCCTTGACCTTCCGGTACATTCAAAAAATGTATTTAAAAATCAAATAATAAAAATAAATTGAATTATATTTGTCGACAACTTATGTTTTAAGTCAGGACTTCCGACAAAATTTCAATTTATAGAACCATTAAAACAAGCAACGAATTTAATTTAGGAACCCAAAACATTCTAGAAATATCTCGAGCCTAGAACACATAGAAGTCATTTAAATAATTCAAATCCTAGTCTCTTTTATGTATAATAGCCTAAGTGTAATGACCCTCCTAACAGAACAGAGTAAATATTCACAAATCGAAGTGACATCTATCTTCAAATTATTTAATTATATAATTATAAAATCCTTCATTTGTAAATTTGGATTCAATAGCGTCCTTCTATTTTAATTCTGACGTCAACCTGAACGTATGTATTATTATAAAGCTATCAATATATTAAAGTGTGTTAAAGTAAAACAAATTATTAAAAATTTAGTGTATAATATTCAGTTCATATTAAATATTTAATAACATTTGTGATATCCGACTAATAACAAATTATCAACTATTTGGTAAGTTTTGTTAGAAGATATTTAGAACTTGCTCATAAGAACTAATTTAATCGTAAGTTTATTTCTGGAAAAGTGTTTTGTTCTTAACTGTATCATGAATACTTTCCAAAATTATTCAATCATACAAGTGCCTCCCGATGGTAATTGCTTGTTCTCCTCATTAGTAACCCAAATAATATCCTGTCATAAATGGTGAAGTGAGTATAAGAACCATGCAAAAAATCTTAGAGAAACAACTGTCAATCATATTCGCCGTAACGTTACTCGATATGAAACCGTTTTAATCGAATCAGCCAAAGATAAATGGCCTGAATTAGAAGCTAGCGATCAATTAATTAATTTATTCCTTATTGAACTTGCCCGTGAGAATACTTGGGGTGGTGAGGAAATATTACAAGCTACATCAGAAATATATCAGGCCAAGATTGAAGTATATCAAGTCAATGCAGCTCCAATAATCTTTGGTACTTCAATTGAAAACACATTCAGAGTACTTTACATTAATAACAATCATTATAATGGATTATGTAGAAAGGATCTTTTAAATTACCGTCCCATTCATCCACCTTCAAACCTCATGCAAGTACAGACCGATTCTAGTTCATTCCGGTTACAACCAGTCAAATCAAGCAATCAACTACCTCCCATAATAACCAAGCGTAATAATTTTTGTGTAGGAACATGGAATGTTCGGGGTTGTGCTAATGTTTCAAAGCAATTAATAATCGACAAAGCTTTAATTAAAGTTGGAATAGATATTGCAGCTATACAGGAAACAAATTCAGTTGCCATTCAAATCAACACTCCACATTATAATTGGTATTTAAGTCATAGAAAAAAAATGATACCCACTGTACGAAACCGTGGCGTTAAAAACGGAGTTGGAATATTAGTGAAACAGAATTGTGGGTTAGTTGTACGATATTTTAGAGGTATATCAGAAAGATTATGTTTTGCTATCATAGATGTCAAAAGGTTAAATGAAGTATTGCTAATCTGTACCCATTTCCGATCAGAGTTTAATACAACAATTTCCCATCTTTTAACTCGTAGAATATCTACAATTATACATAAGTATAGTAAAAGACGAGCTGTTTGCATTTTGGGTGATTTTAATGCTCATATAGGATTGGATCAATTGAATTTATCACATAAAAGAAATATATTAGGACAAAATTTATATCATCAAGAAACTGACGAACGTGGCGATATACTAATTGAATTTGCACTGCAGAATAATTTAGCAATTTGTACCACTTTTGGTCGTAGGTCCTGCCTTACTACTTGGAAAGGCCCTAAATCATCATCCCAGTTAGATCATATATTGTTCCATCCTAGAAAATCATTATTACAGATGAAGCATGTAAAAGGCACTTTTACGGAAAAAATTCAAAAGAAGGAAAAGGGAAGGCTAGTAAAGAAATTTATTTCGGATCATAAATTAATATTTGGACGTATAATCAAAGTACAATCTAACTCACGAAAAGCAATTAGAATTTCATTGCATCCACATGAAGACTACGAAAGTCAGAATTTCAGAAAATGGAGAGTTGATTTATTAAAAGATCCAACTATCTTAAAGCAATATCAATCGAACGTAACAAAATTTCTAGTTAAAAGTGGCTTAATATTAGATGATAATCTTAATTTCCCAATGATAACTACCGTTGAAATAGTTTGGAGGGCTTTAGTGCATTCTATAAAGGCTTCATCAGACCTAATTTTAACCAGACAAGCCAATATGACTAAGGGACAAAAAGTAGCAATAATTTCTTTAAAAACGGCTTTGAAAAGGACACCACATAATCCACATCTGATCAGAAATTGTCGATATAATGTTCAACAAGAATTTAGAAAATCTAAAGCAGAAGAATGTAGAGAATTTTTCCGAAATTTAAACGATGTAAACCCTTTTAGTCGACTCCGCCAAACCTACCAATTTATTCGTTCATACAGACAAAACGCTAATAAGATGACAAGTACCTACATTCCTTTGTCAGGATGGGAGCAATTATTATCAACTACCTCAGGTTCCGACATTCCTCTAATAACTGAAAAGGATCATTGGCCATTAGGATTGCCTCCAACCCAGGAAGAAATAGAGACCCTCCTATTTTCCATTAGAAGAGGAACTGCTCCTGGTTTAGATCAAATTTCAATTGAACTATTACAAGCTTTACCTGAAGAGGGAATGCGAGTCTTTCTGTATGTTTTACAACAGGTTTGGTTATTAAACACCCCGCCAAGTGAATGGTTAGAAACGGTCCAGTTTCCTTTACCAAAAAAACAAAGACCCAGTACCATCACAGATTATAGACGAATAACTCTTTCAGACATTGGATATAGGGTATATGCAAAATTCCTGTTATCCAGGTTCGAAGAAATACACACTCAGATAGGATCATATCAAGCTGCATTTATCCGCAATCGATCAACCGATGATCATATGTTTGTTATACGTCGTGTTATTGATGAGGAATGGAAAACAGGAAAAACAATTTATATTCTATCACTCGATCTAAAACAGGCCTTCGATAAAGTTGATCTTAACCAAGCAACTATTATTCTCTCACATATTGGAATTCCCCATCATCTTGTTAATAGAATAATAAGGACCTGTATGCACGAATTAACATCAATCATATGGCATAATCAAAGAACAAGAGCATTTCAACGTGGTATGGGGTTCAAACAAGGATGTCCCTTTTCACCTACCTTATTCAATTTAATATTGGATTCCGTTCTTCAAACCCTTGCAGAAGTTATTCCAGGTTTACAACTTTCACAAGATCAAGAAATTAAATTGCCATTAATATTGGCCTATGCCGATGATTTGTTACTCGTTAGTGATGATTTAAACACATTGTCCACTATTTTGGAGGAGCTTGTCCCTCTACTTCACTCAGTAGGTTTAGAGGTAAATGAACGAAAATCTGAAATTCTCATAAGACCAAATAATGAAACTATTACGACCGTAACAATAGGTGGTTTAAACTTTTGTGTTAGTTCTACTTTGCGATATTTAGGCACTTATATAACTGCCGGACTAAGCCGTCCAGAGACAATCCGAAAGCGTTGTCGGCAAGCATATGGTGTTGTGAAAATGTTAACAAGATTTATTCGTGAGCACAGATTACCTTTTCCAATTGTAATACAGATGTATAAACAACTAGTAACTCCTATCATGACATATGGTTTACGAGTCGCAGTATTGACTAAAGCATGTCGTTTACGATTAGCACGATATGAGAAAAGCTTTTTAATTCAATTATTACAGTACTGTATTAATCGCCCTCCAAAAATTTGTGTTAGAAGAATTTTGAGGGGAAAGACAATCAATCGGAAAGTTACTGCATATCGAATAACTTATTGGGGCCACATTCTTAGAAGAACAAGAGGTCACTTACTACATGCAGCAAGAAAATTTACACGAAATTACAGAAAAATTGGTAGACCAATTTTCACATGGCATGATTCATTAAAACAGGACATACAGAAAATATCAATTCCTGAAACCCGTTTAAAAGTTGCCGCAAAAATAGGAAAGTCTGATTTAAAAAAAGAAGTTGATTTAATTTATGACTCTGATAACCCTTCAACGAATGAATCTGACGATTACATATATGATTCGAATTCCAATTAAAGCTTGTTATTTCCTATTACTTCCTTTCTTAAAATTTATAAATCACTAAACCCAAACTAACCAAACCCTCTCCAATTCCTTTCCTGGGAGTTGAAAAGATGAATTATGCGTCACATATAGCCTCTTATCATCTAGTCGGAGATCACCAGCCTTCTCGAGGCAGCTCCTGTTTAAACTAATGGTGATACGACAACAAAGATCAAAATCCAAACCACCTAAATAAAACTAACAAATACGAATACTAAAAGATTATCAACTCATAACATGACTACCTCATAACATAATAACACCTATACCAAAAGAGGGGGTCTCATCACAATTATCTTTTACCCTATCCAATAAATTTAGGAGACATTCTTAAAAACAAACAATTTAATCTCATAAGAAATCGTGCGAAACTCGTATAGGGTAGATAAATATAATTAAATATAATCAAACATAATCAAATAAAATAAAATAAAATAAAATAAAATAAAATAAAATAAAATAAAATATAATTAAATATAAAATGAGAATGAAAATACAAATAAAATAAAAATATACAACCTGATTTCATGACTTATCCATTTACTTAACTTATCCTCTACTTTGTTTCTCCACGTTCTATTTGTATTTTCTAAACATCTTTGAGTTAAACCACTTGTCCATCATCCTCACAATCGCAAAATAAATTGGTGGATTCCTCTTTGAACCACTCCATTGCACAAACTTGCACACAAAACCAAAAATAATAATATAATCAATATACCCGAAGCATATACATATTACTACATACGCTCACAATTACCTAACTATAAAATCTGGCAACAAAAGATACCTTATATACACTTTTTTATAATAACCACCAAGCAACATTCATTTAAAATAAAACAATAACTTTTCCACACAAACTCAATTAATTCACTGCTGATTCTGACAAATAATTTGATCTACACTACTCACATTTACCATGTACATGAACCATGCACTCAAAGAAAATAAATTCATATTTCACTTATAAACCATAACAAAACAACTAAACACAAAATTACACACATAACATTACTCACAACACATACACCTCTAAGAGGTGAGGAAAACAAATAAACCTTTTAAAACGTACATAATAAAAATTAAACACAATTTTATTAAAATTATTAATTCATAAATCAATCAAGCAGCTGATTTATTTGACATTTGAAATACATTTAATAAAAACAAACAAACAAAAATCATTTATACCTCTACTATTACTCACTAGATGTCATGCACAATGATGAACTTTCTTTAAATTCATTATTTGTTCATCGTTGTACAAAAACGACACAACAATGTTATGTCAAATTATCACATTCACAAAAATACACATTACACCTTACACCAATTATAATAATTCACACCACTCGCTAACTTACATTAATTCACCCTTATTTACAATAAATAACACTTATACACATTTAACAAGAACAATGAAGTGTTCAACTCATTTGAGGTTATGAACATCCATATAGGTCAAAATTCCAGAACATCGCGTACAGACAAAAGATCCGATTGTCATGTTAACATATGTGGGGCCTCTTTAACCATAATCGAAGCACTGCTTATTACCATTAAGTGAAACAATTTCACGTAAAACTTTTAAATTTATATCATCTTGCTTTTTCCGAACGACGGCCATATCGAATTTTACTTTTATTTTATTTATTTTATAATACGAAACAATTATATTTAGCTTTTTAATTTCCTTTTTTAAACTAAATTCACAAATTAAAAATTAAAAACTTCACAAAAATTACTTAAAAAATAAATTAAAACAAATTAAATTTGATTAACACAATGCGACGCACAACCTCCTTCTTCTAAAACTCATTTCGTACTCTTATAAAGGGGTAGTACACGCACTCTATATAAATTTATAGAGAATGTTAAGGAAATCCTCAATGCGATCGATGGTCACCATTGCTCTAAAATATACCTCAGATCAATTAGAAACAAAATCGTGGCCAGACCAACGAAGGCCTAATAATTTAATCACACACTACGACACTACGCTGATAAGCATAACGAAACAAATTTGGTGAGGGACCTATTCAGCAACTTAAAAGGCAACGACACGATAGAGAAATATTTTGTTCAAATAATTGATATCCAATGAAACAACCACCATTGGCGATTTGTACCAACAATGTATCTTAACACATTCTTGAGGAGTCCTAGAGAACCTATGGGTTCTATGTTTCGTTCTATACAAGCAAATAGTCTTGCGGAGGCATTTACGAATTGCCTTCAGGAACAAAACATAGTCTACATGAAAATGAACTAACATGAACCTAGTATCTCCTCCACAAAAAATGGTACCAAAAATCCTGCACGGAAATCCTCCAAAAAATGATCTCCCTAGTGGGCCACCAATTCTTCAACAATGGATGGCTCTCCTTCTTTGGAATTCTATAAATTGTTTGTTGGTTTAATAGGATTGGAGGCGATGCAACAACTAGGCGTTACCTTAGACCTTGCTAAATCTGTTTTTAAAGCCACCAAAGCCATAATCCCGCTATTATGTAAGCCTAATTATTTTAGAAAGGCTTACACTATATTATCCAGAAGCAAGCTCACCACTCAGCTTCCGGTTGATGTAGTTAATGGGAATATATACATTACTCCGACAATCATCAACAACAACTATATCATTCCGGAAAGAATTTGTCACTGCAAATATTGGTATACTGTTTTAGAAGTTTTGTGAATTACGGGAAATCGCATACTTTTGTGATCAAAGTCGAATTATTCAAGGAAACATATCGAGCATAAACCAAAGTGCAATACTCTTCTTCGTGAAGAGGAGGTCGAAAGGCAAATCGATATAATGTTGCAAGATGGAATCATAGGTCCAAGTTGGCATAGGTGGCGATTAGTAATCGATTATCGCAAGTTTAATGAAATGACTATTGGAGATCGGTACCCTAGATAAATTAGGGGAATATATATATTTTTCATCTCTAGATCTGCGGCATCTGGTAGAGGTGTGAAAGCAAGTCATCGCTAAAACCGCACTTCTGCCGATCAAGTGCACTATGAATACATAAGCATGCCTTTTGGTCTAAAGAATGCCCTTTCAACGTTTCAAAGGGTCATTGATAATGCCATCATTTTATTCTCCACGTCAATCCAAAAGCATAGTGAAAGTATTCAACAATTTAAGCCTTGTACGAATTAAGCCCAATCCTGAAAAAATCGAAGCTATTAAGGTATTCCGCTTCCCTAAAATGAAAAAACAAATTAAAAACTTTTGGGTCTTCTGGAATATTATCGAAAGATTATAAAGAACTTCTTCGACGTCACTAAAATATTAACGGAAGTATATCATGAGAAAAGGTAAGGAAATAATCCTTGATACAAGGTATTTAAAATGTTTTGAATATTGCAAGGAGTTGTAGTGTAACGAACCAATCTTGAAAAGGATAAACCTATTTGTTATGCATCTAGGACCTTAACGGTGCTTTTAGCCATTGTCTGGTACACAAAATATTTTATGCTATATCTATTTGGTGAAAAATTAAAAATCATAACGGACCACAAGCCGTTGACATGGCTTTTAAATTTCAAATAAGCAAATTAGAAATTGATAATAATATTAATACTTCCAATATATCTGACTCCTCTCATATCGTTCATGAATATCTATTCGGTAAACACAGGGTAATAATATATACGCCTAACCATCACTTAAAAACCATCAGGTTTAATACCAGAATACTCGTAACAAAATACCGAGTTACAGGTAATAGCTAAAGAAGCTATCAGTAAAAATTCGGAACCTGAAAAAACCTCATAACACCATATAAAGGGTGATTTTTTTGTGGTTAGGATTTTCATGCATTAGTATTTGACAGATCACGCGGGATTTCAGACAAGGTGTCAAAGAGAAAGATGCTCAGTATGCTTTGACATTTTATAATGAATAGACTTACTAACGAGCAACGCTTGCAAATAATTGAATTATATTACAAAAATCAGTGTTCGGTTCGAAAAGTGTTTCGCGATTTACGTCCGATTTATGGTCTACATAATCGACCAAGTGAGCAAACAATTAATGCGATTGTGACCAAGTTTCGCACTCAGTTTACTTTATTGGACATTAAACCAACCACACGAATGCGTACAGTGCGTACAGAAGAGAATATTGCGTCTGTTTCTGAGAGTGTTGCTGAAGACCGTGAAATGTCGATTCGTCGCCGTTCGCAGCAATTGGGTTTGTGTTATTCGACGACATGGAAGATTTTACGCAAAGATCTTGGTGTAAAACCGTATAAAATACAGCTCCTGCAAGAACTGAAGCCGAACGATCTGCCACAACGTCGAATTTTCAGTGAATGGGCCCTAGAAAAGTTGGCAGAAAATCCGCTTTTTTATCGACAAATTTTGTTCAGCGATGAGGCTCATTTCTGGTTGAATGGCTACGTAAATAAGCAAAATTGCCGCATTTGGAGTGAAGAGCAACCAGAAGCCGTTCAAGAACTGCCCATGCATCCCGAAAAATGCACTGTTTGGTGTGGTTTGTACGCTGGTGGAATCATTGGACCGTATTTTTTCAAAGATGCTGTTGGACGCAACGTTACGGTGAATGGCGATCGCTATCGTTCGATGCTAACAAACTTTTTGTTGCCAAAAATGGAAGAACTGAACTTAGTTGACATGTGGTTTCAACAAGATGGCGCTACATGCCACACAGCTCGCGATTCTATGGCCATTTTGAGGGAAAACTTCGGAGAACAATTCATCTCAAGAAATGGCCCGGTAAGTTGGGCACCAAGATCATGCGATTTGACGCCTTTAGACTATTTTTTGTGGGGCTACGTCAAGTCTAAAGTCTACAGAAATAAGCCAGCAACTATTCCAGTTTTGGAAGACAACATTTCCGAAGAAATTCGGGCTATTCCGGCCGAAATGCTCGAAAAAGTTGCCCAAAATTGGACTTTCCGAATGGACCACCTAAGACGCAGCCGCGGTCAACATTTAAATGAAATTATCTTCAAAAAGTAAATGTCATGGACCAATCTAACGTTTCAAATAAAGAACCGATGAGATTTTGCAAATTTTATACGTTTTTTTTTAAAAAAAAGTTCCCAAGCTCTTAAAAAATCACCCGTTATTACATACGTCAACAAAATTCACACCTTTTGTGGTCAGGACTGGTTACAATTATCATCATAGCAATTTATGTATTCCACAACCGACAATATGAGAGTGAAGTTTTTACCAATTAACAAAAATAAGCATGTATTGAAAATAACACTGTTAAAATATTTCTTATAGGAATTTTGAGTGAAAAAATAAAGTTCATGAAATTTAAAAATGGAATAATATTTAATAAATTAATTATTCTAATACTATGACGTGAATGTATAGAGACGTTTTTTGAGGAAAACTATTATCGTATCCTTTCGATTTTCAGTGCATCCAATTCTGGCAAATCACAAGACATCACGGAGACTACACAAAAAATCAATCATACATAAGTTGTTTTTTAGGGCCTGACTTATCAAATGGCGAGAGATCATATCACAATAGACTTGCATAACATCCCCCTTAGAATTCGCTCATACTTTTGTTAAGGATTAACTAAACCTAGCTCTTCCTAAAAATATTAGCCACATGGATGACCCGCGCTGGAATAAGATTTATGGAATCGAAGTATTGATCGCGCTTTGGTGAATAAATTATCGTTCAATAGTGGTTTTACTCATGATAGATTACCTGGTCGTTTCACCCAAAACAATATTGGAATATAATTTTGACTATAATCAAATTGGAGCGCTGCAAGTAATAATAACTAACACAACAAGGATTTAATTAACGATCAAGTATTACCCAAACCATTGTAATATGGTAAAGCCTCCACACTTTTTTCATCAAAAGCGTGTAAGTCGAAAAATATGTTTATAAAAGGGAACCACGCTCCACTGAGAAATCCGTCAAGAAATTTTTTCAAAAATTAGGACTCATTGTACTCACTTCCTGACACTCGAAAAAACCTCTCCAATTTTCAATTAAAGTATTTCTGCAGGGAACAAATATACAATCGCAATCGATTCCTGTTGCTCGATGACCCACTTTGACCAATTTTTTGCCAGAAAATCGTTCGAGTGGTTTTCAAAATTCAAATATGAAACATAAAAACTAATTGTATTTGTTGTTCATATTAATATCTTACATTTAAATTAAATTAATATTGAGCAACATTGAATCAATTATTTGATCGTGCAGTTCATCTTTTTTCGTATAGCATATTCACTAATACTTAGACATATTGTCAGATTTAGGAAAAAATTCACTTTACATTATAGGCTTGTGAAGTATTTCCTAAACTTTTCCTAATTTTTTGTTTTTGTTTTTAGGAAAGATTTAGGAAAAAGTTCACGCGCACAATAATTTTTAAAATTCAAATTTCAAATAAAAATTTTAGTTTAAAATTCGAACATTACGGTTGGCGATATACGATACGATATAATGAAGAAATGCGTTATTTTAGTTTAGATTAGAGTCAAAGAACCAGTCACGTGATCAATTTAGTCCAATGGATCACTTATTTTACCATCTGTTTTTATTATTTTTAATAATGTTGTGGATTTTGAATAATTAAGAATGATTTGAATACCACATTTTATTTCTATCAAAATCGATATCTGTCCGGAAATTTGATATCCCTAACAAATACACCAAAACACTAAGGCACAGTTTCCATCTGCGAATTTCTAATAGGTTTTGGCTGTATAGGTTTTCGGCAGAACTTAATAGCTATCACAGTTTATACCACCTACTTCTACCTCGGACTTTAAATGAATCAAACTTTAAATGCAGATTTATAAACTAATATATAATCAAGTAATTTAATTTTTCATCCAATAATTAATATTAAAAAAAAAATTTTATACATAATTCACAATTACCGAAATGGATGAAAAATACCAAAAACAAAATGCAGAAACAGAATCTGACATATTTTAAAACAAATTAAACATCAATTTTAATTAATTAACACCAATATAATTAACAATATAATATTAATACATAAAATAAAAATGTTACGATACGATAATTTATTTAATATTTGCGTTATTTTTATATTTACAAGCATAAACATAAAAACATTTTTCCAGCACATAATAAAAAACGCATTGTAAAAAAAATTGTATACCCAGCCGATACATAACAATACAATCTGTCATGTTAATGTAAAACAGGCCAATACAACATAAAATAATGTTTTTATAGAAAGGCGATACCGTCCCTATGGGTATTTCTGTTGAGATTTTTTAAACGAATTTAACGCATAAAATTTATAGCAGCGAAGCTCTTCTCAACCGTCCTATAATCGGCAATTTTTTTTTTACATATAAATAGTTAATAAATAATAATTAAAATTACATCGAAAATGTGTCTAGAAAATTAAATTGTACAACAAAGTTATATATAGGAGATAATACATGCAATGTACACATTCGCTTCAATTCACTGTATCCATCAAATTTACCCGAACGATTTCAAATTAAATTAATAAAAACCACTACGACAAAAAAAAATGCCCAAACAAAACAAACCAAATCATTTTTATGTAGTAGCTACAGCATAAATGCTCAGTTTATGTATGGACATACATAAATAAATAAATATTAATTGATGAATTGGAAAATTTAATTCGCCAAAAATATTTAAATGGGATACATACTCGTACTCGCATTTATGTAGTTGGGGGGGATGGATACATTGCCAAAAACACAAACAATTTTTAATTTTTATATTGGCTTTATCCGACTTTATTTATTTATATTTTTTAATTTTCAATTTATAAATTTTAAATATTACAACTTGCGAATGCGATATACGAGTGTGTGTGTATATGATATAACCTGCCGTAATGCTTTCAAAATTGTTATTTATCTCGCGATATACGAACGTTGAATGTTTTTCCGTTTTTAAACTTTGCTGCATAATAAATGTGATGCGATTAAAAACTTTTATTCATTTAATATCAAATCCGTAATTATTCATAGTAATTCGCAATTTAACTGCAATGTGCGCCAGGCGTGTCCGTGTAACCGGCTTGATTGATTGATTGATTTTGAATGCACGACCAAGTTCTTAGACAAGATCTCCCGGGAGACGCGGGGCCCACCGTACACTCCTTTTACGTATAACAAAACCGAGGGATTAGACAGGTTAATTGGATGGGACTGAATCAGCCCGGTTACAGACACCTAGAAATAGCCGATAAGGTAGGCAATGGTAAGGATAGGAAAGATTTTTTTTTTTTTTTTTTTTTTTGGCAGAGCGACCAGGTTACAAGAACCTTGATCGTACAACACAAGACAATACAAGGGATAAAAGTTTTAATGACCATCAACAATTGCTTCTTGGAAACAGCACCTAAAATAAACCTACATTAAAAATTCTATTATTCATCTGCCTCTAAAGCTGAAATGTAAATTCATCATTAATTAAATAGGATTAATAAATTTTGATTTGATTTGAATGCACAATCAACAGTAGATGTGACAGACCTGGCCCGGTTGCAGACTCTTTCAAATTGTGTCAGCTTCCCTTTGAACCGCATCTGAAATTAATTATTATTTTGAAATACTTTAGTTAAGTATAGCCATCAAATCCGCTTCCAGAATGCTTAACTCCTGGAGTCAATATATTGTTAGAATTTGAATTATTTGCTGATAAGTGCTATTGGATCCGGAATTCTTTCCCTAACAGCCAATATTTAATTTAAATTTTATTATTATAAACCATTTTTAAACACTAACACCCGGAGTAGCCGTATCTAACCAGCACCACTCTTAAAATAGATTAACTGCTTTACCAAGAATAAGTAAACTGTTTAACTTATAATAACTTATTATAACTAAATACTAAATTTAAATAGTTAATAACTGGGTCGCCTTCCAAAATATTTCCTGTAGATTAACTTAAGATTAATGACTACCACTTCACTTTACAATATTCGAAAGTTTAACCAACAAAACTGCTTCCCAAACACCAATGTCCAAGAAATTAAATTGGTTATTAAATTGAGATGCATAGATACTATTAATTCCGGAATCCTTTCCTAAATCCAGATTAAATTAATTGTATTATTCCAATCCATTTTTAAAATATTATCACACCCGAATATTAGTCATTAATCAGCACCAATCATAAATTAGATAATTAGATTAATTTGCTCCGGAATAAGCAATGAACAAATTTTTCTTTTCCATTTAAATAAGATTAAGAGTACAAAACAACAAGTGAAACTCATACGATATCCGAAAAAATTAAGAAAATCTATTTAATAATTATCTAATTCCTACTGTTAGGTATTTGAACATTTTGCGATAGTAAATATTCTATCAAAATTGTAGGTTAATTTTAAATTTATTGATTGATTGATTAGGATGTTCAGCCAAGACTAAGCAAGGATCCCGGATACGCCGGGCCTACCGTACACCCCTTACACATATAACAATACGGAGAGATAGGAAAGGTTATTAGATATGATAGACGTGACCCGGTTACAGACACCTAAGTAGTCAATAGTTAGTAAAGCACAAGCACAAGAACGACACAATAATTTTTGTTTCCTGAATATAAATAATCAGCAATCAAGATCCTAAAAAATTTTAGTTGGTAAATTTCCTGAAATAAAACTTCATTATTATGAGTGATTAACCATTTCCTCCACCCATATAATTCCACCCATATAATAACCAGCAATAACTATTTATCCAACTTAGAACAAGCTAACCAAAACATTTACCAATTTACAGTCTCCCGTTCAACCTAGAAAATAATTCAATTAAAGAAGTGCCATGAACCCCGAAAATACAAAAACTATCTACAGTACAGCAATATTTGTCTGCATTTAAATTTTATTCTGTAGTCTCCAAGCCATTTATAATTTCAAAAATTCCAACAACCACTGAAATATCAAATTCATTAGCAAACCCGGTTATAGCGAGTGATGCCTACCTTGACTTCTTCCACAAAAGTCATGAAAATTGCATGCTTCCTAAAAAATATTAATTAGAACTAAAATTTAATATAAACAGGAATCAGGCAACACCGCTGTTATGCAACTTTATAAATTTCCCTCCTCCGATACCTCAATTTTCCATACAATCATATTCGTTTGGTCAATTAAAACAGTTTTATAAACCCATTGTCGTGAAACGAATTAAATCCTAAATATACAATTAAATTATATTAAATTAAATAAAACTCAGTATTGTTAACTCTCCAATCAGGAAATTATAAAAGAAACCAACTATAAAGGATAGTATTAATATAATAAATTCCCAAATAAACTAAATCAATAATTTGAATAGTAATTATCAACTAGTTAAAAGAATAAAAGGAACTATTACTACTAATTACAACCAATTAATTTTTAATGAAAAAGTAGTACAGCTTCAAAGATATTCTGTAATCAAAAAACTTCATTAGAACTAAATAAATTAGCTTAATCAGGAACTGCAATGAATAATAGTATTAATAATGCACATCTGATAAACCTCGATAACTCTAAACTAAAATCCAATAAATGATAATCAAAATAATAATAATAATCAAAATCAGCCAATCTTTGAAATAAACATATAGCCGAGTAGAAGGCGAACAAAAACACGGTCGCCATCGTCATAAAAATGCCATGGAAATTCGCTTCTGTCAAGATCCTCCCAGACTCTACCCATCCATATCTCGCATGCGGCGTGCACATAAACTCTACCCATCCATCCTCAATCCCGATACACTATCCCTTTTACTTCCAAGTCATTCCCTATTCAGAACTTCATCATTCTCCACTAGGACATCCCTAATCCGACGATCACTGTACAATATAAGAGCAAAATCTATGTGTATGCACGTAGAGTGGATGACGAACGAAAGTACCATTCTTCAAGCGTACACCCCAACCACAATCTATACATATTATACGATGATCATCAAATCAAAGATACCACCACGGAAGATGGTACATTTCTAACCGAAAATTAACCTAAACATAAAAAAACAGTTCAGCAAAACCAAAGATACTCGTAAACAAACAAAGTTCACGTAAAGTTCAAGTACAAGATAGAATCAAGTAACGCGAAAAAACTCTTCAAAACCCAAATTCCATATCATCCGTATGAAAGTTTCTTCTCAAGTTTACGTTTTACGTACTCACATTCAAAGTCTATACATTGCGAGACGGCCATATACATACACATAGGCCCTGGTTTATCAATTATTACCTGTACATATGAGTGAAGCCAGGCGTGTCCGTGTAACCGGCTTGAATAAAAATGTGATATTAATAGTTTACCTTCCTTTAACACGTATTGATTAAATACTCATTAATCCGAAGTAAACATGATCACTCAATGAAGTTCAGGCAAAATATCCCTTAATGGAATGTATCGAGTTGATGTTTTCAGAAAACTTTAGAAAATGGTTTAAAGCTTGGGCATTTGGATCGGCAGGTACCGGCTTTGAATCACGATAGTGGCAGGATGCAAAAGGAAATTTTCATCAACATATTACGATCTGTGATAGAAAAGAAGACAACTACGTCTCCCTTTCGGCGTGCAAAACTCATGGGCCGACCCATCTTACTGTCCAGTACTATAGGCTGGCAATGAAGTTCTGCAATACACAGATGGTAACGTCGGACGGACCTATATAGCCATCCATATGGCAGGATAGCAGAAAATGTCCAGCAGAAAAAATATGTTTTGCTATTCATCGCTAGAGGCATCACTATCACAAAAAGGAAAAAATGTCTGCTGATATTTTTTAAAACCAGCAGAAATGTTTTGAAATTTTTAAGCAAATCAATGAAATCAGCAGAAAGTTTTAAAAATATCATAATCATCATAATGCAAATAAATGTTGATAGCACTCTGGGTATATACTTTTATGATAGCTGAAATCATAATCTACATACATGAGCAACATAAGAATCATAACTGGCGTCAGTAGCATTCCATAAATTTTTGAAGTCATTCTATGTAATGTGAAATGTTTTCAGTTCTTTCCAAAAGTGTTAAAAAACACATGTTTTGTGTTCATACTACCTTAGGTATATGACGCCAGTTGTGATTCTTTTGTTGCTCATGTATGTAGATTATCATTTCAGCTACCATAAAAACATATGCCCAGGGTAGTTACAGGTTTTTTTTTAACACTTTCTGAAAAATTTCTTTTTTGTGATAGTGATGCCTCTAGCGGTGAATAGCAAAACCACATTTTCATGCTGGAAATTTTCTGCTATCTTATACAGCTTGCTATCCATACGCCTTTGGTTTGGCATAACTGTGTAAGGTAGGACGGGAAAAACAAACCGCAACAGAGTTGGGAGTGCTTCGGCCCCAGAACAGATGGCAGGGATTAAAATAAAAGGAAAACAAATATATTTCAAATGATATTTTTGACTTGTTTTCGAAACAACTATTTTTAAACGATTTTATATCACACTCTAAATAAAACCTCCCGACTAAACAGTCGCTAAAAATTTAGTTTGAATTTGAAATTCATTCCGAGGTGTAATGTTGTAGTAAGCCAACTACCTTCTCGGGAGCTTGTAGTGTGAGAACATCTTTGAACACAATATTTCAGATAGCTCTTCGAGTACAAAGCCATGATGAACCCCACATGTAACTCTGTTCCTCTTGTACCCTTTTTATCTACGGTACATGAGAAAAATAAAATTAATTTTTTAATTTTTTTTATGTCAGTTTAAAGAGGAGGCACATATGAAAATCGAATTCACGCGATTTAAGTGAATTTCATTGCAGTTAGACCTAACTTAATCCTAAACCAACAAAACCAACGAAAATTTGTATATATTGGTTAAACAGTAATATTTAATGTCATTTAGGCGAAATATTGAATTTGTGAATTAATTCCAATTTCAACTTATAATAAATAATTAGTGGATATGGGATATAAGAATTTACGATTTTCTTTAAAAATTGAATATTTCGTGACCTAATATGATTATCAAGAATGTTGCTATGTTTTTCTGATAGATCAGATTCTGATAGGTCAACTAACTAGATTAACATGAATTTTTGGAATTTGGCCATGTTCAATGAAACTACGCTATTCTTTAACCCATAATCATAAAATTTGGAATGGAGTATCGGAAGTTCCGGTTATTTATTAACAAATTATGGCCAAATTTGGTATGTACATCTGGATTGGGATTTCAACGTGAATTGAGTATAAAGTTCAAGAATTAAACCATTCTAAATGGAACTTGGCCATTTCTTAACCAATCATGGTCAAATTTAAATTGTAGACCTGTTGGATGCCATGTTGGATGAATATTTGCCATTGTTTAATGGAACTAGGCCATTTCTTCTTCATATTGAATGTAATTTTAAAAAAAATTTAAATTTGTTGACCACTTATTGTCAAATTTATTATGTACTCGTACAACTAGATTGCGCTTCTTATGTACAAGACTTTGAAGGAATTTCTGGAATTCGTTTATGATGTTTGGAACTACGCCACATCTTAACGTATTATTGTCAAGTCAATTTTGGTATGGAGATTAGATTTATGAATGTAACCAATCTGAATTATATAATTGATTTACAGAAGAAAAAGTTGTAAAATTTATTCTTCTAGATCTTTTCAATGATGTACGAGAAGTATATATTGTTACAAATTTCATGCGTTAGAAAAAGATTCGTAATCGTTTTGCAAATAAAACACTCAGCGATTTAATTTACTAACTTTTTTTCCCAACACCTTTAATTTCTTCAGCAATTCACTTTTACTGTTCATTTTTATTTTTTTCACTATTTCACTTTTTTAAATAGCACTGTTCACTTGCTAAATTACAACTGTCCCTGCATCCCAAATTGCCCACGCTTATATACTTGTGTATCGCTGTTCGAGATTATTATGAGTTTTGCGGGTGTAAATCACTTTCATGCAGTCGCATTCACAAGGAGTTGTATGATGATTATCACCGCTGTTTACAGTGATGATGATTATCACCACAGTTGCTTTCGCTATCTCCACATTCTCCTCCACTTGGAATATCATTCTAAAATCCAATCAGTATTGGAAAAATACTTGATCCGACAACATCGATCCGTGTTAAAAATAATAATCGCATCAATAAATTTCACAGTAATTCTGACTAGGTTCGAACTTGCGACCTTTGGGTTGATAACATTTAGTGGTGTATAACTTAACCACTCGATCACCGAGTAATATACTCGTACATGTTTAGAGTAGAATTCGCAACAATATTATATGATAGTTGAATAATTAGCTACCAGCGCCGAATCGGTGGATGATATATGCTCATGTAGTATATCGTTTGAAAGGAGTTGGCACATTGATCAGTAGTACATAAATTCGAGTTTGGTTTATTCGAGCATCTGAATTAAAAAATTGATAGTTTCAATGATACTTACTACTGATAAATTAGTCAACTATGAAGAAGAATTTTCTTCTGCTATGATAAATTCAGAAACCAAATTCACAATTCTCGCTCCATATGGTTCTCCTCCATCTGTATCGATCCATCGCATTCGTCCTTCAGTTTCAACATCCTATTACACATAGGACTTGTTCGACGACATCACGCCAGTGCTGTCGGGGTTTTCCTCTACGACTCACACATGCTGGATGTTGTTGGACCATTTTATTAATCATACCTTACTGTGGAGATCTTGCTATATGCCCCAGCCAACTGTCACGACCGTGGTTCATACGAAATCGATATTCGTTTTGCGCAACTTTAATTAAACCAATGATTTTCCTTTCGAAAGTAGATAATAATATACAATCGTTGGAGGTCAGGGTCCAGCTCTCGCTTTTAAAAGCCAGCACAGGTCTTATGAGTACTTTATAAAGCGCGAGCTTAGCAGATTGTTTGGGCGTAGAAAACTCGTTGTCTGGTAGGGATTCGGGTTTTTATTTATGCCTGCATATCATTTGACGATGTTATTAGTGACGCGAGATATTTAAAGTTTTCAACGCTATCAAAATTATTGTCGCCGATTCCAAAATTTGCCATGGATATGCTTCTGAGTGTTGCTAAAATTTTGCTTTGTTACTGTTCACTTCCAAACCAAATACGGACATATGAGCGCGCTGTTGCAATGATCCAACAGCTCTTCTTGATCCCAAATAGAGACGATGAGATTGTACAGATTTGACACAATAGTAGCGTCTCTGACTTTATTTAATTCTACTAGTCTGCTTCCTCCGTTGTGGGATATTCGACAAAGAACTTTTCACCTGATGGAGCAATTGCTCTAATGGAGGTCACTTCGTCCTTCCGATTTTGCAGATTTTAGAAGTAGGTTTGCCTGACTGAGGGAACATAAGCCATGTTTTTCTCTGCTCTCTAATGGCTATACTTATATGTGAAAGTTTTTAGTGAGATTCCTGGTGCCATCCAAAAAATTCCTTGAATTTCTTTGTTCCGCTTGGAGGCTGATGTTTTCGATGAATGATCTCATATGTTCACGCTTCTTTTACCTCAGGCCGCCGATTAATCGTATCTTTCCTACCACGGAGATATTCTACTAGGGTGCTTTTAGTGTTGCGAGTTAGTCATTTTTCTCGAAGCTGTTGTTTATTTTCGAAGACTAGGTGTTGCTGATCATCGAACCAACCGTTGCGCTATCCTGGAGGTCTTCTTCCTATCGTATTTTGTGCCGCAGTAGTAATGACTGTCTGTATAGCGTGTCGTGGCTTTTCGTTGTTGCTGTCTCGGTCTAGATAGTCAGTGACTGCTGACTGGTAATTCTTCGGTGATGCTTTATCTTTTCAAGTATCGACAATTCGATGGAATGTCTGTGCTATAAAAGATAAAGCATCGTGGCAGAGTTAATTTCATGCTAAACAAATGGTCACTGTACATGTCGGCACCCTGTAAGAGATACTGATGGAGAGTCTCTCAGATACCGTGACTTGATCAGTTTGGATTTCCGTTCTTCAGTCACTCGATCTCTGCCGTACGTGTGAATCTGATATATATATATAATCCGAGAAGGTTGTGGGTTATGGTTCATAACTAAGTTATTTTTATGAGAAGGTTGTTAGCCTACCGCTTATAACCCGCTTGTTACGTGTGTGAATCACGTACTTGTGATACAAGTTCCTACTGTGTTTGTCGGATCGAAAACAGTGTTTTCAAAATTGAAAGAATTGTTTCTATCAGTATTTAAGTATGTAGAATTCTACATACTCAAAGTATGTAGAATTCTACATACTTAAATACTGATAGAAACAGCCTTGTGTTATATAATATAATGTACATCCACCTTCTAAGACATTAAATAAATAAGAAATATTTTTTTTTAAATTTGCTTTAGTTAAAAAAATAAAAAAAAACGAAAAAAAGATTGTTTCGCTTTGCGGCCCTGTAAGGGTTAAGAAAAAACTCTTCCATCCACCTTGCGTTCTGCTATTATCAGGGGCCTCAATGGCATCGAGAACGCATCGAGAATATTTTAGCCTCAACTTCGCTAACGTCTATTTCTTGCTCCAATATGATACGTTTTACCCAGCTCGATTCCCAATATTAAACTACGTGATAATATCATGCAGCCTAATATTGAGAAGGAGGCTTTATGTAATGTAAAACTGATGAGTAATCTAACCTTAATTAGAGCATCTTACAAAATTCGACACCACTGAGATTTATTTTATTAGTGAAACTGTTGTTATCTTGAAGTACGTAGTGTTTTTGGTAAGACTTAAGCACTTCCAAGTCTTTGATGTTCCGCGTTTGTGTCTAATAATAATTGAAATTCAATTGAAGTACATATTTCTATTAATTTAAACTATTTTGTTAAATAATTTCACTTTCGTTGACGTAGTAAAATTACCTTTAGAAACCATTTAAAATCTTGACCTCGAGATTATCACAGATTTACCATTCGCTATATCGTCTAAGTCAAAAATGTAGTTTTTATAAAAAATTCTGCGTTTGTGTTTGCTGCTGTGCAAACGTATGTGTCCTCTCTACAGCCCCCATGGATTTACTGATCGGATTAAAATTTCATAATTAAGCTCCCATTAAAAAGTATCAGTTTCTAAAGAAGCTCTCCACTTTTTGCAAATATTTTGAAAAATATGTAGCATTTTCGAAAAAACGATAAAAACCAAAAAATTGTAAATTAAATTTCAAACAATACTTGATCAGGTATTTTTTTAAAGCTTTCTTGCTTCATAAATTAGGAGATTCTTACGAATTTTAGGCAACAACTTGCACTCTTCTTAAAAGTTGTCTATACATATTGATGTATTTGATAATCTAAAAGACATAAAATGACGTGTTCTATGTCTAAAAATTTTTCGTTTAGCTATGATATGCCAGAAGTATTTATTTTACACCCTAGATGTTTGAGAAAAGGAAAAATATTTTACTTTAATAGTCCGCGAATAGTAAGCCCCAACTTAAATCTTCTGGATTAAGCAGTCCACAAACTGCTGCTATTAAAACTTCCAATTTTCTTTTTTTGTTGTTGTTTGGGGTTCCCTATATATCGTTCCTAAATTGAATTTGTTTATTTTTGTTTTGGACATAATAATATCCTTAATCAATTCTCAAATGAATTTTGTTGGAATAAGTAAATAAAAAATTATTCGGAGTATATCAGTATGTGTATACATTTCGGTACATATCTATAAAGTATCTCCGCAAAATTTTTACTTTCCATTTCGATTTTCCCTTTTCCTTTATGGTTTTTACACCGATAGAGTTTTTTTTATTCGTTTTCTTGAAGGTTGCTGTTGCTGCAAAAATTATTTGTTATTCCTCGATGGACTAATTTATCATATTTCTTTTTTATTTGTACTTGGCTCGGCATGAACCATATTGCTGTTGTTGGAACATATTAACTTTTCGTACTAACAGGATTTTTTTTCTATATCACGTTGCTTCATAAATGTTAGAGAAGTTTTCAATTTTTTTTTTGTTGCTTGTATGCGATGCTCGTTTTTATTGATAAAAATTGATTTACTAGTTTGTACTTTTACTTTTCGATTTTAACAGAAATTATTTTGTACACAGTTTGGAAAAGTTTTCGCCATTATTATTAGAAGGAAATATTAATAACACTTACAGGTATATAGTGAAGGGAGTAATGGTGGAATAGTTGAAATTTTGTATATAAACTGACTTTAGTGAGTAAAAATTAATCGAGTGCCCTAAATAGTTGAAGTCCTTAATATAAAACAAAAATTTCCACCCTTGCAATTATCAGAACCATTCATCGGAAAATTAAATCAAAATACATTACAGAATTTGTTCATTACTCAGGAAACATAAAATTATTTTCATTGCTGCTGTACTTTAAAATTATATAGTACATACGAGTATGTGTCACCATACATGCATCGATAAACTTTTACTGAGAATTATTGTTGTTCGCAACATAATATTGGCAACCCATATCAAGATCCCAGTTAGTTATACTCCTATTTTTTATTTTGGTTCGCTTGGTATCATATTTGATTAAATATATAAATTTCATCGTATATTTGTTGCCATTCTGTATACTATATGGTATAACCACCTATCCAATTGCCTATAAATGACTGATCCGATCTGGACGACGATTGAACGTGCCTCGAATGTATGATTTTGAATATGGCTTTATTAGATGTATGTTTCGTGTATGTACACCAACAACAGAATAAAATGGGAAAACTAAAGAAAATATAAAAAAAAATATTACGTAGAGGAAAAACTTTTGTTGTTTTTCTTTCTTGTTTATTTGAAATTTATAACTTTATTTTCATATTTGAGCCTTTATATGATTTTTATAGTAATTTTAGCAGAGGTGCAAGCCGATCTGGCTAAAAATAAGTTTAGTTTTTTTTAAGAGACTCTGCTCAATATTATGTACACTATTAAAAGATACTTATTGGAAATGATATTCCGCTTTATGGTTTTATTGTAAAACTACGCATTTATCGTAAAACTTGAAATCAAGTTGTACTTTTAATACTACTAAATTTAGCTGAAAGTTTCAGCCGAAAGATAAAAATAAAATCGATAATTCATATAGTGTCTTCGCTTTTTCAGCCGAAAGTAAACAAATACGTCACCGTTGATCAACATTCTTCGTATTTGATAGGCCCTAATGTTGGTCAACTTCAGTTTAATTGTGGAGAAATTCTGATGGGGTGCAGGGGTGTAATCTAGCACAATTTCGCTAGTTCATCGCTAATTCAATATATCAAAAATACATTGAATGGCCCGTCGTTCAAGATTAACGTGTTTTGTCATTGATGCCACTATGGTTATTTGATAGGCCATAATATTAGTCAACTTCGGTTTTATTTTTAAAAAATTCTGATGGGGCTAATAGAGTATAATTTGTCACATTTTCGCTATGCAATACATTGAAAATATGTTTATTTGATACGCTAATTAGGGCTTAGAATCTTAAGCAATATTAGAAGTAAGATAGAAGTTTTCAGTGCAATTGTGAACAATTTATGCATCTATCTTTTTCATTTTGAAGTTCATTGAAGTTGACTTCTGTTTGACGGCCTGATTCAATTAGCATTACCCAGGGGGCACCGCGAGGAGGTTGGAATCTTGTTTTTTGCACCCCCACACAAACACATATTTGCTCACACACATACACACTAACGCACTACATGCATGCAAACCACTTACCTAAACACCTAACTACATACACGCACAGACCCACGCATACACAAATTCACTCTACTTAACCTTTTTACTTACTGTCGATAGAAGAATCAGCAAATACTTTCAATTATTTCATATAATTCGTTCCATTATACGTTTTGCCAAATGTTCGACAGAGTGGACAGTAAAATGAAATCGTGCATATACTCGTACAGTACTGTGCAAAAAAATCCGGACAGTTCGAATTCCTATAAACATGTTAAATTTTGCTTAATGTTTGGGGCTACTTTAGTAATGCTGGTTTGGGTCATTTGGCCTTTGTCGATGCAGAGGTAACCAGTAATGTGTACCTGGACATTCTGGAAAGGCATTTGAAACCATCAGTTTTGGAGTTATTTAGTGAAACTGAGAGCTTCATCTTTCAACAAGATAACGCGTCAACCCACAGATCAAAACAGGTGACTATGCACTTTTTTTCTTTATTTAAAGCTTCTGTATAAGTTCCAGTAAAAAAATAATAAACAACTTAGTTAAATAACATTTTATTTCTATTTGAAGGTGAAAAAGTACTTGGTTGATAATTCCACCTGCACAATGGAATGGCCCCCTTATAGCCCAGATATGAACCCAATTGAAAATATTTGTGCTATTACGAAGCATAAAGTCTGTCAAAGTAGTCCGCAAACCATCCAGCAACTGAAGCACCAAATTCAAATTGCGTGGGAAGTTCTAAATATTAAATTTGTAGTTCAGTGAATAATGTATACATTTTATATTTTGAAATATGCCTTATTATGAAATAAATCTATTTTTTTGGAATTTATTAAAATTAATTCGTTTCAAAAAAATATTACAATTTTTCTCTATTTTCGCAAATTCGCAAAAATTATTTTACTAAGATCATGAAATTTTAAACCAAATAACATTTTGAATAAATAATGAGTTAAATAACAAGAAAAAAAAAATACTTCTTGGTGTTACTACACTTACAATTCAGTTTGTGAAAAAATTGGTTTTAATTAAAAATGTTAGCTGTCCGGATTTTTTTTGCACAGTACTGTAATTCGTGCATCATACGGAATTTCCACTAAAATTCACATTTTCGCCGCAAATCAAGCGCAGTTCTTGCATATGATCGCTGTTTATTAAAACATCTCTTTGAATTTCCTATCGTCATCATCTCTTTGAATCTCATTGTTACCCGTTTGTTTGCAACAATTGGATGGAAAAAATACTGGCTGCAAATCTGTAGGAAAATTGTTGGACTGTTTATTATTTTCATTGTATATTTTAAAAAATCTCAAGAATTGTTTAAAACATTTTTGAAAATATAAATGAGCATTATTTTGTTGAATATTTATATTGGCTGCCGAGTCGTAAACCAGGTACTCTTTCTTTAAACAATCGAATGCAACTAAATGAAAATGTCTTTTGTTTTGGTCAAAAACTGTTCTTTTTAGTAAAAATGAATGTGCAAGATTTGCCAAGTTTTCGTCAGAATTATATGAGAAAAAATTATGGATGCAAAACTGTGTGATTTAATTTGACAATCGGTAAAATTTTTACCAATCAATTGCAGCCAGACATCGCAAATATCATTTTCCACCCAGGCTACTCCTGTAAGTGAGTTAAAGCTATCGAAGTGTATTTTTTTGCCATTTATTTTGGCTATAACATAATCAACCTGCACGTTTTTAAATAAATTGTCTGCATATTTAATATTCGCTGAATCGTTATCATCGCCCATAATTGTGACAATGTATTCGAAGCTGCAATTCAAGTTATTTGTTTCTAATTGTCTTACTTTTGAATAATGTTTCATTGAAGAATTCTTTTTTGTCGTCCCCAATTTTCGGTGGGATCAATGTCATTTCTTTTACGAAACGGTGTCCAGGCCGTTCGGAGAAATTCGTTTATAAATTCGTTTGTTTTTTCAACAATTGAATTTCTGGTAAATTCTAGACTTCGTCCTGTTTTCAGTGATCTTCTACCAATCTTAACCGTATTTTTGTCTAAATTATGTTTTATTTGCCCAAAGTAGCTTCCAACTGACGCGTTCGTATAGTGAAGAGGAATCGATGGTTGAATATTTTCCTGTTTAACCATAACACATAACCATAGTGGCATCTAACCTATATCTAATCTATAACCTATCAGATAGTTTAAACTTGTTCCTTCTTTCCCCTAAGAATTCTTTACCACATAATCGGACCAGTAGGTTAGAAAAAATAATTTTTTCAACCGTGTAAATCTAATTAATTAATTTCACAATTGTAAACACTATACCGATAATTATTTTTGCCGCTAATTCATATCACATTAAATTTATGTTTTTAGCGAATCGGACATCGACCAGACACTATTTTAGCAAAATATTAAAATTGTTTAGTATTTCTGGTATACTAAACAATATATTTTCGGCTGAAAAATTTCGGCTGATATGTTTTGTTAGATGAGCATCAATCAACAGAGTGGAATTGATTACTTTCGGCTGAAAAATCTAAGACACTATCTACAATATCGATCATTTTTGCTTTCGGCTGGTAACTTTCGGCTAACCTTATTAAGGTGTATTTTTACCGACCAAATGGCTCAGTGGTTAAAGCTTTGCCCGATAGGGGCAGGATACAAAAGGAAATTTTCATCAACCGATTACGATCTGTGATAAATAGGAACACAACTACGACCCGCTATCGGCGCACAAAACTCAAGAGCCGAACCATTTTCCATATCCAGTACGATAGGCTAGTAACATAATTCGGACCTATAGCCGTACGTCTTCGATTTGGAATAACTGCTTAAGGTAGAACGGGGAAAAGAAACCGTGAAAGAGTTGGGAGTGCTTCGGCCCCAGAATAGATTGCAGTAATTAAAAAAAAGTTGCATTTTTTTGAAATTCAACAACTACCTTAAAAAAAATTGTTAACGCTTTGATCTAAGACCTCCATAACTAAGAAAACACGCCCCGTACAGCTATCACGCTAAACATAACCTATACGTTGAATACATTTCAATTTCATTATCAAGGGCAGAGACCTGCTCTTGCTACATTTACTCAACCCCCAACACTTCTACCAATAACGCATTAAAAACAATCACCTACTCATCAACAACTTTTTTTTAAAGAAAGTTATTAAGTATCGAATGGTTCTAATGTCCTTTGAAGGTCAAATAATACCCCCTTGTCATTCACATACACACACACCACCCATTCACACTATTACAGTTACCCCCTGCACATCGCAAGCAGCATGTCAAAAAAATATATTGTGATAATTAACATCACCGACCATCATCCAGTCTCTGGTGGGATTCAAACCCAGTACCTTTCGGTCTAAGTGCTGAAGCTTAAACCACTACACCACTTGCCCGGGTAACTTATACGGCGGTTTCATTGCCATACCACATCTCAAAAACCGCATATGATATATAAAGCCCAAAAATAGTTATCCAATGTATACCAAGCTAAGCTTCATACTATCACCTACGACTTCTACTATAAAACCCCTCACCACCATGGCACCACTAACAATTCACAACGATTTGTGCACAACAAAATTAATGCGATAAACAACATACACGGCGTTTGTCAAATAGTTAAAATTTCAAAAGTCGCGGAGCACAGACATCAATGAGCAAGAAATGTAACCCGCTCAAAACGATCTAAACACGAAGTTATCTCTTATCTCAAAAATGTTCTAACCCAGACCTCACAGTATACCTATATAAACGTCTGCCAGATTCGCAAATGCCAACTTCGTTGCGAACCAATTTTAGGACTCTAAACATGTTAGAACCACCAACAAATAAAATAGGACTTCATTGAACTTTAACGCCAATTTACCCAATAGACCACATCCTTTTATGACGAAAATCACAGTTAATGATACAAACTACACGATAGTGATCACCTGATATCAATAGTACCCACAGAAATGAACGAGAACAAAAATAGACGTGCCAAAATCTGCACCAGCAGTGGCAGTTTTGTTAATACAAATTCATAAACGTAGGGTCACCGCAGAAAGATAAAACAGAACTTAGCTGCTAAACGGCATAACAATAATTGAGCTGAATGCAACCAACCAATCGAACACGCAAACTTATCAGCAAGAGAAATGCTACGAAAAAGATCCAAATTACATGACTTCACACGTTTAAGGTTCTAGATGCACGGAAAGTAGCGCTTGGCCTAATCGAAGATAGCGGCGCTTTCCCTCGTTATTCGAGCTCCATATTTTGCTAAAAAAACAACCATGAACCTACAAAATGAAAAAAAGGGTAACCTACAATTACACTACAGGCGGAAAATTTTAATCCAAACACATTTCTATTAATTTTGGTGAGTTGGAAACCATTTTGTTCTATGTTATATTTTTTTTTAAAATTCACATACATAAGTACATGCGCAACAATAAGAAAAGGACAAATTAAAACTTAAACTTTAGATTCATCTAAGTGGCCTCTTTTGCTTTGATGACTGCCTTACATAATCTTGGCATTTCTTTCTCTAAGTTTTTTGGCTGAATTTCGTTCCATGCTATTTGTAGTTTGCTTTCCAAATCATTTTCTGCCGTGTGACTGGACTTCCGTACTGCCCTTTCTAATTTATCCCAAAGTAGCTCGATGGGGCTAAGATTGGGTGATAAAGGCGGCCATTCTATGATATTTAGTTGCCGACGTCGATATTGTTCGGTTAAGAAATGATTACATAACGTAGTCTTGTGCTTTGGATCGTTGTCCTGCTGTAGTATAAAATCTTCACCGATATACAATGTCTTCCAGACGGAATGATGTTCTTCTTCAATATCTCCTTATACTCGAAACGCTGTAGTATCCCTTTCACTCTAACTAGATCACCAACTTTGTTATTACCGAAGCAACCCCACATCATCACCGATCCTCCTCCATGTTTAATGGAATGAACAACACAGTCTCCTTTTTCGCACATTCGCCGGCTTTTCTTCGAACAAATATTTTTTTTCAAACCAAAGTCCTCAAACTTTGATTCGTCTGTCCAGAGCACATTTTTCGCTTGCAATCGAGTTTTTACTGTCGTTAGACTGATATCTTTTTCGCGAGTAGCGTAAAAGTGTCTATTTCGCTTACTAATGGTGACAGTAAAATTGTCTTCGCGTTTTGTCGTGCATTTGGGTCAGCCACATCTATTTTTGGTATCATATGATGCTGTAGCACGGAACCGACGAAGATTATAGGTCACGGTTGGCCGTGATACACCAACCTTGCGTGAAATAGCTTTATGTGCATATCCTTCATTTGTTAGAGGGATCATCACAGCCATTCTCTCATTGGAAATTTCGGCAGCTTTTCCCATTTACTTTTGTTTTGTTTTAAAAATAGGCAAAACATTTCAATATGGAAACCGTGATTTAAAAATATTTGGGGTATACACTATTTCCAAAATTTTTAGCTCAACATTAAAATACGTACTTACGTGAACTAATATCGAGCGAAATTATTTAAACTTCGAATAAAACAACAAAATTGTTTCACTTCAAATATACCACTATTACATGGGTTGTGGAAACGCAATACGGTTTTCGCTTTTGTTTTGTACCTAATCCGCCGTTCCACACTTTGATTCTTTCGTCGTCATTCTTTCCTCGTTTTCTTCCCCTTTACCTACAAACTGTTGTTAGTTTGTTGGTGAAGGGGAAGGAAACGAGGAAAGAATGACGATGATAAAGTCAACGTGCGGAATGGCGGAATGAGAATATTTGTTTTTTTATTATGCTAGTGCGTTGTTTAGCATTTATAACCTGGTAGAACATAAATCGCAATAACGGAATTTTTTAATAGAAGCAGAAAATATGTTTGGATTAAAACTTTCCGCTTGTAGTGTAAATGACACAACGAAATGATGCCAAAACGAATCACCCAATAAAATCCAAGCCAACACGACGAACCCCGTGCCAGATAGGAAACACTTGCTACCAGGAAAACCTCATTTAAAAAACAAATTGAAAAATACAACAACAATTGGATTTCGAAATAATTCACAATGCCCAACAGTTCTAAGTTAATCGAAAAAAAAAAACATTAGACTTTAATTTGATATAGCAGAGTAAGCGACGAACCTCAAAAACAAATTTCCATCTACGCACAAAGACCAAAATTACAAATCTGTTGTATTATGGCTGAAACAAGAAGAGCTATTTACAACAACAGTCATTAGTGAATGGCGTTTTATAATTAATATTATAGTTTTAATGTAAGTCTATGAAACCTAGAACTGAAGGAGTAATCTATTTTCCCTATACTAACAAATAGTGTTGTAGTCGAGTAGAAATTGCAGCACCTAAATAACCGCAAATATAAGCTTGTTGATTTATAGATTGCATGTATCCGAGTATATGAGACCAAAGAATAGCTCATCTATACTTCGAGGTGACGTTACCAACGTCACCTCGAACATATCTCGAAAAAAATTTCCACACTTTTAAATGAAGGTATGTGATATTATTCCTAACAAACACATATCAGCTGTGGCACAAAATAAAAAAATTGTTAATTAAAGAAAAGCATTCAAAATATAAAGCGGCCGCGGAAAAAATTGAATCAGGTTAGCAAAAAGTTATGTTTATGATTTAAAAGGTTCGGCCGTGTCAATTACCCAACTACAAAAATGTTGTGAGTTCATTGCACTTTCAGTCAAAATATTAACATTGGTTACTGCAGCCGTATGAGAAACCATCAAAGGTTTAAACTGCCAGGCGTCTTGGTAACCTCATCTCGATGTAAAACAAATATCTATTTATAGGTCCTAAGCAAGAGAAACAGAAAATAATTAAATTTCGTAGATTACAGCGCCATTTATCATGAATCGATAAATGTGTTTCCGGCTAATCCTATATACGGACATATTGCGATCAAATTCGAATCTACAATAAAAATTCTGGATTTCTTTTTGATTTCTCAGGTACCCCGGCTCTCCACCTAAAAGACGAGAGGGCGTTTAATTTTAGCGCAGCATATTTCCATATATATGAGTTAGTTAAAACTTTCCTTGCCCCTCCTTCGGAAAATGTGACCGTCTTCGTGTGTATAGTAAGCCGCAAATCAATAAATTTTATAGCAGTTGTTGGAAATATGATTGTTCCCTAGTTCCGAATTACTGGAACAATACTTCTCATAATCCATTATCCCAATTTCTATTTATTGTGCGCCATTTTGGATCTATTTAAAAATATATTTGTTCAATTTATAGGTTTAACACCATTATACGAAACCTCGACCAATGACACATATGCCAGTGGACAAGCCCAACTAATGCATATGAGTAGGATTTTACAGAAGCCAGAATCGTCTTTCCCATACTTTATGTTCTATCAGATTTTTTTTTATTTAAATTATTGTGGCATAGCATCAGCCCTGAAAGATTCAATTATTGTGTCTATCATAGCCCAATCACTTGAAGATTTTCAACACTGACGTTAAGTAGTTTGTCTTTACCGTTGGCACAATATGTCAAAATGCCCTAGTGATGATTCTCGTTAACTCAACCTGGTCCTAGGCATATGAGTAAAGCCGAACCATTTAATAACATTTCAATTAACTCTTTTGTGCGATTCGGGTTGCAAAATGTTGTTCACGATCCATGATAGATGTGTCGAATGAACGGATTTGAAACCGATGAGTGCCACAAGAATCATTCCTGAATTAAAAATGATGATCCCAGTACATCGGCAGACACCAGTTGACAGTCATTGAATCCGGAAACACCCCACGTGTCCCTTTTTACAACAGTTCCAAAATCTTGACCTGCACATCTTATTTTATTTTTAGGTTGGCTTTGACTCTTGGTATTGTTTTAGCTGTTAAAGAGAAGTTTTCGTTGACTTCTAGTTTTTCCAAACCCTCCGCTACCTTTTCTACCATCAATAGTTGTGACAATTGAACTAACATGTTGCGACACAATATATCCATTTTATAAATTTTATCTAATTAGGGATAAATCTTTTGGCGCAGTTTGAACATGTTGCTGCATCCTTCATTATATTTCCTCAAACATCAGAAAGTCGCAGTTCGAGGAAAGTAAAGGGTTTTTATTCCTTAAAATAGTTTATCCCAAGTATCGTATTTACTGTAACTCACTTCAGACACAACTGCACTTTAAATCTATAATAATGACATTTTGTCTTAGTCGGGAAGTGAAACCTTACACGTATTCGTGGCAATTGCCTTAGAATTACTTGACCTTGTAACCATTTCTCGAGTATCCGTATTATATCGTTCTGGCTCCTCCGATATGTTTTACCTTGGTTTTCGCGTAGTTTAGCGTGGCCGGTTGGACTCTTCTTATAGGACCTTTTTAACCCTATCCCTGTCTAAACATTTTTCCTATCCCTAACCAACTCTATTTTAAGTTGCATATGTAGATCACCTAGTTTAAACCTCGATCGATTGAATGAACGAGTTGAACTTCATACGTGCTTTCATACGATTTTTTTGAGAAAAAAGATGTTTTGTTCGTTAGGTTGGCAGTGTGGCGTTTTCACATCTTATATCATAAATGCCTCATTTAAATTAACTAAACTTGGCTAGCACCTGAATGGTTAGTTGGGTATAAACCAAATCTTTTTAAAATTTTCGATCATAACAACCCAGAAAGACAACAAAAATAGTTTTGGGGGTTTGCTGTTTCAAAACCCGTACCATACGCAACTGAAACTGGTGACACCGAGCAAGAATGAATTGGGATACAAAATGGTTCCAACACGTCCGTCATATAATTAAATGGACCGCTTTCACCACATCATCAGAAGCCGAGGTGACACCTTAATTAATGTGCCTCTGCACCGACTGATCATCGGAGAAAAACTTAAACAAAATTGTAAGTACGCGAGTATTTATTTAAGGTGCAGGCAAAGAAATTATTCTGAAAAATAAGTGTTTATTGCCTTAAATTTATTTATATTTAAAATGTGTTTTGCTTTCGCTTTATTCGTGTTTCTGATCTTATTCCTCATTTTTGCTTTTTTGTCTCGGTGCGTTGTACAAGGAGGTCTGAATGATTAACCAACTACTCTTTTATCGACGAATGAGGCAGACTTGACATCAGCCTCAGGCAGCGGAGGAGTCCAATGTATCAATAACGGTCACTCAACTGGCTGGGTTCATCAATGATGCTGTTGAGCTGTCTCATGGGTAAATCTTAATTTATCTTATACTCCAGAGACCTCGCGAGCAAATACTAGTTTGCCTGCCAGTGCGGGAATGAATGCTAAAACGGCTTTTTAACAGCCACTTCACTCACAAAACCCTAATGTATGGTTTAAAATACTCGGCAGCAATTCACTGTGGCAGATATTATTTTCGCACGACTCCTGAGGTGATCTAGTTCCTCGGCGAAGAAAGGAAGCCGCCCCAAATGCTTAGCGTCATGAGGTTAAATGCTGGTAACAATCTAAACGAAGCAACACTTCGACAATTTTGGATGAAGATGTTGCACCAGTCAGTTCAGGCAATATGCATGAAATTATGACTCAAGCACAAAAATATTCTATTAAGACTTCTGCTTCCTGCCCTACTAATCCAAATTCATCTTTTTCGTTGGATAAAAAACTTTTGGAATTCAAAAAAACATTGTTATCGGAGATTGCAGAAATCTTTAATCAAAATTCTAGATCACGATCCAAAACTAACCGCCTTTTAATCTACGAAATTTTTCTTCAGACTAATTTTTTAGTAGATACAGGTGCAGGTGTCTCAGTCTTGCCAGCTCGTTTTGTTCGGAATCCACGGGTCGATCCATCATTCAGGTTGTTTGCAGCGAACGGTTCTTCGGTAAACGCTATATGAGACTAAATTATCAGAAACTGACATCGGACTGCGTCGTGAATACTCCTGGGGGTTCATCATTGCTGACGTGTCGATGCCTATCATCGGTGCGAATTTTTTTGACGAAAACTGGGTTGCTAGTTGATATGCAGAGTCAGCGAAGCTCATAAACCCGTACATATCTGTATACAAATGGTACCCCTTCCTCCTACGATATTACTACTGTATCTAGGATTGACAGGTTAGCAACGGGAAGTTTTCAACTTGATTTCAGAATTTGTATCTGTTATTGAAGGCAACATTAACATTGACAATACAAAACATAACGTGACTCACAAAATTGAAACAAACGGACCACCGGTTGCACGCAAACCACGACGACTAGCACCGGACAAATTCATCATTGCGAAGACAAAATTCGAAAACATTATGAAACCCGGGATTTGTAGACCTAGTAGCAGTCCTTGGTCCAGCCCATTGCACTTAGTAGCTCAAAATAATGGAGAGTGGAGACCGTATGGAGACTTTCGAGCACTAAATAAAGTCATGATTCCAGCTATGTATCCGATTTCACATCTGCAAGACTTTACACAACAACTAGAGAACTGCACTATATTCACAACGATAGACCTTGTCCAGACCTACCACAAAATTCCTACTGAACCGAGTGACATTCCTAAAACAGCAAATTCGACACCTTTCAAACTATTTCAATTTTGTAGAATTACTTTCGGCCTTAGGAATGCAGTGCAATCGTTCCACGGCATTGGATGCATTGAGCACTACGCGAACTAGACTATTAAAATTGTTTTTACTAAATTAGAAGAACATGGACTTGTTGTAAACGTTGACAAATACATTTTGGCTAAAACTGAAATTTTCTTTTTAAGTTATTTGGTAACTGGACAAGGTATATTACCGTCGCATGAACCTAGCCTGGTTCAACTCATTAAAAATTTCGAACGACCACAGACTGTTAAACAACTGAAACGAATTTTAAACATGATCAACCATTATCGAGGTTTCATTCTAGGTGCTGCTGCTGACCAGGAATTGTTGAATGACTATCTAAAAACCTCTAGCCATCATTGTTGATGTTTCTGATACGGCAATCGGAGCACTGCTTCAGCAGTTCATATCAGCAACCACTCGGTTTATTTTCAATACGTCTCAATGATATGGGTGGGGATTAAACACTTTCGACATCTTCTCGAATCAGAAACCCCGACAAAGCATCTCTTCGTTAATTTCGACACTTAGGTTTCAATGGTCAATTCACGACTGATATTCAGCACAACTCTGGACTGGATAACGTCGTCGCAGATGCCCTTTCACGTATTAATCAATTTATATTCCCGAAAGTAACGATTATGCTATCATCGCAGATGCTCAGACCACTGACGAAGAACTTCAAGAAATTGCCGATTGCCAATTGGACATACCGTAGGTTAATGTCTTCAACTCGAAATGTTTATTATCTGCCTGTGGTGATTTAAGCCAAACTTTCCTTTGATATCGGCGTTCACTTGGGTGAATCCATATCTGGCGGCACATTTTATCCGCGTCCGCTTTAAATACTACTCAATGCGTTCGGAACCGTAGTAAAATATTATTTATCAAATTCTGTAATATTGGCCTTGTTATCAAATTATCATTCAAGGACTAACCTAACGTGGTTTTAGCGGATGCGTCAAAAACTACGCGTAATTTCGTAGTGGTGGATGTTTTCTCCCAAACTGCTTGGTGCGGCAAATACAAACAATGAGTAGTAGGTTCTGGTAGTTCAACCTCTTCCATGTTGATTATGAATAAATTCGACATAATGCTTTTCCAATCTGCAGTTTTTTCAATTCTCAATGATTCTTTCAATGGGCTCTGTTTTGGTTTGAACAGTAACTTTACCATGAATTGGATATATGGTAATTTGCCGGTGGTGATTCGGTAAAGTTCTTCGCAAATGTGGTCTTCCGGTGACAGTGGTGCACTGTTAAACACTTCTTCACTTTCTCAAAATCGTTTGAGACTTTTCTCTAAATTGCTATTATCGATCATCGTGTAACATTTAGTTGAGTCGGTTTTGGGCACTAGATTTCTCGTTAATATCCATCTCAGATGCGTATCGTGAGCATATATTTGTCTATTGGCGTGCTTTAATTACTGAGTTTTTAAAATTTGAAAAAACTTTCTGCCCCAATCAATAAATCGATTTTAGAGGTGGATAATTCATAATTTTTTTGTGCGTTTCGAATGCTCCATCTGTGATTTGGGCACAACATTGAAATATCAACACATTCTCCACCAAGCACTTTAAGTGTTTATTGCGTATTACGGTGTATCGTCCAACCATCTGAGCTCCTAAAGGAAAAAAAAAAAATTGGAAGAGGAAGGGATTAAACCGGTAAGGTGTCAAGAGAGAATTAACAGATCAAACAGACATCTCTGTCTATCTTGTGGAATAACCTGTAACACGACGTTGCGTTGAAATTATAATTTCAGTAACAGAACAGTGCAATGCCCTGAATTGTATTAAATTTGATAAAAAATTTCGAATAATTTGTAAATCGTGTACAGTGGATTAGGATAAACATACAAACTACAAATATTAAGGAGAAGAAGAAGAAGAAGAATAAGGATAAAAGATAAAAATGTTTCTTAATTCTTCGCAAAAGATATCTAAAATGAAAACAAACCAAATAAAATAGTTTTTTCTATTAATAATTTTTGGATTTGATTTTTGAATATTAATGAGAATAAAACTTTCAGAGTTCTTTTCCTTTTAACTTTGGATTTGCTTTGCTGCTTTTTAATTAAGAATATGTTGCTGTGTAAATTGGATTATCTTGTTTTAGGGATATATCACATATTCTTCGTAAATTCATCTCCATGTACAACATACTCGTACATACATATGTATGTAAACTATGCACATAAAACTTTGTTTATTTGTATCTTTGGTCTACTAATTGATGGCAGTTAGTTACGATATGTATGTTTTGTATCTGTATAGACGATAAATTTCATTTGGGTTTGTAAATCGTGAGTCATTTAAAATTTAATTTTATTAAAATTTGTAGAAAATTAATTTACGAATGTTAGGAGATTTGGTTTTATAATTGAATTGGCTTTGCGTACTTTTAAGGGCGGTTGAACCAGATTAAAATTTAATTATGAACAACACAAACTTCTTTATAAAATGTTATGCATGTGAAGCTATCCCGAAAAGCCATCCCCACAAATTATGTATGGAAAACGCATTCCTAATCCCGAAATAAGTTTTCCTATTTAAAAAATACTGATTAGTGCAAAATCAATTATTTAGAAAAAGTTATACATTGATAATGCCATATTGAAAGATTTATTTATTTGAATGTACGATTTCAGATAATTTAATTTAAAACAAAAATATTAAAAATTCAAATAAAGCACTTTAAAACAAAAAAATATAAATCAAATTTTGATTTAACAATTAAAAATTTTAAAAATAATTTTTCAATGATGAATGATTTAGAGAACCTATTAATGGGGTTATTTTCTCCATAGTTTGTGGAATGGTGTTCTAGTGCTAAAAACTCTTAGTTTCGAAATGTTCTGCAAGGCACATGAATTGATACGTTTTCAAAAATCTATGCTGAATCAATGAGACCAAGCAAAACGTTACCAATAAAAGCCGCACCGAGGAGAAATCTTTTCAAGCTTGCATATTTTGAAATCCGCGCAGAGCATTTCATTGAGTATGGAGCCACATTTTTATGGAATGATAAATTGTGGTCGTAACACCAGTCACTTTTCTTTAAGAAGAAAATCAGGAAATTCTTTTGAATGCTTGCAATTCTTTTAATGTATAGTAAGGATTCCAGACCGATACAGCGGATTCTAGTTGAGATCGAACTTAAGCGAAATAGAGTGAACATAAGGTTTGAATATCTTTAAATTCACCTGTCCATATTTTAATAAATTCAAACATGGCAATCGCTTTCGCAAAACAAATTTTCAATATGCCTATTGAAATTGACATTTTCGACAAATGTAACACCTAAATCGATGATCTCATTGACTATTTGCAATACTTCGTTGTTGACTTTGTATGTAGAAATTAATGGATTTATTAGGGTTATAGGGTATATAGGGTTATCCAATGATATTGTTAAGGAAATTGAAATGATTTTTATTTAATGTAAAGTACAAACAATACAATTAAGTTCTGAATAAACCGTCATTCAAATGGCCTCCACGACTTCTTCTGCAAGAACGAATCGATGAACCCAATTTTCGAGCACTTTTTCCACTAAATCATGTCGTATGTCATGAATAGCACGTTCAATATTGACTTGTAAAGCTTGAAGAGAGTTTGGTTTATTGCTAAAGACCAATGACTTCAAACAACCCCCCAAGAAATAGTATAATGGTGTTAAATCACAACTTCCTCCAAGGCCATTCAATATCACAATTTCTTCAAATAATCGAATCTCCAAACTTTTCTCACAATAATTCAACTGTTGCACTTGCTGTGTGGCACGTCTTGTTGGAACCAACTGTTACCAAGACCAACTTCTTCCAATTTCGGCCATAAAAAGTTCGTTATCATCGATCTATACCGATCTCCATTGACAGTAACGGTGTTACCAGCTTCATTTCGAAAAAATACGGACCGATGATTCCACCAGACCAAAAACCACACCAAACTGTCAATTTAGGTGAATGTAATGGTTTTTCATGCATAATTTGTGGATTTTCTACGCACCAGAATCGACAGTTTTGTTTATTTACCGCACCACTCAGATGAAAGTGAGCCTCATCGGAGAAGAAGATTTTCTTAAAAAAATCGTTATCGTTTTCAAGTTGTTCCAAGGCAAAATCAGCAAATTCACGACGTTTACGGTGGTCCAATGGCTGCAGTTCTTGAGTGAGAACAATTTTATATGGATGCAAATCCAAATCCTTTCACAAAATCCGCCAGGTTGTGATTTGGGACAGTCCCAATTATTGAGAACGTCTTGGAATCGACAAATTGCGGTCTACATCAATATTTGCATTACTTCGAGCGAATCTTTGTCTTATTGGCACTTCAACATTATGTAAAGAAAATGTACGCTCAACATTTTCAACAATTCGACGAATAGCGAGCACACTTGGGCGATTATTACGACTATAAAATGGCAAAAGCGTACGAAAAGTTGCAATTGAAGGACGATTATTTTGATAATAAAACTGAATAATTTGTAAACGTTGTTCTTGCGTATATCCATAAACACCTACATGTATCCAGGCACACTAATATTTTTGTCAATGTGTGTATTGAATTTTTTCTTTATTGAATTTGTTTAGTTTCTCTCTATATTTCGAAGTGGAACGTTGTGTTTTAAGGTAATGTCACTGGATTTATTTGAATTATTTAATGTTTTCAATTAATTATTTTAGTGTTGTGTTATTATAATATTACAGTTCGGCTTTTATAAACAAATTTCGTATTTAATGGAATACAATTAGAAAATATGCCTCGAAGATGTTGTGTTGATGGGTGCTTGAGTAATTCGACCCAAAATAAAGAAAACAATAGTGTGAGACAATTCCGACATTTTCTCTTCCTGTGGATTCAAATTAGAAATTTAAATGGATAGCAGCTATTAAAAAGCCAAATTGGGAGCCGTCGAAGTACTCGGCGATATGCGTACAACATTTTTTACCAGGTCAAGTGCAAAAAAATTTAATGCTGAGAAACGAAGATACAAATTACCCAATTTCACGATCAAAATTGTTAAATGGGAGCATTCCGACAGTTTTTTCCCGGCCAACCTCATCAACACGAACCGCCAAACAAACGTAAGCCACCAGAAAAGCGACTAGAAGAAGTCAATTGTAGAATTGAGAAAAATAATGAAGCTATTCTGCAAGCCGACATGATTAAGGGATATCAGGACGTTCTACAAAATTATAAAGAGAAAATGAACAAAAACATTTTAACAGAGTATAAGACTTTCGAACAAAAAGCTAGTTTGACTTTTTACATAGTTGATGAAAAGGATGTAATTTCAAAATAAGAATAGTGATTTGCAGTGATTTGAAGATCAATATTTTTACATATAGTGAGTTAGTAACTGAGCAAGATTTAAATTGGATTCTTCCAAATACTTTAAAATTAACACTCTGGTCTCAATTGGAAAATCTGTTGGTAAGAAATAAAATTTTTGAAAATATTAATACTTCTAAAGATTGTAACACCCTGTTGGAAAATGCGCTTAACATAATGAATTTGGCTTTAGAAAACATCCCTGTCGACTTTGAATTTTATAACGAGCTGAATTTTTTGACCGATCAAATAAAATTATTATTAATGAAAAGTAAAGTACCTAGATATTCCCAAAATACTATAATAGTTTCCCACCTTTTACATTCGCAGTCTAGTGCAGCCTACAATATTATACGGCAATATTTAACTCTACCACATCCGGAACATATTCGAAACATTTCCACATCTTTAAATGTTTCTCCTAACACAGAAATTTCCAATAATAATTACTTAAAAAACATTGTTGAAACTTTAACCGATAGGGAAAAGAAAGTAATTTTAATGATTGACGAAATTTACGTTAAATCCGGGATTGATTACAAAAGTGGTAGTGTAAAAGGTTTCGCAAACAATAATTCAGATTCTTTAGCTAAGATTGTTCAAACTTTTATGGTTAAATCTGCATTTGGAAATTTCAAGGAAGTTGTGAAATTGATACCCGTTAAAACTTGCAGAGGGAAAGAACTGCATCAGCTAACAAAAAACATCTTGCAGTATTTATACAATATTGGTTTAGAAGTTTTTGTAATTATGACCGACAATAATAGTATAAATAGAACAATGTTTGAAATGTTTACTGGCAATAAAGATAGTTTCTCATTCCTCCATCCCTGCGATTCTGAACGTCTTGTATTTTGTTGTTATGATTCTGTCCATATTTTTAAAAATATACGCAATAATTGGTTAAATGTTAAAAATTTTGATTATTCATTTGTATACCCAGACTTCGAAACCCGAGAAATTAAATATGCTCGATTTTCCGATTTAAGAGAGCAATATATGAAAGAAATAAGCTTACCTGCTAAAACTGCTTTCAAATTGAACTTTAAATCTATGTATCCAAACAATTTAGAACGCCAAAAAGTTACACTTGTCGATAATGTATTTCACTGCAGCACAATTGCTGCCCTTCTACAAAATAACAAAAATGAAACAGCTGATTTCCTGGAAATACTTAGAAGATGGTGGGATATTTTAAACGTAAAATCGAAATTTAAAGGAACAGCGAAACGAAATGAATATTCCGAACCAATTACAAGCCCTGAAGACAGTAAAATAAAATTTTTAGAAAAACTCATAGAATGGCTTGAAGACTGGCATAACACAGAAAATAATAATGGTAGGTTGTCTCGTGAAACACACACTGCCATGGTTAAATCTACGAAAGCGTTAATAAAGATCTCAGAATACTCATTTAAACAGTTTGGTATAGCTTACATTCTTCTCGGTAAATTTCAATCTGATGACATCGAAAAAAGGTTTAGTAAATACAGATTTTTATCGGGACGGTGTTACAACGTTTCATTTCGAAATATTTCTGAATCCGAAAACCAATTGCGAATTAGGAAAATTTTTCGAAAATCAATTCCATTAAATCTTTTTAAAAATAACGAAAACCTTGAGTACGTAGATGACTCAAATCTGGTTTCAATGTCTGATTACACAAATGAATTAAACTCGGATTATTTAGCGAATGTGGAATTGGATGATATTTCGAATAATTACGTATGCGGTTATGCGGCACACTCAATTTGTAAGAAGATTTCATGTTCCGATTGCCAGTTTGTGTTCATTAAAGAAAAAGGGATTAAAATTCATTACATTCATGACTTATTTCGACTATATGCAAAGAGGTGGCTTGGTTCAACTAACTCAGGTGGTGCAACAGCTATTTTTCCATATGTGCGCAATTTTCCAAGAAATTATTCGTAATGGTGAAATGAAAACAAAATTTTTCTGCGAAACAAGTCAAAGAAAAATTTTACATTGCCTTACTTTAAATAGCGTTCAGCAAGAAAATTTTTATATCGACACCAATAGAGTTTGCAATTGCGGACAAACAAATATTAACATTTTCAAAATGTTATTATTTCCCATGGCAAACATTATATTGTTAAATTACTGCAAGGAAGTAAACCATAACTTTGCCAAAGTAAGTTTTAATAAAAGAAAATTAAACAATTTTTTATAAATTTTCTTGATATTTTATTATTTATGTATTATTAAATATTGTTGAATTATTAAAATTAAAAAAAAAAAATTGTAGTTTTATTTGCATTTCAATGAAAATCATACAAAAAACAATTCCCATGCATTTTTTGTTAATTTGTGTCCGTTGTTCAATTTCATTCAATAGACCGTATATGTGTGTTAGTGCAAAACATAATACTGTGTCTGGATACATGTAGGTGTCTATGCAATATCTCATCATGATGAAATTGTAAACATTACTGAATACAATGAAACAAAAAATGACAGATCATGGCATATTACAAATGGCCGAAACGTCACTTAAAAATCATATCATTCCTATTGCAAAACCCTATATATATGGGATGGAATCCATATAGATGAACAAAGGCGTTTCGGTTTTCAAAAATAAAATTAAAATTTACTGATTTCATGAAACACGTATAAATATTTGTACGATCTCGTATTTTTGTTGGCATTGATCCCCTCATTATCCACGTAGAGCTACCGGATGTTAAAATGTGTTAGTCACCGAGGATTCCTTTACAAACTAAGTATACCGCTGAGTTAATTCCTGAGTGGCTGTGTTCTTTACTAATGATCCACTTCTTCTAACCGCTTAATCAAAATTAGTTTTAAGTGTCATTTGATTTGCCATTTATTATTTCATTACTGATAAAACAGCCGCGCGACCCTTACTCTATTATGGCCCTCAACTGTGTGAGTCGTCAATATATTGTAGATTATTGCCCTTTTAGCATAAGAAGTACGTTTCGCTGACGGGTCTCGCTCAACTCATTCTTTACAATAGAAATTCGACGTATAATCTTAACATTTTAATTACTCTCGGGCAGTGGCGGAATGTTTCATATTTTTCTATAATGTCTCCGCATTAAACTATTTCATAATGGTATGCGCTAGCAATGTCTAGTCTTGCTAGTTTAACCGCAGATGCCATTTGCTGTTTTCATAGAAAATAATGTTGATTGAGTAACGCTGACTATGGAATACATGTTATGGCTCTGTAAAACACATTCGCAGTATAATGGAGTAGTTATGAGATCTCCGTGTTGCATAATTTGAAGACATGACAAGTTGCATATTTTGAATTTAAACTTTTTGTGTTTTTTAATTGTTGACATCTGTATATATACTCGTATCTGCGAAGTATATAAATGACGATGTTTTCTGAAAGTCTCCTCGTTTGGCTTTCATTTCTTGGTTGGTTTCAAACGAGTACACAATACATCAAGCATTCCTTGATGAAAGGCGATATTATTTTATTAGAGAATAATTACAGCAAAACTTTAATCACTGTGTTCAGAATATTCTGCTTCATATTCTTCGCAATTTATAAGAATAAACATTTTTTGAAGAAGAACAGATAAAATCAGTTTTTACTCTCCTGTGGGTCGATTGTGTCTTTAGGAAATACGAATTTTTTCTATTTAGGAAAATTTTTTGATAACTTTCCGTAACCAAAGTAGGTGCAGAAAAATAAACGTCAAAACTGCGACAAATAGGAAAGAGAGAAATTTCTATAAGACACACAAGAATACGCTGATAGGAAAAAAAACACAAAACTGCTATAAAAATTTAAAATTTTCTCCTATTTCCTATTTCTATAGGAAAACCAGGTTTTTACTAGACCAAATTGAGGATACAAGTCAAACAAGAGGTAAAAGAGACGGTCAATTCTATATTTTGACGTTTTAAATAAACACCATCTTCACTAACCGGCTTCTTAATTTCTAATTTCCGATTTAATTTTCAATACTAAACTATTAAGCAGCCTCCTCATTAATATTAAGCGCATCAGTATTTGTAAGTAGCAGATAGGTAAACGGTGTTCTGTTCATTCGTTATAGAGTTGTGACCAATGACACCATAATGTATATTCTCTGCACACTTCTGAAAAATCCGTTTTGTGTCCTTAGAGAGTAAACGTTGGTTAGCATACGAGTGATTTCTAAATAAAATAGAATTTATTAACGAACTTCTTAATATTTTCTGTAAATCCATATACCGATAGTGCGGAAAGTATAATACTACCATGACATAAATTTTACTATCACGAGAGTAATTCTATCCAATTCTTCTATGGTAATGCAATTAATACAATCGCGTACGAATCGTTTAAATCAATACAAGCACGACTTATAAAATCAAAACACAATTTCCGGTTTCACGTAAACCACTGCGATGAGAGTATTTTACAACGTAATAAATTACCTAATCGGAAGATAATTTGAGTTCGGTTGTGCATTTGAATTTATGTACGCCGCGCCTCGACTTATTTGTAAGCGCTACGAGATTTTATATTTTAAAGCCTAGGGAAAATTTAAGCAGTGTGTGTTGTGTTTAGTATTTTTGTGAAAAGTGGAATACATTTTTTAATTTAGTGAGGGTTTTTTAAACATTTATTGGTTTGTGTAGTGATAATTTAAAATAGAGAGCGACGCCTAAAATGCACATTTAAATGGATTTTTCGGTAAGTGCTTTAATATAATCTAATTACATAAAACAATGAATAAGTCGTTATCGCGCGTTTTATTTGGCGTTTCTTCTAACTGTAATTTACTTTAAACACATTTGGAATATAATAAATTATTTATTTGTGTATCGATTTACTAACACCAGTTTAGAATTGTGTCAAACATTATGCAAAGCAAAAAAATTAATAACAGCACTTTCTGGTTTTCCTTCCATTTCGATAATTGTATTTGTGCTTTCGTTGGTTTATGGTTTTTGTTTTACTTTTTTAACTTGAGCTTTCGATTTCATTTTATGTGCGAGAAATAATTTTATTTAGGATTTATGTTATGTTTACCGTTTAGATCTGTGTCGATTTCCAAAATTATTAATTTTTGTTTTTCGTATATCGGCTCAACTACAGCTACACATACATGTGTAAAAGAGTACATAATGGTTAAATAGTAATGGAATTGTTTTTAATTGATGTATTTGTGGGGCAGACGTATTCAATTTGTTTTAATTTTCTTGTTGTATGGTTGTCTGGTTTGAATTTTCCAATTTATTTTATGTGGTCAAGCGTATGGCTGAAGTGGAGATGACGTGTTGTACCTCGCGGAAATCGGGCAAGATGAACATTTTTTAAAACATTTTCTTTGACGGATTTAATTGATGGTAAAATTGCAACATTTCTGTGAACATTTACAAATTGTCGTTTACTTAGGGGTTATCTTTGTGCGGAGGAGATGAATTCTAAGCGGCTTTGAGGGGTTCCAAATTTTAGTATATAGTAAAAATTTAGCAATTGTAGCATTTGCATTTTTAATATTTAAGCAGCTGAGTTTTTTCTAGAATTTTTTCTAGAGAAGCGGGGGTTTGGGGCGGCAGTGCCCTTTCTCTAATGTATAAGACGAATTCTTTTGGCGTCGACAATGTAGGCAATCGGCGTAGAATATGTCGAGAATGTATATAATTGTAGAATATTATATTGGTTTCTGTTTTTACTTATATATTACAAGTTGTCTTGATTGTAAAGTCATACATCCAATTTTGGCAGTTAAAATTTAATATATTCAATATTATCTACTAGTTTTTGACATATGACATTAAAAACAGAAAAACTTGTCCTTCTCTTTTGAGCATTGCTAAATTTTGCAGTTGAGTTTGATTTATCATATTAAACTTTATAATTACAAACTGTTTGATTTATTATACTGTGTACTTTAACCGACTAAACTGGATTTACTAAGCTATTTGAAGCTTCTACTACTTTTCACTACGAAGACGATGAAAATTTAATTTACCTGCGAGGCATTTTTCGATGAATTTCAACTAATTTATATCAATTTATTACGGTGTACTAACTTTGAAAGACTTTTGTTGTCAAACTAGACACACAGACAACAAATTTTATTTTAATGACAACTGTTTTTATATTTCACCAACTTCTTATCTGAGTATAGTTTAGTCAATTGTGTAATTCATTAATAATTAAGTTAAATTATTAATGAATTCAGTTTAAACAAAATTGACGATTACTTGGCTATTAAGCATCAAGTTCCACTGTATTTCAAATTAAATCTTAGTATCCTGTGTGCTTAAGCACAATCGCATTATATAATCTCCTCTAGGCCTTCAAATATATGCTATTGATTTGTGCCTAAAACTAGGAAACTTATTTCAAAATGAATTTACGCAATAAGCAAATATATATGACTAGGTATTACAAACATTTTTGATTGAGCTTGAGCCACCTATTTTGAAATTGTTGCCAAAGCACAATATAAAATGTAAATTAATACTTCCTAACAACATTTAAAGGACAATTATTGTTCAAATTCTGCTGCGTGCCTTAAATGACTAAACGGACTAATCGCCAATCACCAATTTAAAAAGAACATTGTCTAAAAATTAGGTATAGCATCAAACCATGCCAAGGTAGCAGAAAATAATTTATCACATATTGCAATGCAGTACATTAATAATTTACGTCACCACATACAACTGTTCCAATTTGTATGGTATAACTTGATGTCAATGGCAGATGGAGGACGTTTAAATGGGTCACATAGTAATCTTTTGCAGCTTGTCAGATACGATTTATAAATGAACCGTCATCTGCTAATCATCTCAGACATGACACGCATCAATATTAGTCAGACTCTCTGATAAAATTCTAGGGAATACGTGTAATTAGTTTCAATTTTATTATTATTTTAAATAAATCATTAGAACTGAAACTATCAATTACGAATCACAATAGTTCGTAGAAATTAGGACGTATTGTAGGGAGTAAGTCTTGTGTAAAATTTTATCAAAGAGTGTGACTAAAGTAGAAGCGTAACATGTCTGAGATGATTAGTATATGACAGGTCATATATCAATCGTGTATAACAATAATTATGCACAATTTATGATTTCTCCACATGATAAAATCGTACGTAGGTACAAATTAACTGTGCTATATCTGGAGCAGTACAGCTAAAGTTTTAATAATTTTTTTCTGTATAAATTGTACAGACAATTATTTTTGAAGTATAGAATATTGTTTATTACTCTATTTCGACCGTCAAACTTAATAATAATATTGTAATTTATAATTTTTACATATGTTTTAATGATTTTTATGTATTGAAAATGTATTTTAGGTCGAAAAACAAAGTTTCGCGACGGTGACGTCATATTTCTAATCGATAATTCGGTGTGAAGATAGCAGACGTGCTCTAATAATTTTAAAGTCATTTGAAAATTATTAATATCAGATATTATAGCCTATTTTTGAAATCAGTAGAAATTGTCATTTCTTCAAGGTGGATTTCCCTTTATTTCAACCTAAATTTATAATATTTTGATTTGTTAGCCACACTTTCTTCGCACATTTCGATCATTTATTTTTCCTTATCATTGTTCCCCTTGAGGGGAAGAAGGATCAATTGGTTCGTTTTTTTTTTTATAAATTTAGGCTACCACAATTTTTGAAAATCAAAAATTTATTCAATATTGAAAAGTTAGATTCTATATGTGTGCTTGAAATTAAATCTAGATTCATCTTGAATTTGGTTGGATAGCTACTAATATTTTTAATTATGCATTATTTATATTTAAGGATTTTGGAAAAAACAAAAAATCGTTATGTTAATAGCTAATGACTATGATTAATTTTCGACATTGTTTACATTGTTGACGTGAATTATTTAATTTTCGTCATACATGGTCCACAGGTGTATGCAATGTATTAATGACGCCATGTAGACAATACGGCACAGCGTTGTTGTTTAATCATGAATTTAAATTTAACCAAACAGGTCTAATAACTTCTTAGAAGTAGAATAACTTCTTAGAAATTTTAGATAATGTAAACGTCACGATTCCGAAACATAACTTTGAGAAGGAACCTTTTTGCTACACTGTATGTAATATGGCTGGAGATGCATTACGCTATTTAATTGCAAATTTTATAAAAACACTAAAAAAAATCCGTTGCTTTCAACCGCTTGTCGATTATCTTCATCTTTAAGCCTTTTGCTTCCATTAACTGGTGTTTCTCATATTGAGTTTTCACTGATCCCTTTTCAAGATAGTTTAAGTTTTGAAAAACTACACAATCGTTGCACTGATCCACCTTTCGAACAAAAAAAACAGATACAATAAAATTCCGAATTGAAAATGTCTCGATAACGACGAATGGTTGCTCTTCACACTACACTCGAAACATTTTAGCACAATTTACCCCTCCTTTAATTATTTTGCTGATTTGTTTGCGAGTGTAGTGCGATTCAACTTGAGCGATGACATAGTCATCGGCGAACTGCTATCAAATTTTTAACAACATTCTTGGATTTTTAAAAATATAATTCCAATGCGCTTGTTTATCAATTTGCCAAAATCCCTCGAAGATTAACTCTCGATGACTTGTAAAAATAAAATTAGAACATTTCTTCCGGTTTCTTTCTTCTTTTTCGTTACATTTAGGTTACATTTTATTTTCTGCTCCTTGTCTATATAAATTTTATAACTTTTTTCAGTATTGTATATAGTGATAGTATTTTTTTTATTGTGTGTTCATTCTTCTGGGACTGCTAATCGTTTCCTGCCAGTATTTTCGAACTGCATTGCGGAGTATTTCCGAATCGTTATCAATTTCAGTTGCATCAAATTCATTTTGAAACTGCATTTTAAAGGATTTTTATATTAGCGCTGTCGTTTGTATCATATTCACATATTCAGCAAAACGATTATAACGGGTTAAAACTCAATTTTTTATACAATCAATAAACTTTAGCCACACTGTATTTTCATTTTGATTGATGGTAACTCTTTCTGGTAACTTTAATTCCGCGCTGATAAAACTTTTGAATCTAAAAGAGCGATTGAAGAGTTCAAAAATAACGTCATTTTTCACCCAAGTTTCAATAATTGTCCACGAGTTGTCAAAGATGTGCAAGGCTTGTTAAAGATGTAATCACAGTTTTTTCGATTTTGGACATGTTTCTATAATGCTTCCTTCAGTTTGAACAGTTTGACAATTCAGTCTGATTCGTTGGACGTAGGTCATTATAAAAAATACCTTTGTAGTTCCACCATACATACAATTATATACCTTTTGAGGCAAAAAAGTTTTCCTTGTGGTATGTGGTAGTTTATCGCGCTTGGAGCATCAATGTGAAGTTACCGTTAAAATAGCAAAATACATAGTTATCGGTTTCAAGAAAAATAATATTTAAAAAATATTGTATTTAAAGATTTATTTTCCCATTTTACTTTACAGATATCAAACTAAAAATAAACTTACAAATTATATCTCAACTAATTCGTCTAAAATGAAAAATTCTACTAAGCAAAAAAGATGGAACCAATCATTTTTCAGTTTTTTATCGTATTCCAGACATGTTTATCCTTGCTATTTACTGTTCATGAAATTTATGTTTAGGAGGATTGGATCTTGAGGCTTGAGATGCTTGATTTTTTTATTTTCACTGTGGTTACGCCTATTAATGACAATGCTGCAAATGAATTCAAACATACCAATCTGAGATACGCCTTCTAATAGTATCCACACCCAATTGTGTTGATCTACTTGCTTAAAGATGTGCATTTCAGATTTGGTTCCTGTTCAAGATGTTTTTGTTGACTACCCAATATCAACCACTTTTACTAAATTACGAGTTGCTTGAATATTGAAGTTTATGACACATCCCAAAATGTTACCAGCAATTTTCCTGATAATACTCGGCCGTTGGGTTCGCAATCAGAAGATAACATCTCTTTTTTGCTTTTTTATTAGTATTTTACCCTCGGAGATGGGTACCACTACTAATGGTTTAATGCAATTATCGTCAAACTCTGGGAGGTTTGAGTTTATTTACAAAAAATTTTTGTGCTTCGAATTTGTGAACAATTTTTGATTGCATTTGATTAGGTGTTGAGGATGGCGCCATTCCTAATTAATTGTAATACTTTCATTACCGTTAAATTTCTTGAAGCATGTACAGGAGGGTTTCACATTTACTGCTACTTTAGTAGTGGCGAGTTCTAGTGCTTGATTCGGCATCGTGATATTAATGATTGTTTAGTAGATCCTTTACCTCGCGGATATCTCTTTCGGAGGAAATTTTTTGAATTATGTAACCATTCTTAGTTGGTCTCCAATACTATGGCCAACGATTTTTTATTGGTTGGATAGTTTACATTTTTGGAATTTAGTACACGCTAAAGCATTTGGTCTCTTCATTAAGCAAAAGTTTGATAAAATTGCCCTAGAGCGAAATCTGATGCGTCCGTCGTAGGAATAAACTGTTTTTGAAGTCTGGATAAGCTAGGATATGCTCCGATGCTAAAATTCTTTTAAGAGCCACAGTGATCTTAAATAGTCATTATGTTTAATATGGAGATTTATATCCTTTTAGATAATAAGACGTGGGTTTCTTAATTACGGAATAATATTTCATGAACTTTCTGCAATAAATTGCGAGTCCAACAAATTATTTAATTTATTTCGTAATTTTCGAAAATGGCCAGTCCAATATATTTTGGATTTTGTTCTCATTAGGTTTCACGCCGTTTTGAATAATAGCCGTTTTGGCCAAGGAAATCAGTTTTTTTTCAGAAATTCACATTTGTCCAATTAGATTTTAAGATTGAAATGTGAGTGATTTTTTTGTGTCTGACAATACGATGTCATCCAGATAGACATAACAAATGGTTTCGACAAAATCCAGCAATACGCTTTTCATATTGCGCTCGAACGTGGCGGGACCGTTTCTTAATCCGAAAGGCGGTCGAGGAAATCAAAATGACGTTAGCTTTTGTTCCAATGAAATCTGGCGAAAGCCTATAAATATAACCTGTTCAATATTTTTTCGGTCTGAGGGATTGGAAACCTGTCGTCTACCGTTTCCTCATTTAGTTTACAATAGTCAATCACAACTTTAACCTTTCGTTTCACAGAAGCATACGTTTTTTGCGACCACCCAAATAATGTCGTATCTAGGGCGGCATAGAACTTCCGCAGTTAACTTTATTGGTTGTTCAAGTGTTGTCACTAAATCTTTAATCATATTCCACTCTTCCTCATCGAATGAGAATAATTGAATTGAGATCGATTAAAGACTTTGGAATGCTGGGTTTTACTTTACGGAATCGCTCCATCCTGTCTTTACATTCCATATTGTCTTTATATCAATCAGCAATTGGAATTCGTTTCCAAATTTTTCTTTGATGGAGAATATTGTCGTTCTTAGAAAATACTTCCATACTGGAGTTCTTTCAATCAGCCTCCGACTGCATTTTCCAAATTTGATTATGACGGACATTTATAGATGGGGCTCAGTAAAAATATACGGCGACTTCATGACTTATGTGTTTAGTGAATTAGTATAAATTTTGGCGTATTTTATATATTCAATTTCTTACACTACAAAAGAAACCTTTCAAATGTGAAATACTACAGCACCGAAAAACGGGATTTTTTCTGAATTCAATCCCGTATTTCGACCCGGGTTTCGAGATCCCCATATTGAATGTTCTAATGGTGATGACTTCCCTCGTGCGGTCAGAGAGGGGTAAATTGTTTTCGTGTTTTTATTATTATTATTATAACGAGTGTTTTTTAAGAATGATAGAACTTGAAATTGTAAAAAATAAAACAAAAAATTAAATTTTTATGAAAAATATACCCTGGCATATCTCTGTATACTGTGGCAAATCATCATGAATAGACTCAAGCTTAAACAACGCTACGAAATTATTAAAATTTACTTTCAAAATCAGGCCAGTGATCGCGTTACGGACCATGATGAATGATTTTTTGTTCGAAAATATGGATGGCATTGATCTGGACGAGATGTGGTTTCAACAGGATGGTGTTACGTGCCATAAGGCGACCGCAACCATCGACTTATTAAAATCAAAATTTGGCGATAAGTTGATTTCGAGAAATGGACCTGTCAATTGGCTTCCAAGGTCGGGCAATTTGACACCTCTCGATTATTCCCTGAGGGGCTACGTGAAGTCACTGGTTTATGCTGATAAACCAGTAACAATTTACGCCTTGGAGGCCAGCATTGTTCGTGTCAAAATTGGACGTCCAGAATGCGTTTCGTCAAGAACAGCCGCGGTGCCCATATGCCCTAAATCATTTTCAAATATTAATGCCATCTTTCGAATAAAAAAAAATGTTGATTTCAATTTAATTGTTTGTGTTATTTTTACAATTTCAACTTCTATCGGGCTTAAAAACCGCCCTTTATTTACATTATTGTTTATAATTTTTAATTATGTAAATCGAACCGACTATACGTAAGGAATTAAAATTAATTAAATTCCTAAAAACAGAGAAGAATTAGGACTTATTTTTCCTTAGTTCCATCTGCGAATGAGATCAGAAGTACAGTAAGTCGGTCATTTGATAAATTATCGCTGACGTTTCTGTTTTTTTTTAGGTGTAATTGTCTATTTGATTAGGCAAAGCTTTGCAAAATAAAGCTGTTCCATCAGCTTTGGCAATATTAGCTCCAATTATTATTTTCAATTTTAGACGATATTATTTTCCGCTAATTACAGGTTACTGTTCTATTATTTTTTGAGAGGAATTGTAGCCAAATCAAGTTGAGTAAATGTGCTTAGATGTCTGTTGTACAAAATATCGATACACAGTTGAATATTTTTTATAATTCTAGTTCAGCGGTTTCTTGTAATACTTGAGTCCTTATCATAAATTTTTGAGTTACTGGATCAGGCAAAGCTATATCATTACCAGACGTACTTATTTAATACGTACAGTACGTATTTTTTATAATCAAATTTTTTATGTAGGTAATTTCTATAGATTTGACGAATGCGTACCAAAATTTACGCATTTCTAGCTATAATTCCGAACATTGTAGGTTTTGCAGATAACCATTGTATTAATTTGGTCCCAAATCTCTGCAAACTAGTATTGCTCATACCAATAGGTCCAAATTTAAATTATGATGATATCATTCGAGACTATACAGGACAAATAGATTACAAGCTTTTTGTGGTTGTGTTGTGCGGAGCGGTTTGGGGATGATGGATATGATGAATGATCTTCATCTTATATATGATGAATGATCTGTGTTTGTTTTATACTGTTGGTTTTCAATGATTTAGTTCTCGATTGTAAATTTTGATCCTCCTTGTCACTGTAATGTTGAGATGATCAGATTTGAGATACATTAGTTTGAAGAATGTCTGGAATTGCTTGATTTGTGTTTATGTTGTTTAATTGTTTGAACTAGGTGTTTCCGTTTATTTGATGAGTATCTTCGTTCAGTTTCTTAATTACCAGGATTGATGGTTGGTTGTTACTATTGATGTATGTGTCAATATTGATTTTTTTTCTGAATGAATACCGATTACTTGTTTAATAACATTTGAGAATGTAATGAGTGAGTCCAGGATTCTTATTTTATTGATACTGTAAAGTATGTCTATTTTGAATTTAGTGAAGAAATCTCTTCCGATTATTCCATCTTCAGTTATGGGAAAATCGTTGAGGGCTGTATAGAATTTATTTTTGATGGTTAAATTGTCGAGTAGTTTGAGTTCTAAGATTAGAGATCCATTTGTTTGTATGGAAACTTTACCTATACCCATTAGTTTTATTTTGTCTTGGGTGTTGATGTCGAGGTTTTCTACGTATCTTATTTTTATGAGTGAAACGTCGGCTTCAGTGTCTAATGCCCCAAATGCGACAATTCTGCTTGTTTACATAGCCGCCAAGATGGAAATGCGCCACATCCGAAAAGATTATTTTTTTGCCAAAATTTTCGAATTAATGTTTCAATATTTCCCAGCGTTGTTCAAGCGAATACACAACCATTTTCGTTCAGCGGAAGGATAAAACTAACTTTCTGTCAAATCAGAAGTGACATAACCCTTACCATACTCAAAAAAAAAACGCTAGTTCAAAAAAATTGTATTTGGCTCACCCTGTACAAGCACTACGGAGAACAAATGTACATTTTCCGAGGTTGCAAGGTTGCATTTTGATATTTTGAACGCAATTGCGTCTATTTTGTTAAAATTTAATGACCTTACTGAACAATGCGAAAAACAAATAAATAGATCGACTTTTTCCGGTTATTACACAACAGTAGACCATAGGTCAAATCATGAATATTGGACGACAATTTTAGAGGGTAGTGAAATTTGATTGGGACAAACAGCCGCAATTTACCGGTTTTCCATTGATTCACAACAAAATACAAACGGTAGCCATAGAAAAGAAAATTTATTTGTTAGCTTATAGTTAAACCAGCCAGTTTTAATTTACGTGAAGTATGTTTAAACCTGTTCTAAAATACAACAACAAATATTTAGGAGACTTTTAGGAAAACTTCACTTCACGCTCTATATAGCAATATTAAGATTTTTCTAAATCCCAAATATATTTGAAACTATTAATGAAAATGATAGATACAGTTACGTTTAAATTCAATTTGCCGGAATGTTGGTCATCATGGAAATACAAAAACACTACGGAAAATTATTTAAAACTAACATGCAAACTATTAACAAAAAACAGTTTATAAAATAACTAAACAGCTACGATATGACAAGTTTTCCAAATGAATAAATTAGAGGAACGTGCACGATTGTTTAAAATGCAATATTTGAAATAACCTTCGATTTTCTTTCAATAAACGCTGAAACCTACCACACCTGGAATGGCTTTTTACCAAGAGTATAGGTTATCAATAAACCGAAACGTAACGGTTCTTTGAAAAATCTACACCCGAAACGGGTTAGTTTTCAAAATTTTTGATTGGCAAGTTGACTTAGAAATCGGAAATGTTCATGGATTTTCTTTGACTAAACGCAGACGGCTATCACTGGAATTACAATTTTCTAATAGTTGAGGGCCTCAATAACTCGAAACATAACGGTTCTTTGCAAAATCTTGACAATAAATGGATTAGTATTTAAGCTAATTTAGCAATATTTTTCAGATTTTCCATTGAACTGCTATGTTTCAAGTAATTAGTGTCATCAGAAAATTGAAATTCTAGCTGTGGTCGCCGTGTGCGATTATTTAAAGAAAATTTATGAAAATTTCCGGTTTCTAGGTCCATCTACCAGTTAAAATCAATGAATCTCATTTTGTCTAGATTTTCCAAATACTGTTATGTTTTGAGTAATTAAGCCGCTTTACTATTAGCAAATTGCGGTTCCACGTGTGGTAGCTGTCTACGTTTATTCAAAGAGAATCTACAAAAGTTTCCGGTGTGTAAGACAATTTGCCAATCAAAAAAATTGATTGCCAACCTCTTCTTTTCTAGGTTTACCAAAGAACAGATATATTCTGAGTAACTAAGTCTCTGTGTATTATTAGGAAATTGCAATTCCAGGTGTGGTAGCCGTCTGCGTTGTTCGTGAATGAATACACATTTCCGGTTTCTAAATCAATTTATCAATCAAAAACATTAAATGCCAACCCTTTTCTGTCTAGATTTTTCAAATAACCGTTATGTTTTGAGCAATTGACGCCCTCTACTAATAGACAATTGCCATTCCGGTGTGATAGCCGTCTGCGTTTATTCAATGAAAATGCTTGAATAATTTCAGTTTCTAAGTTCATTTATCAATTAAAAACATTGAATCCCATCTTGTCTAGATTTTCCAAAGAATATTTATGTTTTGAGTATTTGCGGCCCTCAACTGCCAGGTGTGGTGGCCGTCTGCGTTTATTTAAAAACGATCCATCAAAATTTCTAGTTTCCAAGTCAGTTTATCAATCAAAAACCTTGATTACTAACCTCTTCTTGTCTAGGTTTCCCAAAAAAACTGTTATGTTTTGAGTTATTGAGGCCCTGAACTAAAAATAATTTTTTTATTACACTATTACAAGTAAAGAGCTCCACGAGAATATCTGAATTACCCGTGAGGTTTGCGAATTGAACGACTTTTCCTCTGGCGTAGAAGGCACTCCTAGCTAAACCTTTTTTGTAATTTCCAACCGTAACGACGTTAATGTAAATGTAAATGTAAACTAATTAGAAAAATAATTACAAATTCAAACATCATATAAACTGATTTGATAAAATTTAAAATCGTACTGTACGAATCGTGATGGACAAGTTTATTGATTTTTAAATCGTTGTCAATAAAAGTTGGGAGCATGCTATGCTCGTAAACAAAACGTATATATTGTAGAAACTGAGCCACTAATTAGACCCCCCCGCATTGGCAAATTACATAATAACTTTATAGCGTTTATTTTTAAATTTCCCTTGATAGATAAAAACACCACCACACCCTCCTATGCATCTATTGGAAGTAATAATCTAATAAAAAGGAAATTTTCGGGCTTTAATATAAAAATATGAACTTGAAATGTTTTGTTTTGTTTTTAAATCAAATTCTTGTGCGATCCCCTTAAAATGACCTAAATAACTTAAGAAAATTGTTTAATCTCAAACATTAAAAATTGATGAAACAAGTACAACAAGAAGAAATTTGTAAATTATAAAGATTAGCTACTGATTGGAAAACTTTATAAATTTTTCTAATTTTTTTTTTACATTAAAGTTATTCACTTCTTCTAGTTTATGTATACGAGAGGGGACAAGAAGTAAAATTGATAAAGTGTGTGACCCGTAATCTAAATCTACTTAGCCCAAAAATACTTTCAAATATTAAGAACAAACATGTTGCAAGAAATTTTCACTGTGAGTATTTTTCATAAAAATAGTTTTTTAAATATTTTTCTTAATTTTACGTTTGTTATTAGGCCTAACGTATAATTGGAAGATTATATTAAAATTTGTCTTGCATAACATTTTCGTAACACTGCGAATATAAAAATTAATATGGCTTAATACTAGAATGTCATGATGCTAGAAACGAAAGTTCAAACCCCTATCAAAATCTTAATTGAAGAATTTTTTTATCAAAACTCTTCATTCCCGATAAAATTTTAAAAATGATCTCTGTAACTATACTTTTCAATATAGTTGCAAAAAACGAAAAAGCTCCTATGAATGCTGTCACTTGCGATTAACCGATGGTAAAAGCTTAGGTTTGGAGTTTTATCCCGAACAATCAACTTTATGGGCTGTACAGGGACTGAATTTGTGTTGAAAAACAGTTTTTGCCAAAAATCGACATATCCACTTAAATTTTGGCAATTTCAGCTGATATTATTACAAAGTTAATTTAGAATGTTTTAGTTTTTAATTGATATTCTAGTAAATGATATAGTTTCCAAAATATTTGCAACAAACGAAAAACTCCTTTCGTTCCCACTTTCCAGACAATTCGGGAAAAAAACTTCTTAAGTTTTTTCCATTAACTGGGAGATGCGTAATATGATGGAAATCTGTGTACCGAAAGTCGCGGCTTCAATATGAGTTTTTCAAATTTTACAATGTTATTGGAAAGTTGAGCATTTTCGAAGAACGACACAGAATTAAAAGAACTAAATAAATTTAAATGTTCGGCTAGCAACGTGTGACCTTGTTGCTTTTCTGAAATTTAAGCTGTGATAATGTTTCTTGATTCTAAAAGACAGTTTGACCAAAAGTTCGCCAAGTAAAATTTTTGCTTTAAAAATCAAGAATGACGTATTCGAAATCTAAGTATACATTCGTGGTAAAATAAAGTCGGTGTTGGCTACAACATATTCACCTCTCCAAGTAAAATATAGTTTTCGGAACCGTGTAAGCACACGACTATTTTACATAAAATTCAAATTTTTTTGAAGAGTATTCCAATATTTGTATGGAATTGTTTAGCTAATATATTCTGGAATCCTTGTTAGTACTTACAAATACATAAGTAACCCCACTCTCTTCTATCGGTTCCATAATTTTAAACAGTATGAAAAAACATTTTTCCGTAAACCCTTACATTACCCCCCATCGATGTGTACACTCAATTTGTGAAGAATGGTATTTGATTCTAATGGACTTTTTTATACTCGTAGTTAAGATCATTTAAAAAAATTCAATAAATCTTGTTTTTTTGTACCATAGAACTCAGTCCAAAAATGTATCTAAAAATTTTTCGTAATTACTAAAGTGTTATTGGCTGAAAACTCTCGAGGTAATCAGAACTTCCACTTAATTCAAAGAATCTACTTGCTGGAAATCGAGAATTTCCACTCAATAATCGGAAAAGGACATATTATGAAAATAAATACGCTTATTGGTGCTGTCATCGGCCTCTGCCTTCTCATGCATATGGTTTTTTCATAAATTGAAAAGTCGGAAATTGGCCCATCTTCCAATGGCGGCTTTCATAAGAAAAAAATCGATAAAGACCAAAAGGATACTTGAATTTGCAACAAAATTGCAAATTTTTGCAATTGCAATTTTTTTTTGTTCACGCGAAAATGGCTGTTATTGATAAAAATCTGTTGTTTTACTAAAATTCGGCTAAGGTTCAATTTTCTTGTTAGAATGGTAGAATCTATGACAGTTCTATTTATGATAGAATTTCCTATCTTTAGAACTGTTGATTCTTGTCGCACGTTACAAGATGTGAAATTGGTGTTTAATAAATATTTAAAAACTGAACGTCAATTCAGTTCCTGCTGCCCATATGTGATGTGTCTTCGCATCAAATCGAAGTAATCCCCATTTTCTTCTTTTATTCAGGTTATCCGTTTTATCCTAATTTCATACCCGTTCTTAATAAAACGACCGACTATAAATTTGTTTACCCACTGACCTTAGATAAGAACTAAATCCTTTCTTAGAAGAAAAACTACCGAGCTACATTTGGTGTGATTGAATGAGGTTTATTTGAATTATTCTAGGTATCTATTAGCATTTCTTTTCAAACAATCGCACAATACCAGCTATACCCGACTAGATTAGATTAGGTTAGAGTGGCTTCTATCGCACACTTAGGCCAATAGTGGCCCATTGGAATACCACAGGATCCTATCTCCCCTTTACTCCCGTTGAAACCATCCCGAGCTACTTATGTAGTGTAAAATATGTCGCACTCCACAGCCCGCGAGTTCCAAAAGGCTGTCCATACCGTACACACCTAACTACTTATGCCTTCTGTCTGAAAGTGCCGGACACGAACATAGGAAGTGATCTAAAGTCTCTTCCTCCTCTTCGTCCATACAACTTCTACAAAGTCATTCGTCTTTTTAGACCTAGCCTTCTCGCATGTTCCCCAAAAAGGCAGTGTCCTGTCAGTATCCCTACGACCAATCCTACTCTGTTTTGCTATCCTGCACGTGAGAGTGTTGGTCCATCTCTCATTTGTCTGAACGATTGCTTTTTTACTGAGCACCAATTTGAGCGCTGCTAAAACCTTCTGTCGATTTTTAACAAAAAATGTTGGTTCTCGCCCGATATTGTAAACTAAAAGGTTAGTATTTAATAAGTAATCAAAAAATAATTAACCCCTCTCATTAATGTCTGTGCTTCCCAAGATTGTGTGCTCCGCATTCGCATCACATCCAAGTATAACACCTACCCTTCTTTGACATGCTTCCCGGATCAGTTATTCCAGGTTATCCGGCGGAACCTTCTTCTCGCGATCCATATAGGCACCGCTGTAACATCTCCACTACTAAATTGAGGAAGAAGAAAAATATTAAAATTACTTTTCACGAAAGTACATAATCTGATCTTCTCAGAGTTAATTTTGTATAATAATTGATACTCCTTCATTCTGCGGCCACAGATCCTGTTATTGGTAATCAAAGATTCTTGGATTAACACCAAGTCCTCATCTGACTTAGCCAGTCTGAGAATGAGACCTTCCGAGACAGCTTTCGCATGATGCAGATTTATTTGTACAATATTAATCATTGAGATCTGCCTTACTCACCTCTTCCTGCATTCCCTGCATCGGGATAGTGCCATCTGGCACGTTGCGTCGCACGCCCATCAGACCGTTCGCCGCCGCCCCCAGGCTGGTCTTCCGCGCCCCTATCGACCTCATCTTTTTTATATAATTTAAGAGTGATCGACCCAAACCCAAAGAGGGAGTTAATTTTGCAAGGGAAGTCAATCTAAAGCCTCCTTAGCTTCTTCCTGCTTTTTAATCCTCCAATCTTCCGTTGGAAGATCGGGATTACTAGCCCAAATGATCTCAAGAATCTCCTTAGGCTTGTTCAGATCGGTTGGCAGCTAGACGCATGCCCTCGGTCTGCTCGAGATTTCCCTTTGCAGACTGCTTCAAGCCTCACGCCCTGCCACACCTTGTCTACTTCTGTCACTGTTCTGTTATAGAGATCAACCGATCTTTGGTCCGAGCACGCAGTTAAATTCACTCGCTCTTGGTACCATCCCACATCTCTACAGGACGGAGGGGATCCCGGATTTTCTCTCAGGACCCTAAAAAATATGAATGATGCTCTCATCTTCCTGACTTCTGTCAACGACAGCTAGCACCAGCACGTACTCCTGTAGGATCTCGCTGAATAGCTTCGGTTTTTGATCCTTAGGAGCACCCGACATCATGTCTGATCGCACCTTGCTTCTCTTGCTGCCACTCGCTCCAAGCTCATCCTGGCACCTCTGTCTTTCAGACTCAAGGACCCTTTCCGAGCTATCGCAGTCTACAGTTTTCTTAGTGCATGCTGCAAGCTGCCCCTCTGGGGTAGTTTCTCTAAAATTCTGTACGCCGACCGTCTCTTCCTGTACCATAGCTTCGCTGGAGGGATCTTTCTCAATTCCCCACTATTTTGTTTGGTGGTCCCGCTTCCTCCTGGTTTCGATGCCATGGTGTCGCTTCCCCTTGCCACTGAAGAGAGAACCCCATCTTTATGGTTAGAATTACTCTCTTTCTTTGTACTTTCTGGTTTTTGGAGGGTCCCGGCCGCTTTATTTTTATTTTTTGTTTGGTCAATCATTTTCCACGAGTGCCGGAGAAATACAGGTTCACCTGCGCAGATATCCGTATATGCAGGTAAGGCTAAATACAACTGAAGGAGCTTCTCACGACTGGACTTTGGTAAATGGGCCCCCAGCTTAGTCGATCATCAGCACGGGTCGCATGACACCTTAATATGGGTCATTGGCTTACCGAGCACCACGACTCTCCGACGCCCCCTCTCCTCCAACATTCATCTGCCCATTCGCTATTCATACGGATATCCCAAACAAATGGGAACCATTCCATTCAAAGGAATACCCGTTTGTGGAGTTCTCCACTCAGTATCTGGGGGACAAGACATCCGCTCAGTTCGCCGTGGTTAGTAGCCGATGGTTTTATGGCGCCATCAGTTCGCCCTTCCATACTGGGTATCATAGGTAATCAGAATTTGGTGAACAGAGGATGACCACTCCCCGGTTCCCTGAGACCTTCCTCTCAGCAGAGCTGCGGTTGAGGACGGCTTATTTAATTCACCACTAACCTACCTATCGATAGACCGTTCATTATCCACCATTTGTGACACCCCACCTCCCGCCGATAGCTGCGGCCCGCCACGGGAGCATATAACAGACTAATAAAAATGCGTTTCCAAGGAACCCTGCACGCTTGTTATGTAAATCTGAGACTTTCATTTGACCGATGTGGGTTCGGTTTGTGTGGAGTTCTCTATTGGGATAAATGTTAAATTTTAATACGCCATTATAAAGACACATAAAATATCGTAGTGCGAGATTCCGCATTTTCATCGTACAAACAAACTTTCATTCCTAACGGATTATAAAGCGGAAATTTCGTTCAAATTGCCCATTTTAAACAACGTCATTCGGAATTTATTTTTCATTATGCCATACTCACTTTCATCCACTTCCTATTTTAATTTTCCAGAACCAGACAGAAACTCATATTGGAAACCCGTTCTTGTCATTCAACCCGAATCTATCTAATTAGTTAAAACGGGTCAAATCCTAGTTACTTTTGTCATTTTTCAAAAGCCCTGAAACTCATATTGAAATAAAACTGTCAAAATACATTTTATCCGAATAGGTTAGGATCTCTTGAAAAACAGGTTGGTTTAATTTAAATGGAACATTTTCTAAAAACCATTACTTGGTTAGCTACATTCAAATTGTTAATTTTGTAAATCTGCATTTGGAAACGGCTGTGATGATTTTAATTTCCGCAATTTTTATTGCCGGGATTTTTATTTCCGGAATTTTGATTTCCGTGATTTTATTTTCCGGAATTTTAATTTCCAAAATTTTGATTTCAACGATTTTGAAATCCGGGATTATAATGTACGGGATTTGTATGATTTCCGGTATTTCTTTAAACTCCGGGATTTACAGTTGAATTTAGAGTTGAATTTAGTTTTCGTCCCTTAGAGGTAATATCACTAATGCATAACAAAGTTTAAAAAAATCAAGAACAATTCAAATATGTTAAAACTGTGTTGCCTTTTGTTGCTAACTAATTGTCTTGAGTACACCAAGGTCCCGCTTTGCATCTCTATTCGGTTTCACACGCCGAGACGCAAACTGAATTTCGACACAAAATTTGTATATTGGACAGATAAGGTGTGGCCAAGGTGTATTGTGTCCCTTGTGGTTAGACACTCTTCAATGCTTGGCCGCTTCCATCAAAAAGTACATAATTCTTTATCAAACTCGTTCTTTATAAATATAAATTTCTCGTTCTTTATAAATATAATATAAATTCACCTAGTTAGCGCTAATTATTAAATAAATAATATTGGCCAGTGCTTATTTGCTTTTATGTTAAAAAATAACATTTTGTAATTTGATATGATTTATGCTGTTTACTGGTCGCTGTATAAATGAATACGATACAATTGTAAGCACACACCTTTGTATATACAAACAAATGTCTGTTTTTTATTACGTTGTTATGATTTTCATTTTGATTTTCCACAGAATTTTCAATTTTTTTCTATATAATTTAATATTAGCAGTGTTTTCAATTTTCATTTTCAATTAAGCAAATTAGTTTTCGCTTTGTTAAGTGTTGTTGCTGCGTCTTGTACATATTTATAACGCGAATTTTATGAGTTGGAAATTTTTTATATAGAATGAAAATTCAAGCACTGGAATACCAATGAAATGTGCGGTATGTTTTTATTATTTTAGTAAAATAATAAAACAAAGTTATTGTTACAAGGCGCTTTACTACAGTGATATATTCGAAATAATTTACAATTTATTTGCTCGCTGTGCTTTTTAAAAGCTTTGTGATACTATAGAGTATTAAGAAATCCGAGGGTATTAAAATAAAATACATAGACTCATTCCAATTATTAAGTTTTTTTTATTTATGAGAAAAGTCATCAACATTTTTTTAAATTTTTGTGTAACAATTATTTTGCTATTAATTAAATTTTACTAATTTGTTGTATCATCAAGTTAAATCATTCAAATAATTTTAATTGTAGTTAATGAGCTACATCTTTATTGTATACTAGCAAATGTTGTAGACTGTCTGGAAAACTCAGTTTGACATTATTAATTTCACAAATGCTCGAATGATTTGTTACGATTACAGTCCTGGTAAGTTTGTTCAACCATTAGAACAATGGCTCATTGGTATGAGATGCACCATAAATTTCATATGGCCCTGGGATACATCTTAGATAGCGGAGAGTGACTTACCACTCTATAAAAATGATGGGCAATGAATTGGATTATTTGTGTCATAGTTGATTTGGTTTCAGCTGACGTGACAAACGTGTAAAACATCATTTTACGAAATCTACGAAATTGCATCGACTTAACAATTTTATAAGTTTGCTATATACAATGAGAGAATGAAATATCTTTCGCCTCGCTATACAAAAGAAACATCCGCCAACAATTAAAATAAATCCGTCCTATGAATACCAAATTTTTGCTTTAACACATCTTACACGAAATTATGCTGACGTTTCATATCTGTTCATCTAAAAAAAAATAACTTTCTAATGTTATATCGTCTTTTTGTATTTTGTACACTTTTAGCCCGAAATAGAATAAATAAAATCTATAAAAATAAAAAATTAAAAAAAGCTAAAACATTAAAAAAAATGTTAGGAAATACATATTCCTCCTATTCTGCCATATTTTTACGAGGTAACATTTTTATTTAATCACTAAATGCTTATGGCCGAAGTTCGTGATGTCACGTAACATCTTTTGTATTTTGCTACAGTTGTTGTTATTGTTGTTGTTATTATTCTCATCTTATTGTTGTTTTCACAGCACAACAAAATAAATAAAATTAAAATCATTAAAAAAAGGTAACGATAATAATAACAATAAAATTTACAACAATAAATGGATATACACTAGCTACCTACATAGAGATGCTAGAATACCAACACCAAAGCGATAAAAAAGCTCAAGGTGTTTCAACATAAGCACACAACACAAAAAAGTTTCTAAAAAATAAGTTTATGTATTTCTGTGTAGTGTTAGATCGTCACACACAACAAATGGATCGTTTGGTATCGTATTCCTTCCAAGATAAATTATGCCATAAACAGTTTTCCATCCGCTTGCCGTTCCGCAATTCTAATCATATATCATTAAAATAATTATTTTATCTGTGCAGAGGGGAAAACCAATAAAACAATAATTTGATAATTCATTATAAATTCAAAGAAGGCGATAAGAAAATGAAATTCGTTCCTTTAAATTATTTTATATTCTCGTTATGATTTAAAAAAGGAAAATGTGTTTTAATATTACCTGTGGGAAATCGATACAAGCGCAAACCAAAATCAATGTCATTTCATACTTTTGTTGTTCCTAGATTACAAGAAATTTTCTACTGTCGTCGATACATCGATATGAACGAAGGAGAGGACTAGGTGCAGGTAAAAGGAAAATGTGAAAAATCCTGATTATATTAGTAATAAAAAGTAAATTGGTATAAATGGCAAATAATTTTATTGAAACACCAATATGTGGATAGAATTGTATATATATTCTGTGCCATGTACGTATATATACATAAATAATACATAGCTAGGGATGTGACAAGTTTTCTAATATTTCTATGGTTTATTTGTGTTTTGTGAAGCATTTTTTGATTTCCCTTATTATATTTCCGATATATACACACACATTATTATACATGAACAATAGGCAAGGAAATATTATATTGAAGTGTGTCGAAATTTATTGGAAGGATTTGCGGTGATATACAAAATTAACCGAAAAATTTCCTAAATTGTATTATTAAAAGATAATTTTATAAAAATTCGCCAATACAAATATTTGATATTCCAAACATCATTCATTTTTTTTTTAAACTTGGACTAATTCACAATTCTGATGGGACATTTTTGATACGCGATATAGACAGAAATTATATAATGACTAATGTGATGATTATGGGGAAAAAAACTTACAAATTCAAAAATTCGAAACTGAGACTGTGCTCATTTTAGCAATTTATCTTTCTAATTTTTACAAATTTTACATTTCTTAAACAATTCTGATTTGTTGGGGTGAAACCCAATGGTTAGTCCCTAAATTAATTTAACCTATTTAAAATACTAATTTTAGTTTGTTATGTTTACTAGGTCAAGTGGCCTCGTTCTTTGAAGTCTTCTTTAAAACGACAGGGTACCTGGAGCCTTATTTCTTGTTTGGCGGTATGATTTCCATTTTTGATGTATTCCATCTGTAAGTCCCTGTGAAGGTCTTGCGCCAATGCCATGCCAAGATATTTAGTTTTGTTTGCATATGTCACCGGTCGTGAGTTAGTTTCTATCGGTAGATGGGACATTTCTGAATATGAGAAGTTAATATGCGTGGTTTTCGTCTCTTTAAGCTTGATTCTCCAGCGCCTAGTCCAGTTACAAACTGCATTGGCAATCTTCTGGAGGTTCCTCGTTGCATCAGCAACATTACTTCCAATCGCCATGATTGCTGTTTCATCTGCAAAGGTGTCCATCCATTGTATATAATAAACACAGGATTGGTCCTAAAACACTCCCCTGGGGGACCTCATGTCACACGAAAATGTCTATTGGATAAATAAGATCTTAGTATGGCATAGAATTACCTCGGCAAATATCTATGCAGCTTGAATTCCAGTCCAGTGTGCCAGACTTTATCGAATGCTTGGGCGACGACCAGAAATATGCTGGAGCATACTTTTTTATGTTCTAATATTCTTTCAATAGTTTTGGGGATTCTATGCACCTGTTCAATTGTGGAGTCATTTTCTCTGAATCCAAATTGATGTGGAGGAATTAGATGTAGGTCCTCAATTATTGGTTTAAGTTTAGTAATAATTTTTCAAAGAGTTTTGACATAATTGGCAGCAATAAAATTGGCCTGTATGATTTTTTATCGTTAAGTGGTTTATCAGGTTTTGCTATCATGATTACTTCTGCTACTTTCCATTGCCACGGAACATATTTTAACCGAAAGCTTGCATTGGTTATGGGTCATAGCTTTCGAAATCCTTTACCTTTTAGAGCCTTGATTATTTGGCAAGTAATCAAGTCATACCCTGGGGCGTTTTTAACATTCATGTTGCTTTTTAAGTCTTCTTTTAATTCTTTGAGAGTTACTGGGCGTATATCAAAATCATCTAGCTTTTGGATTGACATTATATTTCATTTGACCGTTTGTCTTGGTAGTGGTTGGAAGGTATCCTCAAGATACTTCGTAAACAGATCAGCCTTCTCTTTATAACCTCTTGCCCAGGTTCGATCCTCCTGTTTAAGTGGAGGCACTTGAATTTTGGATCTTTTGAGTGAATTCGTCGCCTTCCACAGTGAATAATAAATTTTTTTTCATCGGTTAGGCTAACTAGATATCTGTTAATTGATGCATTTTTAGCGTTCTCCGGTGTTCTAGTTATTTGCCAAGTTTTACGTGTCCATCGTTTTCCTCTTACTTCCATTGGGTAGGATATGTTAAGATTCTTCTTATTTTGTATAATGAGGGTACTTGCCAAAGCAGCATAGTGAATTGTTTCATTGAGTTATTCAAATTCATCTTCCAACTGGTGAGAATTTCTTATCGGCCTTTGAAGATTGATTTTTTCCTCCATTACGTCACGAAAGAGAACCCTGTTTGTTTTTGAATTTGTTAATCTGGGTGCACTCTCCCTTTGAATTACTCTTTCACTGACTGTCATGATAACCGGGGAATGCCCCGATATTAGAGAATTACTGTCTTCAATGTGAATCTAGTTCTGGGATATACCTCTTGCTACATAAGTCTATTAGGTCGGGTATCTTCGTTCCGTCACTGGGCCAGTATGTTGAGGAACCAGCAGAGTATAATTCACATTTAAATGTCTGCCCTGCTTGAAACAATTCTTAACTATTGACGCTGTTAGTCTACATCCCAATAGGTGTTTTTCGCATTATAGTCATCTCCAATAATAAAATCACGTCGAAACGATTTAAATAGTTTAAGGTAGTCCTCTCTTTTCAATTTATGCCGAGGAGGACAATATATTGATTAATTTGGATCCTTACAGTAGTGACTTGCATTGTTTCTTCTTTGATATTTGATTCTAAATGGTGTTTAATATTTTATTTTATTAGTAATGCCGAACCACCTTTCCGCTGGGTGAATGGAGCGATATAAGCTATAATCTCGTATTGTAACAAACGAAGATTTAATGGCTTCCAGATATTAAGAAAATTGATTGATTGGACTGTAGAACCAAGTACTGGACAAGTTTCCCGGATAAAGCCGGGCCTATTCCTACAGCCTGTTTACACATAACAATAGGAAGGATAGAAAAGGTATATTTTTTTTTGGACGAAACGATCCGGTTTCAGACACCTATCGATCGTACGGCACAACACAATTCTAATCTACTTCTAATCTACTAGAGGAAGGATAAAAGATTAGATATTTCAAATAAATTTAGCTTATGTCGCAAAAAATGCCTTACTAATTTGGTCACCAAAGAATATTTGATTACTCGTAATTACCAAGAATAATCATACTGCATAGGCCATATTTATGCCATGCTCAATGGAACTGGAAACTGAAATTGACGGTCATTGGTTGAGGAATGGCAAAGAATTGGATTGGCACTCTAACATAATGCTCAATGGAACTAGACCATCTCTCAACAAATAATGGTCAAATTCGGTGTGCGTAGCTGAATTTGGACGAAATTTTGGGACTCTGGCCATAATGAATGGAACCAGGCCTTTTCTCAACCGATAATTCTCCAATTTAGTTTGTAACGTGTCGTTTTGATGAAGTTCTACAATTCGACCATTCTGAATGGAACCCTGCCATATCTCAACAGTTTCTTAATGTCATATAGCGGATGTTAAAAAACTTCTCATTGGAAAATTATTATTTTTTAAATAACTTTTCCAAAAATTAAAATCTTTTGCCTCACTGCTATTCTCACATAATCGTTGCTTTAAAATAATCTTTAAAATTATGAACTATTGAGACAAGGTTCTCAAAAGTGAAGTTTTGTCGCTTAGCGTACAATAGCGTACAATCAATCGGTAATCGTTCCATTTCGAAATCTTTTAAGTCTGTTAAGCATGTTTTTGCAGACTTATGATATCATTTCAGCAAAATCTTTCCGAATATTGGGTTCTCAATCGCGGGGATTCCGCTTAATGAGACCAATCGCAGAGTTGATAAGCAGCTCGGTTAATAATATTAACAATTTGATTCTTAAAATTCAGTTTATTTTAACAAATCAACGCTGTTCAAGTCGGCTTATACGATTAGTATAAATTCGAGATAGTGCCCCTCCCCCCAGGATTTATAAATCTTTGTATTAACGGCTTATATGGAGATGCATGAATTCGTAATATCATCAGCAGCGTCGTTTATAGATGTAATGAGCAAAACGATCCTCAAAAGGCTACCCTGTGACACACCAGATGTGGCTGTAAAAGCTGATTTATTGATGATCTAAAGATCACCTGATACTTTCTGACACTCTGATACGGGTCCCACCTACACGAGAAGTTGCGATGTATACCCTAAGTCTCTGAGCTTGAATATACTAATTTTGTGAGGAACTCTGTCGAATACCTTAAAATCTGTGGTAACTATCTACTTCCATAACGTTCAATTTACTTGTTGTAAACTCGTTGAGGTTAGCGGCCCTGGAACGACCTTTGAGGAAATATTTTAGTTTCGAAGGCCGATAAGTATCCAAAACGCATCATACGTGGTTGTTTTAACCGAATTTTTATTTAAGAGATTGTTCCCGGGTTTACTCCCGTAGATCCATAAATTAAGTAAAAACTAAGGCGCCGCAGGCCAAAGTGGTGCTACACCAAGTAAGAAGGTGTGCTTGCATCCATCGGATTGACATTTTAGGCTACATTATCGGTGCATTATGCAGCAATTTACATTAAGTCAGTTTAACCCGTGAATCATTTAAAGTATTAAAGCAAATACTAGCTCTGGCTCTTTGGATTCCCATATTAACAATACAAGGTCAAACCGAAGTCAGGTAGTGCACAATAGTTACCGATTTTCCAAGATGATTATCAATATTTTTTTCATTTGTTGAAAGAAACGCGTTGTAGAGCTACCTGTGTGAAGTTTTAATCAATTATCAAAAGTGTAGCTACACAAATAATAATTTTTCAAAAGTGTATTTACACAATTTAATCAAAAGTGTAGTTAAACACAGAAGAAATCCTAGAGATGTCTATTCAGATATGTGAATGCCCTCGGATTGTGTGTACTCTTATGGATTAATCTTGATGATCACCATATTAACGCGACCCTCGGAGAATTTCTCACCGGTTTCAGAATATCTCTTCACTTGCGATATTTAATATGAAAGTGTAGGGGTAGATTGTAGGCCATAATCAAAAACCCTAGAGATGTCTATCCAGATATGTGAATGCCCTCGGATTGTGTCTACTCTTATGGACTAGTTTTGATAATCACTGAAAAATGATTATTTGTGTAGCTACACTTTTAATAATCAAGGGTGGTTAAATTTTAAGGGCCGATGTTGATTTTGAATAAAACACAAATTATTTAGGAAATTATTGTCAATTCTTTTTATTATGATAATATGGAATGGTTAAATTATGTATTGAACAAAGTATCGGCCAAATGGACGCCGCGACCTCGACGGCACACCTCCACCCGATGGTCCAAATTTTCGATGACGCTTAGGCATAATTGAATTATCTCATCCTTTAGCTTTTGAATTGTTACTGGCTTATCGACGTATACCTTTTCTTTCAAGTAAACCCAAAGAAAGAAGTCCAACGGTGTCAAATCACATGATCTTGGCGGCCAATTGACATCGCCACCACGTGAGATAACACGGCCATTGAACTTGTCGCACAAAAGAGCCATTGTTTCGTAAGTTGTGTGGCAAGTGGCACCGTCCTGTTGAAACGACATATCGTCCACATCCATATCTTCCAATTCAGGCCATACAAAGTTCGTTATCATCTCACGATAGCGAACACCATTCACAGTAACTGCCTGACCGGCCTCATTTTGGAAAAAATACGGCCCGATGATGCCGCCAGCCCATAAACCGCACCAAACAGTCACTCTTTGTGGGTGCATTGGTTGTTCGACAATCACTCTTGGATTATGATTCGCCCAAATGCGGCAATTCTGCTTATTGACGAATCCACTGAGGTGAAGATGTGCCTCATCACTGAAGATGATTTTCTTCGAAAATTGATCATCCAATGTTGAGTTAGTCTGAAATTGAGAAATGTCAAATTAAATGCAGAAAAAAACTTGACGTTTAGGTGTGGTTCACATTCAATGTCGGCCCTTAATATTTAACCACCCTTTAGTTTAAAACTTCACACCGGTTGTGGACCTCGTGTATGAAATAGCATTCAAATTCTAAATATCCAAACAGCATTGGTTTGTATTTATGGAACGTTATAAAGCACACTGATTACACCAGATAAGAAACAACAAACATAACTCCGTGCAGAATCTATAAAAGAATTTAATTTTATGTTTTAAGCATTTCAATCTATATTATTGTCATTTTCATATTTTATTTTTGGAAATAGGAAATTTAATTAATGTAAATAGAAAACTTGAGCATTTAAACGATACAAATCTCAAAATTTATGCTGACATAACAATATTTTTAAAATAAACTAAGTTTGATTACAATTTTTTGAATACATTGCTATATAAAACACTGACAAACTTGTACGAGTATATTATGTATATCAAGTGCCTGATTTACTGAGAACATAATTAAAGCTGAAACGAATTATTTATAGTTAAAAAATGCTAAATTAACATTTTAATTTATTTTAATATGTAAAAATATCTAAGCTATATAAAACATAATACATAGGATTTGAGCCACACAACCTGTAACAGCAAAATCCGTAGATAAATAATCACCACTCAAATCGTGTACACGACATAATAAATGGGGGGTACCGTGCCATTAAGCACACATATCTATTTTAAACCACATCGTGTTTAAACATAAATTTTCATATTATTGATTTGAAACAGATGTGTAATTTAAAAAGTAAAATACAGTAAAATACCAACAATACTCCACCACCACCAACTTACCCAGATATTTAAATATTTCCCGCACTTAAATAAATTTGTGTGATTATCTCTCATTTTCAACAACAAGACAATTTTGGTTCGTTACTTTACGACTATCCATGAGTACAAGAAAATTTTCCCAATATTGAATATTGGAAAAGTTTTAGTGATTTAAAAGTTTCAGATTTGCTATTTTTAAAAAGTTGACACATTTATTTTGAAATGAGAAACTTTTAAGTTTTTTTTGTTTTGTTTGGGACGATTTATAAATGAGATTTTATTTTTTGTTCGTCGTACTCATCGTTTATATCGAATCTAAGACTAGACAGATTTGAACTGTACAAATAATTGATTGCGGCATTAGCTATAAAGAAGTGATGTTTCCAGAATAATTTGTTGGAATTGGTTAATTATTTGTTATTTTTGATGCCGAGAGACGAAGCAGATCCACAATAAATTATAGAAACTGTATAGCGACACAAATAATTAAACAATAATTTAAGACATCTGTACCATAAATATGAATTGCTCGTTTCTAAAAGTTTCAATGAATTGCTAACGAAGCACATAGTGATAGTTCGTAATCGCTCGTTAATTAAAAAATGTCGTATTCTAATATTTTTTAAAGTTTAAGTCGGACTAAGTTTTGTTTAATGATCCAACTTGAAACCGTAACACCGGACTTCTCATTACTAAATAGCTCATTATTAACTGCACTTACCATAATTAATTCTCCCATTATTTGTTAATCAGGTTGGTAGGCTAGCCACCAGCACTGGTAGTTTCGAAATTTGATCAATGGCCCACATTGGTAATTTAATATTTCACCAATTTCACCAGAAAAAAAAATTCGTAATTTGCTATTTTACAAATGCCCATGAAATGGGGAAACATGAAATGTTAATAAAATGTTTTTATTTATCGCGAAGGGGTGTAAGAGAGATAAGTAAAGCAACTTCAACTTCACTACCAATGTCAAGCAACCATTCCTTGGGTTAACAAATTTAGGTAACCGGATGCAATAATGCGAATAGCGGACCATTGGTAAAATATCTTATTTTGAAATTTTTTATTTTTGGTGTAATGCAATGGTCAGGAATATTTCCTTTAATCTCAAGTTACTCTTAAAAACAAACAACAATAATACAAAGGGGGGTAAATTTAATTCCACGTTCACGATATTGAATGTCAAGTTCATGAAGAAGTTAATTTCTAATTGTAATACCGTCGAGAGTATATTTTATGCATTATTAAAAATTGAAACAACCTATGAAATCGTCATTACTATTTGAACTAACGGGTGTTTTTTTAGGAGGTTTGTTTTTCCGATAGATGTCGTTTTATTTTATGACAGTTGTTTTGACAGCTCAATGTGGCATTTCTACTCAGTATTGTTTGGCAAATCATTATGAATAGGTTAACTCCAGAACAACGTTTTCAAATCGTGGAAATTTATTTTCAAAATCAGTGTTCAATTAAAAATGTTTATAGAGCACTTCGTGAATTTTATGGTGCACATAATCGTCCGTCAGAGACCACCATAAAGAACGTAATTACCAAATTTCGGTCTACATTCACTCTTTTGGATGCCAAGCCACCGACAAGAATGAGAAGAGTTCGTACAGAAGAAAATATTGCTGTCGTTGAGGCCAGTGTCGAAGAAAACGACAATTTATCGATTCGTCGTCGTGCTCAGCAAATTGGACTTTGTCCATCGACTTTATGGAAAATTTTACGTAAAGATTTGGGTTTGGTGCCATACAAAATTCAATTGGTGCAAGAATTAAAGCCACACGACCATCGTTTGCGCCGTGAATTCAGTGATTGGTCGTTAAATCAATTGAACGAAGATCCATTTTTTTACCGTAAAATTCTCTTCAGTGATGAGGCGCATTTTTGGTTAAATGGATACGTCAACAAACAAAATTGTCGCATTTGGAGCAAAGATAATCCACACGCCGTTCTAGAATTACCAATGCATCCTGATAAATGTACTGTTTGGTGCGGTCTATGGGCTGGTGGGATCATCGGTCCATATTTCTTTAAAAATGAGGAAGGACGACGCGTTACCGTGAATGGAAATCGATACAGAACCATGTTAAATGAGTTTTTGTTGTCAAATCTTGAAGATATGGATATGAATGAAATGTGGTTTCAACAAGATGGTGCCACTTGCCATACAGCACGTGAAACAATCGACTTATTGAAAGAAACTTTCAACGACAACATTATTTCGAGAAATGGTCCGGTGAATTGGCCTCCGCGTTCGTGCGATTTGACGCCACTCGATTACTTTTTGTGGGGATACGTGAAGTCATTGGTTTATGTGGATAAACCTCAATCGATTGACGCTTTGGAAACCAATATTCAACGTGTCATTGCTGACATACGCCCTCAAATGCTTGAAAAAGTGCTGGAAAATTGGACCTCCAGAATGACATTTGTGAAAAATAGTCGTGGTAGCCATATGCCAGAAATTGTGTTTAAATGTTAAATGCCAAAAAATTATCTACCAAATAAAAAAAAATTTTGGTCATTTCATAATTTTATATGTGTTTTATTCAAAAAAAAAATCGGCAACCTCTTAAAAAAACACCCTTTAGTATGGCTTGCCCGAGCTAAACCTCCCGATGGCTTCATGAATGTGAATCTTTAATAAGCTTTCTTACCAGCGGTATTAAATAATTGCGCAACCCTTGGTGCACGGAACGGCAAGCAATTATAAACAATTCAAATTACTGGCGGTTTGTTCAAATCAATTTGGATATTTTTATAGTAGCCACCGAGTTCCATACTATTCGTTTGAGAAAGGTTTTCATTCCATCCAATTTACTCATTTCACACAATCTCATCTACTTATGATCCTCATCTACTTAGGATCCTATTGTATGTTTACTACACAAAGATAGTTGTAGCCCAATCAGTTGCAAATAAGCATGTCCAAATTTATATTAAATTCCCATCTTCGATTGAGATGGCATAGTTCTATTGCGGAAAATAGATGCAGCAAAGCAGCTTAACTAGAACACCACTATACAAATTTCCCAAGGTCATGATCCACTGCAGTCATTTCTTGGCATCCGAAAATATCGCCTCTCAATTTTTTTATCAAAATGGCTCGAGTTGATTTTATTAAATATGAACCCGGATCCCATTTATGAATCCTCGAAACAAATTTTCCCGAAATAAGAGCTCATCACAATCGTACTCAAAAATTCATCTCACCAATTTTTATTAAAGCCGTTCGACTTAAAAAACTCTAAATAAATTTTCTCAAAATTAGGCTTCATCGCAATCGATTCCTAGCATTAGAAAACCGCCGAAAAAAATTAAAACAAGGTCCCAAATGTTTTCAAACTTTGCACCCATTAAAATTGATTTCTGTCATTTGATTCCTTGGCAATCCCTTCGCCAATTCTTACCAAAAGCGTGCTAGGCGAAAAAAAATTAAATAAAAATACCCGGACCAGATGACATCAAAATCATTTGAGGCAGAAAAAATGTGGAAAAGGGACATATAATGTCAGCGTATTACAATCAACATAAGATGGTGCGACGTTCCCCATATGATGGAAGATAACGCCAGATATCTAATTAACAGAAAAACAAAAGATTCAACTCGAAGCTACTTGACATAATTTGGTACAAAATCGCTTTACTTGGTGCGCCATCAGGCAATCACAACATGGCGCAACACAACGCAGCATAGTGGAACAACATGAGACATCGTGCAACATTGTGAAACATTACCCATAATGACCGCCCATCCGGAGGGCTCCCAAATGAATTACCCAGAAATCAGATCTCCAAACATTTCCTTGCGTCCGCCAAATTTTATCAAATTCGTTCAAGAAAAATAAAATTTTAAATGAAGGAACCTTCAGGCAAATTTAAATCCGGCGCTTGCTGAGACACCCTGTAGAAGTTAATCGTTTCGATCGCCCTGCCATCTAAGGTTGAACTTCTATAATCGTTTTGACTTTTAAATTATTCAGCATTCCTATTTCCGGTGATTTCGTAAGGTTTGACACATTTTGGTTTTAGTAGAAAAATAACTATGACTAGCTGTTTCACTTCATTTTCGGCACGACAGCTGTAACCATCTTAAAAGGAAAATTGTCTTTGCCGATTAAATTTTGTATTACGAGTTATAAGGTATTATGCATAAAGTTTTATTTATTCTACCTGTGCTAATAAAGTATACTGTACTACGTTTGGAATATCGAGATACCTTAGTTACCTGTCTATAAATTCGGGATACCAAAAAACGTATCAAACAAAAATGGAAGGGTATGTTCGAATTTATTCATCTTCATTCACCATTTTTTTGTTCAACGAACAGATAGTAGGCACCGGGAGCAAGTATCGGAGAATACGGTGGATAAGAAAGTACCTCGAAATTAAATTCATCCAATTTTGCAATTGAGAAGCCACCCAGAAGTGAAGATGGAGTCAATAATGATGCCACTTGAGATTGAATACTCAGTAACCATGTTAATTAATCACTTGCAAGGTAGCAGAAGGGTCATGGCGAGGATGGAGGAAGTCTCCGCCAGAAGACAAGTTGTTCAAAAAACAGCTCAGGGAGGTGTCCCCTTTCACCTTCTTTGGAATGTAGTAATCAATGAAGTACTATTGGAACCGGAGGGGAAGGAATATGTGCGGTTGCTTATGCCGATGACGTAGCGATAGTAGTCTCTGGAAAGCAGCTGGATACAATCAGGGATGTGATGCAAAATGCACTAACAATCAATGCGGGTTGGGCCAGCAGATGTTGATTGGGGATCAGATCATCTACAACAGAGCTAGTCCTTTTCACTAGGAGGTATAACATTCCGGAAGTGGTTCCACCAATTTGGAATGGTATCATGTTGGCCTTTACTGAAAAGGCAAGATTCCTAGGGATTATTCTGGACCAAACCAAATACAATAGAAAGAGTGAAGAAGACCACTGTGTCACTCTATACTCTTGCAGAAATGCCTTCGGACGGAAATGGGATCTGAACCCGGAGCTGGTGCACTGGCTTTACACGGCAGTAGTAAGGGCCGTACTGCTGTATGGTGTGAGTTTATGGTGGCTGCAGAAGGCAGCCTGTTTGCTCATTAGTGGGGCGTTGAAAACGACATCTACTAGTACCTTAGAGGTCATGCTGTACCTTCCCCCGTTATCGGTAGGCAAATGGTGGTCAATACGGCCGCCCGGCTATCAGCGGTTTCAGGGTGGAATTTTCTGTAAAATGGACTCTCAACTATAGTCAATTCTGTGAGGCATGACCTTTGTGCTTTTAGAAGCGTTTTAAGGTGATTCTCTCATCTAGGGAGGATTGGAAGAGTGGTCTCATCGTAGACACCGGGACAGTTAAATTCTTCACCGACGGCTCCAACCTCGATGGTAGAGTGGGACCTGGTTGTTCTGTGGGCGATTAAATGCGAGTCTAACCTTTGGTCTCCCTAATTAATGTAGCGTTTATCAAGCTGAACTTATAGCGATTGAAGAGGGCATGAACTGGTTGATGCATAGTGTAATATCATTGACTGATATCAATATTTATGTGGAAAGTCGGGCGGCCATTCTTTCACTGGATGCAGTTTAGTATCCATGGCATCTCTTAACGAGATGAGTGAACATTTCAATATCCAGTTGGTCCCCTTACAAAACTGAGAACCAAATGTCATAAGGGTTGTGTGAATTTTTACACAGTGACCCTAGGGGTTAAAAATAGGAGGAGGTAGTTAATTTTCTACTTTTTGTGGTAGATAAATTATAAACGAGGTCATCTCTTTGTTTTTTACTTTTAACACTACGCGCCGTAGGTACTTGGCGAAACACATTAAAACGCTTGTTTATTGTTTCACAAAAAAAAAAACTTTTTTAAAAAATTTTGTTCAAACCGTTTAAAAAATTACTCGATGGATTTCGACTTGCTAGGTCATCATTGTTAACATAAAGTGTGGTTAGAATCAAATTACATTTTGAATAAATTTTAATAAAATGTTGGTATATCTGATATCTCTTCATTGATAATTATGACTCTAAACAAACGACGCTAAATACGGCTATAAGAGAAATTTCCCGCGCAATATGCGGTCTTTCATATACATCTTCGAAACGAATACTGTATATCTACCTAACACGGTCGGCATACAGATTTACCAACCACATATTAATATGGGTTTAATTAATATGGGTTTGCCCGATTTAAATCCAGCTTCATGGTTTAAATGCATAAATACCCCAATATTAGGGTATTTGTGTGGTTTTGCTTAATTCAAATTTAGTATTGTGTGATAGGGTAATAGAAGGGGGGTGATTTTTAATGTCGATAATATTTGTTTTCTTTTGGCCAACTGATTTGAGTATCAAGTTTTACCTTTTTTCGGTTTTTTCGAAATTGTTTTTTCGGTTTTTTCGAAATTGTCATAAAGCAGCTCTTCATCAGATGTGGAGTAAGAATGAAGTTCTCCATTATGAAATGGTCCCATCAACAAGAAGAAATCAGTAATTTTTGACATTTTCAACATATTATCTACACTCTCTACATAGTCGACGCCATTTTATGAATTGCCTACATACATTGTCTAGGCAGATTCCAATTAGATTTGTATGAAAAATATTTCTGGAAATATAATTAAAAAATTTTAATGTTTAAAACAAAAGTGCATTACGAATTTAATGGCTATAGAGATGAGTGTTGCAATTAAGACGATCGATACTGTGTTTGTCTCAAAATGGAAAAAAAACTTTCTTATTTACCAAACAAAAATATAAAAATAATTCTATTTTACAATTACAAAAATATTATTCCATTTATTTTATTACTGTCGACTAAAAATTTTAATTTTTGGATTTCTTTCAAAATTTTCTTGTCCCAGTTTCAGTGTATATGTTTTCATCCTCATCTTCTTTAATTTTGTTTGTTTAGTTCTGGTAAAAATATTCTTAAAATTATAATCCTTGTTGAGAAAAACATGCAAAAATTGCCAGTAAACGTACTTATAAATAATTGCCTGTTTTATTGGATAAACAATGTATTAAGTGTTGTACACAGCATAAAGTGGTAAAACAATTTGTATTTACACCAAAAACTATTTTAACTATTTTGTATTTGGGCGGAATATATACACATAGGGCATTCTGCACACAAAGTGTAATATAAACTTAATTATAAAAATTATTGGACTAAAAGTGTATCTGGGAACTTTTATAAAATTTTATTCGTGATAACAATAATTAAATTTTTTTATTCATATTTAGATTTTATATTTCAGTAGAGTATTGTTCATCTTCTCATTGAACTAAATTCATAATTTTATTTTATTTTTCTTAAAACTAAAATAATAAATAAATAAAACTTAAAAAACATTTTTATTATTTTTTTTTATTAAAAATTTGACAAATTAAAATCATAAAAACTGTATTTGCTATACTTTGCCAAAAACTTTAAGCTTTATTTTTTTTTATTCTTAGATTCAAACTTTATTTATTCTGTAATTTTATTTTAATTAGTAAATTTATTTTATTTTTGGTAACATTTTTGATTTTTGTTCATGTTTACGTAACATTTTTAATTGTCGTAGCATTTTTAAAAGTTTTTAAAAAACATAAACTAAAAAGTTTGCTATCCATTTATGATAATTGAGGGGGATCAAAAGCTTCTTGATTCTGGGATTATAAAGTACTTTATATGATAAAACAATTGAGATAAAGACTTTGTTTCATTTGAATAACTGTTTAATGTTATATTAGCCACTGAATTGGATGAATTTGTATATATAAAGCATTGTTTTAATACACAAGAAGTGATGTGATTGTGAAATTATGTCTTATTAATAAGTCACCAACCTACCTTTTGTAAAAGCAATATGTAAGTACAACGCAGTCCAACTTAATTCGATTGCTGGCGGTAAATTTTCAGCATCGCTACTATTGATATCAATAATAAACGCGACGGCAACACAAAACTATAACTATCGTGAGGTGTAACCCCCGCGAATTTAGTGATATATCAAGTATGGGAAGTTCAGAAGATAAAAAATAATGATAATAAATAAGAGAACACAGAAAAACATAAATTGAATATTGCCGAAGTACCTGTACCGCAATTCTGGAAATTTTTACCAGAACTTTGGCTCAAACAACTCGAGGCATTATTTAAAGTCCGTCAAATCACGAGTGACGAGAACAGATTTAACTATGCTGTTGCTCATCTACCGATAGATATAATATCTACAGTATCTGGAGAGTAATTCATAAACCTCCCTTACTCAATAAGTATGAAGCACTTCGAGATGAGATTATCAGAAAACGTACATTGTCAGAACAAAGTAGAATTGAAAACCTGCTTAAATCAGATTTCTATCATCATCTCGTGAAGAAGGCAGAAACTTCAGCAGCTGTCAACGCTCAATCATTAAAAACTTTCGACTACATGCTGTATAAGATAGCGGAAATTTCTCAGCGGAAAATGAGAGATTTCGCTATTCGCCGCAAGAGGCAGGACAAGCCCAAAAGAGAAATTATTTTATTATATAATTACCAGCGGACATTTTTTATTCATTTTGTATCTCTTTTTTCACTAAATAAAACATCCCAGCAGAATAAAATATTAAAAGTGATCCTTAAAAAGACAAATTGATTGATCTCCGAAGTAAAGGTCCAAAACAGGACAAAATTCTAGGATCTCTTCATGCTGGAAACTAGGCCATTTCATAACCAATACTTTTGAAAATTTAAATTTTTTTATTAGTTTATTTTCAGTTTTTGGCCAATATCTCAAAAACTTCTACTAGTAACCAATACTTTCGATTGTTTTTCTAATAGCTTAGGTCATGCTGAGACTACCAGGAAAATTTTGGGAAAATTTATGGATTAGAATTTTCACTATAATTTTTTGAATTTCTCACACTAACATTGATTAGAGATCTATCCAAATGGGTGGATAGGAAAGATGCGGAAGTTAACGACTTTTTTACTCAATTCCTAACGGGTCAAGGGTGTTTCTGTATACGTACCGACAAAGATCGAAAAACTCTTCGTGCATATACGGCGCGGCGACGCTGATTTGGACGTTTTCAAAATGTAAACGAGACATTTTTGAATACGTAAAATGTGAGCTGAAAATCGATGAACTATGGTAAAAAAATTGGAAATGTATGCACCAAAATATAATTATTATTATGCTCGACAAACAATCGAACTGGGGAACAGTAACTCAGTACGTGGAGAAAATCCTCCGGCTAAAAAGCTAAATCTGCCTCCAGGCAGACGCAGCCGATTAAAAGGTAGAAGGCTAAAGAGCAAAAAAAACTGCAAACCATTCTGATGTAGTAGTACCGACAATCAAAAAAAACGTCTCTGTCATTGTCTCGGTCATCCACGATAATCTTCGGTTCTTCTTTTTTGTTCCCTACATAGTTGTCCGCTCCTTAACTTTAATATCTATTGAAAATATCCAGCAATGTTACAGAGAGCGTCATCGGATACCGCTCGGAGACAGAACAAACGGTGAAACAAATTAATTAACTTAAGATGGTAGTTTTAACCAAAAATTTATAGGGGAGAGCCTTCGGCTGAGGGTACAGTTTTGTTGTTGGTCCATAATTTTCCTTTGAGCTCATCCTATGCGGAGAAATGGATATAGAGGCCTTAGTTGACTGTTTGCTAAAGTAGCTACTTTGATCCCATCAACTAGAAAAGTTGTACGACCAATTTTGTGAAGTCATCTTTTTTGCAAAAAAAAACGTAACCGGTTGTAGGTACCCTTCGAAAACTCGGTGAAAATGGGAATAGTTGATAGAAAATTCACCCGATTTGAAAGAATTTCAAGGTAACAATAACAAAAAAAAATTTATTTTAAATTATTTATCGTTTTCCTCATTTTCTAAGTCAGAAACACAATGTTTAAATGTGCACGGGCCGATCACACATACTGCACTTGATAGAATTTGCAGCGGTTAACTTCGATGACAGGAGATTAAAGCAGATGATACAGAGGTCAATATCATCATCAGATGGTGAATAATTCTTTTTTAGAGCGTTTGGCCGACGGTTTGGTAGGTGTAGTTGTCTTGCTGAAGAAGTAAGCATGGTGCTTTGCAACGGTATATAACCACGATTTGAAAGCTTTTTTGGTGGCGCTGCTTACTGGGAATTAATTTCGCCCAAAACTGATCAGCGGCTCATTGAAGTGGCGGTAGATGTGGAAGGTTTTGATGTGGTGACCACTTCCACTTCATGTGCAACATCTGTCCCAAAGAAGACGATAAGATGCTGCTCATTTTATTATCAATGCGATTCTCGGTGCCACCTTCTTTCACATTCCGCTCGACCGCTAGAATAAAATCAACGTCAGAATAGATGGGTCGTATGGATGAATTCCGGATTTAATTGCACTGCGTGTCAATGTCAGATAAGGAGTCTTACAGACCAGGCCAGCAAAATGACGAATCCCCATTACCAAAAACGACGAGATGGGAATTAAAAATTTCTAATCGAGAGAGCAACCTTAAATGATTCAAAGTCCTACTTTGTTGGCATTATTTTTTTGCAGTACACTGTAAGTTGTAAAAGGTCTTTATTAGTCCGAAAATAAACACATCCAGGCGATATGGTTTCAATTGCTAGATGCGAAGCATATGGTTGTCGAGAAGCAATAGCACCGAGGAAGCTAACGAAGGTTTTGCGAAATTTATAAAATTTTTAAACTGCATTTTTTTCGGGAAAAGAAAGAATGATGGTAGACTGTTGCCAGCGGCGCTTACAGTTACGACCACTTTTACCAGTTGAAAAGCCTTGCTTCCTAGTGATGTTCATCCATTAAATGTCTAAAGTTTTGAAAAAAACTTCTTGACATCAGATTTACAAAAGCCTTTCACGTGCTGCATGGATGTTTGTTCCGGGGTACGTAAAACGAGCTCAGGGTGGCAGCGCATAAAATTGTAATAGCAATATTTGCCCACTTTCTCGTCGTCATTCAAAATTGGCGGATATTTAACTTCAAGTTTCTTAGTGAATTAATACGACAATTTACGCAGCTCGTTGATGCTGAGACCGTAATAATGATTGACGCACTTCAAAATATATTGGATAAGATCCCTTTCGTGAATCGGTTTGAAAACCTTGGAAAAACACTTCAATTGAGCACATCTATTTCGTTCGTGCAATTTGATTGGTTCGTCCAGTCGATTTAATGTGCTTGTTTAACTAAGCAATCCTTAATGGCACGAACCAGCGCATCAAAATCGATTGAAGCTGATTCAATTGACTTCTTCGGGGTTGTCATGGCTAAAAGTGCCTTAAAATACGTTAAAATATTAATAGAATAAACAATGATGTCTGACAGTTTTCCAGCCAAACAGTCGCTTTAAATTAAAACAGGTGCGCACAACCAGTTACATTTAAGTGTCCACAAATGGAAGTCACGACCATTCTCGAAGTAACTAAAAAAAAATGTCATGCCTCATGATTTTGATATAAATCGATGTGGCATCCCAAATCACAACGAAAATACTGGAGAAATATCGATAGCACTCACCTGTTTGAGAGTATTCACTTTGATTTATCCCACTTTTAAAACATTGGAAAATTACAATTGCGTTGATTTTTACGGACTTGTTTTCCAATGTAATCGCAGCTAATGAACAAGATGAGCTTGTTCATTAGCTGCGATTACATTGGAAAACATTGGAAAACAAGTCCGTCCAACAACTCACTTCGATAGTAGCTCGAAAACTGCGTACTGTGAAAATACAAGGAGGACAGCCGTCAGATCCGCAATATTTGCATTCTGTCAAACGTTATGTAGGGATGCGCACAACCGGAAAGTGTACACAACCGGAGACTCTTCCCCTTCAGAATGAACCAATTCAAGTATTCAGTTAAGAACTAATGTTTACTTCACTACAGGTGTTTCTTATTAGTTAGGCTTAAAATTTGCTACGCAGTAAAGTTGTTTAAATGTTGTACATGATGATTTCTGCGTTAACCTAATTTGTAAATGATTTCGACAGAAAATCTGAATTTGAAAAAAAAAATTTCTGTTATATTTAGGAACAAAATAAAATGACAGTTTCTGTCTCGTTGCCCATGCCGGCCTACTCGTTCTCGTTATTTCATTTGTTAACAAGGAAGCTGTTTTCCAAACACCGACTTATTTGTGGACACCGACTTATTCAAATCAATCATCTCGCTTATTTGAATGTGTTCTTCAAAAATGTGTCTTGACTAAATGGAATACATGCACTTTTTATTTTCGAATCTAGTGGCAACGACCAACATGTCAAAATAAACTTTTCTTCCATGAAATAGAAACTGCGATTTGGTTTTTGCTATTACGTCACAAATAAGTCGGTACAATGAGTTGGAATGACTTGACCGACTTATTCAAGATGGCGTGAAATAAGTCAATAAGTCTGTAATAAGTCGGTGTTGTGTGGAAAACACCCATAGGCTGCCGTAAAAGTTTTTAGAAAATTGTTCGCATCACAACATTGTTTTTTATTTACTTGGAAAATTTAATTCAGTGAAAAAATTAAGTGGAATTATCAAGTGAAAATTTTCGTGTGGTGATTTTTTATGATTTTCGAAAGCAGCTAACTCAACAACAGTGCTTCGAATCACTTCATTGGACTTTTGGTGACGAAACACCATTTTTGGATAGTGTTTATGAATTTACAATGAATTTAAATGAAAACGACGTTCACTAAAAGACGAGCCTCGTGAAGGTCGTCCAAAAACAGCGGTTGTGTGCCAGAAAACATCGATGCTGTGAGAAAACTGATTGAAGAGAACTTATCGTGAAATCGAAGCATTCCTAGGCATTAGTAACACCAGCGTACTTATGATCTTACAGAAACATTTAAAGGTGCGGAAGCCATGTGCATGTTGAATTCTAAATTTGTTGACGCACAAAAAAAGGTTCGTGTCGATTGGTGCCGCCAAATGCTTGAAAAATTCGTTGAAGGTACTTCCAAAAACGTATACGTAACGTATACGTAAGATAGTAACAGGTGACGTGTCATGGATATATGCGTATGAGCTGGAAAAAAGGGCAATCGATTGTTTGGGTCTTCCAATTCGAAGAAAACAAAAGTTGTGCGAGATCGAATTGTTGGAAAGCAAATGGTAGCGTGTTTCTTTACGAAAACCACAGCTCATACACATCACATCAAACAAGCGAGTATTTGAGCATGTCAAATTGATGGGTCATCCGCCTTACAGCCAGGACATGGAACCCAATGACTTCTGAAGAAGCGAGTGAAGCGTTAAAAACCATATGTCTTGCAGCTATTATCTACAGACTGGCAAAAGTGTTTCGATAAATGGTTTGAGCGTAAGCAAAAGTGTATAGATCTTAAAGGCGAATATTTTGAAAAGCAATAAAGCAACTTTTGATGATAATTTTTATTTTTTTATTTATTTTTCTAAAAACTTTTACGGCAGCCCTCATATATCCATATGACATATGTGAAAACCAAAAATGTTTTTAAAGAAATAATTTTTACTCTGTCGGTATGCATTTTAGGAGACGCAAAGTCTCTTCAACACGTCTGGTTTGCACTTACATACATATATAGCATACAGATAGAATTATATATTTATTGATCCAAAGTTTCTTTGCTTAACCTAGTATTTTGCATCTCTTGAAGATTATAGATATTTTCCTTATTTAGTTATACGTTAGAATTTCAAGTTTCGGTTCTTTGTGTAAGTGCATCTACTTTCTTTTATTAACTTGTATACACAAAACTATAATACACCAAAAATAAGTTGAAAATAACAAACCGAGAAAGTTTTATTTTGTGAATTGAATTTTAAATAACTTTGGCAGAAATAATAATCTATGTGGTATTGTGTTATATGGGGCACGAGAATGTAGCGCTCGCTAGATATGTATTCGAGTACATAACTGGGAGTACACCAACAAAAAAATATAAATAAAAAGTTTATCAAAAATTTATTTTGAAACAAATATCATAATTATCAGAAACAAATATTTGGTGAACAACAACAACAACAACAACAACCATCGCAGCTTTTCACGATCTAATTTGATTATGCTTCATATTTTTGGTTATGTATTATGGATTGAACATAAAAAAAGTAAAATTGAAAAGAAAAGTTTTTATACATTTTTATGATTGATTTGATTTGAATTACTTGGCTAATTTACCAAAATTTATGTACTCGTATAATAAAATATGCTTGGGAAGGTAATTGATTTTCTTTGTGATGCTAATTTTAAATTGCTTATTATCGATGGCATATTACGATAGGTTTACAGTTTACATGATAATCAATTTCATGTACTTACTACATACCTCGAATATTATTCATATACATAATCCGTGCCAAGAAAAAATTATTGAACGTGGTATTTCATTATTCCGGTTGAACCACATCAACGTCTATTCTGCAGATTAGAGGCGGCTGAAGCGGATGCCTGAGGTACAACTGAGTGCCTTAGATGGTCTGGAAGTAGGATCCATTACCACCAATGGTTATACCATTTTTGAATTTGTAGTCAGATTTATCGTGCATAGGCTAGTGCAGCAGCATATTATCTACTTCCGCCATCAGCATATTGTCAACAGACGGAAATGCGAATTCTGATATAAAAAAACATACTTCATCAAAGGGCTAACCGTCATGGGAGGCACAATTAGTTCCCGCGAGCTCGAGAGTTAGTAAAGCCGTCAGTCGTTACTATTCCAAATTTAAATTTGCGCAAATGCCATAAAAAATAATCCGTGGGGTGAATTGTGAAGCATTTCGAAAATATAGGACTCTCTTTTCATAGATTCCGAAGTAATAAAACAGTCTTTTTCAAATTTTGATTCGGGCATTTACCGATTTCGGGCTTTTACCGTAACATATATATAGAAAAATGGATCGTGGTTTGTTCGGATGCTTAAAAAATGAAAACAACTGGACCAAATTCTGCGGGTTTGTTCTTAATTGCTACGCGAAGGTTTAGGAAAAAAGAAAAATCGAAAAATTTTCAACAGGTGGCGCTGCGGGCGCACTTTCGTTTTTCAGTTCAATTCAATTACAGTTCATTTACCTGATGAACTGTAGCGTGTTCAACGCTATAGGTGGTCCTTTCGTTTGACAGCTCAGCATATTGTTTGTTCTTTCTGAATTGATAATTTGAGCTGTGCGGTCACGGTTAAATGTCTTTCAGATATTTTTATCATTTTTCATTGATTTCACGAGTGAAATAGTTTACATTTACGAAATATATCATTGCGAGTCTGTGGATTATCTACGAGGGTGTAGTGAGAAGTCTGGTAAAATTGCAACAGAGGCCGCCGTAATCGCAAATCCCAGATGCCATGTGTCAATACCATCTGTCACTAGACCAAATTAAAATTTTAAGACAGATCTGTCATTTAGTTCAGTTTTGACAGCCATTGAAAACAGACAGATAAATATTCCAGGGACTCTTCACCATCGATTAAAATGATGATGTGTTTTACTGATTTTTGTTGTGGTCGTACAAGCACAACTGGTGTCGAACGTTCAGGACGCCCAAATGAAGTCACCACACCAAAAATGGTTGACAAAATCCATGATACTAAAGTGCGTGCAATACTCGTATATAACGTGTGTGCAATATAATACACGAACATCTTTTTTTTAATATTTATTTATGTTACGACTGAGTCTTGTACCCATTTAGTAATTTATATTGCACAATAAAGTATTTGATTATTCGGCGTAATCAAGTGATTATCCCCAGTTACGTGTAACTTCTCCTCAGATTGTACGCCTCAGTAAGTCTACTGACTTCCTGGTCGCGATAAGTCCACTGGTTGGTTCTTGCAGTCTTCTTGTTGTTGTTGATTTTATTTTGAACTGTTTGTATGATTTTGATATTTGTCTTCTTGGCACAACCTCAGAGTTGGCTACCATATGTCCATACAGGTTTCAGGATTTGTTTGTATAACAGCAGTTTGTTATGGATCGCTAGTTCAGATTGTCTCCCTAAGAGTCATTTCTCTCTTCTTTTTTATGTGTTTTTTCCTAAGTTTAGCATCTAAGTCATGACGAGATATTTAGCAGTGTTTGCATGCGGTACTACTATCGAGTTTATATTTATTGGTATATGATTAACTTTTAGAGTTCATTTAATTTAATTCGCCATTTCTTTGTCCAATTACATATCAGGTTAGTAGCCTTCTGTAATTTACTAGTGGAGTCATTGATGTTCTTTGCTGTTGCAACTAGGTCGCCATAGTTGCTTCTGTAATTGGTATATCTCTAGTAAATAGGAGATAAAGGATTGGCCCAAGAACACTCCCTTGTGGTACACCTGCTGTTATCCGTTTTAGTTCATTTTCATACATTACTCGGAAGTGCCTCTCTGATATGTATGATTTTAGAATTTGGAAAAATTGCTCCAGAAGATCCCGATGAAGTTTGAATTCTTACCCCTGGTGCCATACCTTGTCGAATGCTTGCGCTACATCAAGGAATATAGTTGAGCAAATTTGTTTACTTTCTAGTGATTTCTCGATTACATCAGTAATCCGATGAACTTGTTCTGTTGTAGAATGTTTTTCTCTAAATCCAAACTGATGTGAGGGGATAAGATTCCTTTCTTCTATAATTGGTTTTAGTCTTTTCAGAAGAACCTTTTCAAATAGTTTCGATAACGTTGGTAGCAGACAAATTGGCCTATATGAAGCTTTATCATTCGGAGGTCTGTTCAACGCTTTCTCCGGTAACACTTTTATTATCTGACCCGTTATAAGATCATATCCTGGAGCCTTATTCAGGTTATTCTTCATTTCCCATTTTAGTTCTTTCAATGTTACAGGTGTAATTTTCATTTCATCCTCTTTATTTATCGGGGTGATATTTCCCTCTTCCGTTTGTTTGAGGTAAGGTTGGAATGTTTCTTCAAGGTGATTTGCAAACAAATCTGCTTTTTCTTTAGCATTTCAAGCCCAATTTTCTTTATTTTTAATTGGAGGAACCTGAAGTTTGGGTATTTTAAGATTCTTAGTTGCTTTCCGTAATGAATAATCAGTATATTTTTGCCTAGTTAGAGTGCGGAGATATTTATTAACTGACTGATTTGTAATGTCTTTTATTAGGTATTTTAATTTATTGCACAAATGGTTAAATACCTCCTTATTTTCCGAGTTTCGATGTTTTTGCCATTTCTTCCGTGCTTTCCTTTTATTTTTAAGAAGTTCTCTCACTTCCGTTGGATATCTAGCATTGCGTTTTATTTCCTTACTATTATTAGGAGTGCTGTCCCACGCAGCACTTTGGCTATTATGGATGAACTTATCTAGTTCGTCTTCTATTTGGGCTGGTCCTGGGTTAAATGTGTTTGGAAGAGATCCATGGGTTGCTTTCTTTCATAATCATTGTTTGGCTAAGAATCATAATAACTGGTGAATGATTTGACGATAGACTTTCAATGTTCTCTACATGGATATAATTATCTGGAATCCCTCTTTTAATAAAGAAGTTTATATGATCTGGAATCTTACTGATATCCGTAGTCCAATAGGTTGGTGTACCGCCTGAGTGAAACTCGCATTTTAGTTGCTTGCCTGCTGCAAATAGTTCTTTTCCTTTAGCAGTCGTTAACCGTGATCCCCAATAGATATTTTTTGCATTATAGTCACCTCCAATTAAGAAGACACTTCCTAGTATTTTGAAAGGATTATTATAATCCACTTGTTTCGAGATTTTATCTTGGAGGGCAGTATATTGCTGACATACTAAAAGTTTTAATAATGTTTAATTGTAGGTTGATGGTTGTGACTTGCACGGAGAGCTTCTCGACTTTAAGTTCTTCGTTATGTTTTATATGATCTTTTACAAGGATAGCTGATCCACCACTAGCTTGAAGTTTTGGTGAAATGGGTTGTAGATATAAGACATATATTTACAGGGTGGCTGACACAAATATTTACTAAAACAAAACGCCACAGAATTTTTATTTTTTGATGAATTTTATTGAATTAAAGTAAAAAAAATTTCTTAAATATTTAGATTTTCGAATTGCATTAGCAATTAGCAGCCGCAATTATAGCCTTCAAACGGCCGACGAAGCTATCGCATGTAGCACGAAAGTGGCTCTGCGGTATTTTGGCTCATTCCCGGCGAAGCGCGTGCTTGAGATGATCGACACTTTGGTATTCTTTTTCCCAACCTTGCTCCTCAATATACCGCAAACCGAGAAATCTATCGGATTTGCATCCGGTGAATTGGGTGGCCATTGGGCAGTAGAAATGAACCGCGGAACGTTGTTTCTCAGCCGGCTCCGAGTTCTGTTGAAATGTCCTGGCTCTACGGCCAAAAATGTTTTTGTGCCCAAGGCTTCAACGGTCCCTCCAACACATGATCCCGATAAATTTGAGCGTTTACCTTGATGCCTCGGTCCAAAAAAAACGAACGGTGAACGGCTTTCTGCCGTTACGGCAGCCCAAACCATGACCATCGGCGGCGCTTGGTTTCGAGTGGCAATCCCCGTTGGTCCAAATTTTCAGAAGAACGGCCGAACAAATAAATCCGGTCGTTTTGCTTGTTCACATATTGCTCAATAACGAACGGTGACTCATCGGAGAAAACCAAATTCGGCAAATCGCCACTTTAGTGCAAGCGTAACAACTCCTTTGCTCTTTCCACTCTAACTTTTTTTTGAGCATCGTTGAGACCATGCGTTTTATGGAATTTCAGGGCCTTTAGTCCAAGGCCTTTAGTTATTTCTGCTCAGTTTCCATTTACTCGCCCTCTTTGTATGTTGAGCTGTAGTTGTACTGCTACTTCACATCCTCTGTGTTTGGCTGAATGTCGGCCTTAACAGTTGATACACTTCGGTGTTGCATTTCGAGGAACTATGTACTCGTTTCCAGCTTGTTTTTCTGCACATCTAAAACGATGGCAGTACTTTTGTGTATGATTATAATCTTGGCAGTTTTTACATTGAGGTATTTGTCGAGTGACCTTTCTCGGTGTTTCTATTTTAACTCTGAGGTTGAGGATAGCCTTAATATTATAAATATTTTCGAATTTTTCTTGATTGTCGAAGGTTAGCATGAAAAGTGGGAGTCCTCTTCTCATGATTTCAACATTTTCTTCCTTATTTTCTCGTCTCTCTTTTCTGATGATGTTGACTGCATCGATTATTTTCAGGCCTTTGTTTTGCAGGTCCTCAATAATTTCATCTTTTGAATAAGTTGGATGGAGACCTCTTGCCATTACTTTGGTAATTGATCGATCATTTTTATCCTCGTAGGTATACCAATGGTGACCAACAGAATTTAATTTGCTAGCTAGAGCTTTATAATCTTCAGGCTCTGTTGTGTTTATTTTCCAAATATTATTACTGAGCGATATTACTTTGTAGTCATTTCGTACTACTTGTTTCATCAGTTTCTGATTACTACCGTGATTTGTTTTTCTAAAATATTGATCGGGGGTGGAACCTGTTTCTTCTTTTCTTGGTGCAGAAATTGCTTTGGCAGTTTTAATGTGGGTTTGAATTGGCTCAACTTCTGGTGATGATTCAGCTTCCCTCTTGTTTGGGTTGGTTTCTTTTCTTGGTTTCTTATTTGCTCTTTTGGATTTCTGTAGTCTCTAATTGGTTTCCCTTTCAAAATCATCTTCATCCGTGTGATATTTGTCTAAATCTGTGAGTACTTGAAATTGGTTGTTCAATAATGCTGAGTTTCCTGCGTGGTTATTTTTATTTACTGTTTCCTTTAGCATAAGGTTTTTTTTCTTTGGCACGGCAACTTGATGGTTCAGCTGCTCGATTAATTCCCCCATTTGTTCAAATTTATTTATTAACTCCGCGTTGTTTATTATAACTGTTTGTGCACTGGGCATGGTTTCAGAAGTTGGCTCGAAATATGTATGCTTGCTAGAAGAGGTATTTTCCTTCTCATTGTTACGTTCATACAGTACGGTGCTCTCTGGCGGTGGAGTTGATGGTGGACACCAACATTTTAAAATTAAAATGTGCTATCCGCGCGTTGGGTGCCGCGCTTGCTTACAATCGACCAAAAATGCACACGTGTGACATTTAGAGGCAGATTTGGCGATGTCCAAGTGAAATAAAATGAAGTTTTTGCGTCGTTCATAACTGTGGATGAAACATGGATCCATCACTATACACCGGAGACCAAAGAACAGTCTAAACAGTGGATTTCTACTGACGAATCTGCGCCGAAGAATGCTAAGGCGATTTTATCGGCCAACAAGATCGTGGCCACAATTTTTTGGGATGCATGGCATAATCCACATCGATTACTTTCAAAAGGAGAAAACAATCAACGGCGGATATTACTGCAACTTAGTTGTCATGGCCAAAATCCATGAAATATGCTTCGAACTGCTTCCACATCCACCATATTCTCCAGAGTTAGCTCCCTGCGACTATTTCCTGTTTTCGAACTTGAAGAAATGGTTCGGCTCTAATGAGGACTCCCCTTCGTACTTCTGAGTGATATTATTGATATTTCGATCACAAAAACGTGAGTTCATTGTTTTTGTGTGTCGGCGAAAACCTAACTCCATTTCCATTGGAATAGATCGGTAATCGATTTGTTTTGTTTTTCCAATTGATTTCAAAAATTTAAATTGCATCTTTTTCTTTCGTTTGCTTTTTTTATTTTGGCTATTTCAAAGGTAAATTATTGATTAGTGAAAACTTTATGTGCGATTTATACAAAGTGATGATCATTTACAGTTCGATATTTGTTACGATGCCATGAAGAGGTCATGGTAACATTGGTCGGCGATCTCAGAATGCAACGTGACACCGAAATGTCGCAGGACTTCGAACGGAAGAAGAACGTGCTATTGAAAAGGAATCAGCTCGTGATTCAGAAGTGATCAACGAAGCTTACAATGAGCAACAACGATTTAGTAGAAGAGATGTTCATGCTCGGCAAAGTGTTGAAGCAAGATAACAACGTGCGACTATTGAACGAAAACGTCGAAAACAACAAACTTCGGTGAAAATGGAACGTGCAGCCGCTCAATATGAGCCAAACATTCAATACAATGCGCACGCATCAGTTGAATTCGGTCAGATGTCTGTCGTTTGTCAGCATTGTAATGCAGTTAAATTTGAGAAAGAGCAGTCTAGATTGCGTTGCGCGAGCGGCAACATAAAATTGATAGAGTTGTTTTCACCACCAGAGCCATTGCATACGCTGCTTTACGGTGAATGTCTTAATTCGAACTATTTCTTGCATCACATCAAAATGTACAACGATTGTTTTCAAATGACGTCGTTTGGTGGTGAAATTCTAAATGAACAAAATTACAATCCAACATTCAAGGTAATCCCACAAACATCAGCAATGAATGCTATTGCAAAATTACATAATTTGTCTCCATAACTATACAGATTCATGGGCAAATTTTTCATGTTGCTGGATTGCTGTTGCCGCATCCAGATCAAGAACACAAATATCTGCAAATATATTTTCTTTGAGTTTGTTGGTGAAAATTTGGAATCGCGTTATATAATCATCAAACGCCAAACTGAAAACGCACTACAGCGAGTAAGTGAGACACATCGATCGTATGACGCACTGCAATATCCGCTTATGTTCTGCCGTTGTGAAGACGGATATCACTTGAGATACAACATGATAAATCCAGCCAATGGTTAGCACAAAAAAAACACTTTCGATTGTCACTTCATAAATTGTAAATTCGACCCTTAAATCGAGATAAATAAAAAGGTCAGTTCAATGAACTTTTACGCATATCTCAATGATGATTCGCCAAAACATTGACAACCAGTTACTAAGATAGCGCCAATTGTTTCAAAAATATACAGTTGACATGTACGTTAAGGTTGTACGTTGGCCAGAGATTACTCAGTTATTGCATCCCCGTCAATCATAAAGCGATCGTTACGATACTAGAGCACGAGTGTTCAAACAGAAACTCAGATGTTTAATGGACTTCATTGCAAGAAACATGTATACGGTACTGGTTGATGCTGGATGTATTCAGTTGAGTGGTAGAAAAGAGGTTTGCCACACGCACACATTCTTAGATCCAGTGTTGCACGAAATGGTAAAGAACAATATGGTCCACGGACCATGCGGAGAATACGGTTGGTTGACAACACATTGATCGTGCCATATTCGCCAATATTGTCTAAGGCATTTAAAACACATATCAATGTTGACTATTGCAGTTTGGTGAAATCGATTAAGTATTGGGTTATTGGCGTTAAACGAGATGACATCAGCAAGTTTCAATTGGGCCGATATGTGAACTGCAACGAAGTACTCTGGAGAATATTTTCATTTGCGATTCATGAACGCCATCCGATTGTTGTGTATCTGGCAGTTCATTTGGAGAATGGCCAAAGAGTGTATTTCAACGCAGAGAACGCAGTACAGCGAGTGGAAAGACCACCAACAACAACATCAACGAATTTCTTGAGATACTTTTCAAATTGCACCAGTGATTCGTTTGCGAGAACATTGCTTTACTCGGACATGTTTCAATATTACACATGGAATGCTTCGTGGAAGAAATGGTTATGCAGAAAGCAAGGCCAACACAATCTATACACAATACATTCTTTTGGTTAATGTGCGCGGTTCAACTTCATTTGAGTCATTGCGGACTGTGAATGGTATGGATGATGCAATAGGTTCCTCTCGCCTGCCAATCAAATTCGTATCCTTTTCGCTATGATTTCGACATGTCGAACATCAAACCCACGTCAATTATGGGATACGTACAAAGATGACATCGCAGAAGACGTTTTGCATCGCTTTCAAGTCGCGACAGGGAATTTCGAATTGCAAATGAACGATGACATCTACGATGAAGCGTTAGTGCTGATTGAAGATTTGTGTTTGCTTATGAGTGGATAACGATGGACTGAAATGCATGTGCCAGCGACAAATCGTTAAACTAGAGATGTATTGAATCGTGAATTGGAATGCGAGTGTGCTTACGATACGACAACTTTGCAACAAAAAGTACAAACAAATGCTCCACTGTTGCATGAACAGCAAAAGAGTGCGTATGATCAACTGATGAAGGCTGTTGATGATGGAAACGGTGGACTATTTTTCCTTAATGCGCCCGGCGGAACTGGGAACGCGTTCCTGATATCATTGATATTAGCAGCAATACGTGCTCAAAGTGACATTGCGTTAATTCTCGCATCTACCGGAATTGCTGCAACAATGTTGGAAGGTGGATGAACGACACATCCAGCACTTAAGCTTCCGTTAAACCTGAAAATCAACGAAAATCCTGTTTTCGAAATTTCTGTTTGAAAAGAAATCAGCGATGACAAAAGTGTTGAAAAATTGTAAATTAATCACTCGATCGAACATTGAAAGATTTGCGCGACAGTAATCGTCGCTTTGATCGCGTGATGATAGCGGGCGAATTCTGACAAACACTTCCCGTGATTCCGAATTCAACGGCGGCGAATGAATTAAACGCATGTCACCAAATCGATGGTTTATCGAAAGCTGCAACCAAATTTATCATCGAAAACATCAGCTTCACTGTTTTGCAAATGCCAGAAGTATTACTAAAAATTTTCATCCAAGATCAACAACCATCAAAAAGGCGAATGGAAAACTGAAGTGAAACGTGGCTGATATTCCCTCAGTATGGCAAGTCTAATTTCAAAATCAGCTAAATGGGACTGACAAAGTGACCTATATTCCAGCTGTTGGCGTACCAGGAGTGGAAATATTTGTCCCATATACTACAGTAGGAGAAATGGGCGTAGCTGATCAAAAACACAATTGGCCTCTCTTGCATCTAATTTTAAAGATTTTATCGTGATGATCTCGGATCAAGGGATCATAGTACTGTTAAGCCCGGCTTACAAAGTGCTTACAATTTTCCCCTCGCCAAATATAAGTGTGGTGACTGGGAGATACACTCGCGCCTGTGTTGTTGAATCTGGGCCTCGAGTACCAAACAAGAAAAAATTTTATTGAAACTTTGCGATGGATATTGAATAAATTAGGCCAAATTCTTGAATATGCATAAGACACTGTGCTTCTTGGAAGGAAACGAAATGATACTAAATCCAGTTTAAAATCGCAAGCAGTATCAATACGATAAATTCCAGAAGAAACCACCACAATTTTGACAACGTGAACAATTTTAAATATTTCGGATTAATTAGAACTCAATGAAAGATATCCATTCCATTTTAATAATGCCGGACATCGAAAATTTACGCACAATCAAGGATGTCAAGATCAAAATGTATTTCGCAGTCGTGTAAATGGCACTTTCAAAGCACTAATAAAATCTATGCTAATTGTGATGTGAGAAGAATAGAATGTCGAAACTGTGAAAAGTGTTGATGAACCAAAATTGTTGGAGGGCTATTATGCAGGCGGAAAAATCCCTTACTTGGAACCTAAACCCAAACTTGCAATGTCCAATGGAATATTTTTCAACTATAGTTAGATGTGTGAACCACATTTGCCATAAAAGGTCACAAGCGGAAAGAAGGTAGTAGTTTTCTGGTGGTCTGTAATAAGAGAAGAAATAGAAACAGGTACTTGCACCGTATTGGAGGCAGCTGAACTTTCCCCCGCAATCCACCAGAACAACGACTGGCCACCTTCGATACTTTAATAGAAGCTAGTGACTCACTTCACTTCTGTCTGGAGTTACTCCTGAATATTAACAAACACAACCTCATAAAAAGTTGTTTCTCTAAAATAAGTAAGGTTCATCGGTTAGTTTTTATCTTAATAGAAAAATTGACGTGAAGTCTCTACCACGATAGGCCTCTGGATGTGCTGTCCCGCATATCTGCGGGAGAACCATTGCAGCAGACAATAGGGCTTTTAAAATATTAAGAGCCTTCCCAATGACACAACCATTCGGAACATCAAGAAAAATAGTTTTGCATGAGATACTGGAGATATTGGATGAAAACAACGTTTTAAGACTGCAAGATTAACGGACTTGCTTTCAGCATGATCTTACGTGTTACGAATTATGCTTAGTTATGATGTAAACAATATTTTATTAAACGCCCGAATTTATGGAATGTGTCGTATGATGACATCTTTCGCAAAAATAAAATACCAAATAGCACCTCCATGATAGGGATCGCTATCTTTGTTGCAGTGGAAGTAATTACCCGAGATATTCAGCAAAACGCAAACTTTATTAAGTTATGTAAATAGCCTGTACTTCGATATTATATCATTACTTTGCCATAGTAATGGTGAAAACTGAACTAGTAGTTCATATTCGTAAAAGTCGAGAGATGGGTGCCGAAGTGCCAACCCGGCAAAAAAGGTAATACCAAGCAAAACAGCCTTCAAATAAGTGGAGTACTGCTGGACACAAAACTGACGATCTCAGACCAATTGAAGCATCGAAAGTAATTTTTGTTGTAGCCAGACTGTGTCGAACATGTCATCTTCAGAACCAAGTAAACAAATACGACTATTGACATCAATGAAAATCAATGGCAAAATATAACGAAGCGCTCAAGCTCACCAGTTTTCCAAAAACTTGTTATAACGCATGAAGTGAAAAAGTTCTTCAACGCCTAAAATGGTCTCCGCGGCAGTTAAAATAAGAACAGCTAAAATTCATGTCATTCAACTCTGAGATGAGAGGTGATAAAAAGTACATCGTGAAAGGAAGGCGCACCAATAATAATACGAAACCCGGTTTGGTCGATATACGAGAAAATCGTAAAGCGATATTTTTCGGATAACGTGCTCAATAAGAACAGTCAAAGGTCCATTATGAATTGCCAATTTTGGTCTTGGGTATTCTCAATGCACATTCGTTGAGTATGAGAGATAGAATCTGTCAAGACAAGAAGTCTAGAAAACATCGGCCAACTAGGGCATGGCGAAAATATTGGAGATATTCTACATTTAAAAATAGTAATGGACTACCAGCAGAGATGGGCGATTACGCGTCATCAACTAAAGTTTACGTAATTGTGTAGGCAACTCGTCGACAACGTAGACAACTCGTCGGCAACGTACACAACGTCAATTATTCGTAGACAACGTCGACTATTCGTAGACAACGTCTACAACCAATTGTAATTCCGCCAGTAGTGATAGAATAATCAACATATTTTTAACTTTTGTTAACTTATTTCCAAGTAACATATGCTGTGTACTTCGGTTTTTCGTTAATACAGGGTGGCTGACACGAAGTGTTACCAAAACAAAACGGCACAGAATTTTTGATGAATTTTATTGAATCAAAGTAAAAAATGTTCACAAATATTTAAATTTTCGAATTGCATTAGCAGTTTTCGAAAGTGGCTCTGCGGTATTTTGGCCCATTCCCGGCGAAGCGCGTGCTTGAGATGATCGACACTTTGGTATTTTTTGTCCCAACCTTGCTCTTCAAAATACCCTAAACTGAGAAATCTAGCAGATTTGCATCCGGTGAATTTGGTTGCCATTGGGCAGTGGAAATGAACCGCGGAACGTTGTTTCTTAGCCAATCTTGATTGACGCGCGTTTTATGACTCAGCGCCGAGTCCTGTTGAAATGTCCAGGCCCTGCTGCCGAAATATTTTTGTACGCAAGGCTTCAACACTCCCTCCAACACATGATCCCGATAAATTTGAGCATTTATCTTGATGCCACGGTCCAAAAAAACGAGCGATGAACGGTTTTCGGCCGTTACGGCGCCCCAAACCACCACCACCGGCGGCGCTTGGTTTCGAGTGGCAATCCGTTGGTCCAAACTTTCAGTAGAACGACCATACAAGTAAATCCGGTCGCTTTGCTTGTTCACATATTGCTCAATAACGAACGGTGACTCATCGGACAAAAAAAATTCGGCAAGTCGCCACTTTCGTGCAAGCGTAACAACCCCTTTGCTCTTTCCACTCTAACTTTTTTGAGCATCGGTGAGACCATGCGTTTTATGGAATTTCAAGGCCTTTAGTCCAAGATGATCTTTCAATATGTGCTGCATCTGTTTGAGCGAAATGTTCGCCACACGAGCCATTTTTCTGCCGCTACGCCGCGGATTCCGAGCCAATTTGGATTTCACCTTCCGAATGATATCCGGCGATGTTGCAGTGCGTTCCGGTTCACCACCATGGCGTTTTGCAATGCTGCCAGTATCGTTATAACGATTTATGGTGCGATACACAAACATTTTATTCACATGCAGATGTTTTAACTGGTTAACAATCTGCGGCTGTGGTTTTCCAGCCAAATGTAGAGCAATCACACTATTACGCTTGAACTCAATTACGGATAACTTTTTTCTGAATATTTTCCAACTAAAATGCTGTTGTACGCTACTAAACAATAGAATGAACTGCCATTAGTGTAAATTTGAGCACTCTGTCATCACTGGTTTGACAGCAATGACAGTCTGAAGTTGGTAACACTTCGTGTCAGTCACCCGGTACTTGCCATCCAAATTTTGTTTTAGAACACAAATTTGGATTTAAAATCTTATAAGCAGTTTTGCTTAGTTTCATGAAGCTTGAACCGAATCGAATCAGATCAAGCATCAAGAAACACAGCTGATCTCGCTTTTTTGTCTAAAGTTCCAACTAACTAATATGACAGTGAGTTCATACCAGTTAAATATCTCTAATGGATTTAAACCAAAATATGGATGATACTTACATCTAAACTTCAAGCTTAGTTCAGATTTGACAATAGCCGATTAAAAATATTGTCGAAATTGATAAACTTTAATGAAGTTAACAAATTTTAATTGAAGGTCTAGTACCATTCACGAACCTACCATTAATTTTATTAGCCGAAAGTTAGGCAAAACTAATGGAGTGACACGCACAGTCTAAATGAGTTACTAAACCAAATAGCCGTTACTAGCTACTATACAGTTATTTCTAGTTCTTACTGTATCCATAACGAGTACTGGGTTTAATATTTAGTACTAAATTGAGTACTAAATGTTAATTGTCTACCATCGATAATAAATATTTCGACAATTGGTAAAACTCAAATTAAATTAACGAATTAGAATAAAATGTCGGTGCATTATGTTGTACGCCATCTATTGATAAATGGTATGAACTATCATGAAGTTAGTTTACACTTTGCGCCTGACGCTGACTTTCTTGGTCAACCGGATTGATGATTAATTCAAACCAGTTGTTTAGAGATAGCACTAAGCAATTCAAGTTTCATGTTTATTTGCTTAATAAAGTAAAACTTATCAATTTCCAAATTGTTTCTAATTGGTTATTGACAAATTTGAACCAGGTTTGTAGGTTCAAATATCAGTTATGTTCTGTTTTCTGAACCCTAGCGACACGCAAAAACCGGCGATCAATTTAGTTAATAGGAAATTTAGAAAAAAAATCGGCTCAGGCGCACTGCTTTAGTCAGTAATTTAGTCGAACAAATTGGCATCAGATACAAAGTATTATGTGCCTGACGTCGATTTTTTTGTTATAAGCCGCGTGTTTTTAAATTCAATTTTTCAAGTTCGCCAACAGGTAGGTAAGAAATTTTAATGCATAAGGTAGATAACACAGGCCTCTTTGTATCACAAAAAATATTTTAATTAACACTCGCGCGTGGATTCTGTTGTGTCATCTATAAACTGCTGGTATGAGTCAGCCATCAATTTAATCAGTGGAAAATTTAAACAAAAAAAAAATTGGCCGAACTAAAAAAATATCAACTAAAAATGTTTTTTACACTAAACTGACAAATATTTTTTTCATGAATGAATTAGCTCTGATGTATTTCTTCCCTAACTGTAGTGAGTGGGCCTATTAAATAAGAACCTGGTACATTAGGGATGAGACCAAATGATGGAAATGGGTACTAAATTAAAATGTTTATTTGCGGTGAAATTTTAAGTGTGTTCATCATACCGATGTTTCTCATGAGGATGTTGTCCAGGTGGACTACGTACTCACTATAATGAACGTTTAACGGCGACTGCCGTAAAATCGCGATCTTTTACACCAAATGAGAGATTAGGTCAATTACAAACGTTTGCCCCTTAGATAAGACGATTCCCTATTACCTAGACAGCAAGTTTGGCAGACTAACTAATGAAAAAATAATGAGAAAATTTAGATTTTAATATCAGTTCATAGGTTGTTGACCTTGTTTACATTGTCGATGGCACGGACGCAGAAAATCGCTATGTAATCTACGTGATAGATTATGTGTCGACTACGACGTAAATTACATTTTGTAATCTACCTCGCTCATGTTGCGAATAACGTATGGATGAAACCAAATTACGATGCGATCATAAATATCCGACACAATAATATAATAAACACTATCATATAGTAAATTGTAATAACTTTTATTATTATATTAACAATTTATTTATAAATTTTATTTATAATGTTAAGCTTCACATAAAATTGATGCTTATGGTTTTAGAGCTGTGTATCGACTAATTAATACCTTTTTAATCATATCCCGCTTCATCATGAACGTTACATTTTCGATGATTCATTTAATATATACATAATGTACTCAAAAGATGAACTACAGTAATTCAAATCATTTACAAAAGATATCAAAAGTTATTATATATAATAATTACAATGGTCGTTTAAGAGATCCTAAGCAACACAAACATAAACAATTACATAACACTCAACCCTGACTACCAGCACAGCTGATAATGGAAGGAATTGAGTTCGCCCTCAACCATTGTTTGAAATATTGGTGTGTATTTTTAAAACCAAATGTCTATTGCTTTTGTGATATTGCTCCATCCTCCGCATCCATATATCGAATGTAGATAACAATTATCCATTTTATATACAGAGCGATGTCTCTTCAACCGGTGTTGGTGCAATTCTTATTCAGAATTTCCTGCTGTTTAGGCATTTAAAAAATTTCTGCGCATTATTAATTATAATTTCGTATTCTGACTAATAAATGCTAGAATTGTGTACATATTTCATTTTCTATTTCAACCAATATAATTTGTTGATCTTAAATAATTCAAAAGCCAGAATTAAATATGAGCGTATCGTGATAATCAATTTAGAGATGTTTGTATTTAAACTGTACACGCACAGAACCAACAAACATCGATAAACAATTCACTTGATTAAAAGCTTTTTGTAATAAATAGCGCAAAACTTTTCATATAAAACCAATCTAATAAATTTATCCATCCCCAATCCTTAAAGTAGAAAAAATTAATTTTCTATTGACTAAATTTTTTTTTATTTTGTGGATGCGAACTTTTTGACTACGAAGAAAGCTCATATTGTGAACTATGCTGAAAAATACGGATAAACAAGAAAATAAATGAAACATAAACTTAAGTAACATTTAATATCATCATCATGGGTAAACGTGTTCTAATATCTAAATAAAAAAGGGTTTTTGCCCATATCTCGTTTAGATAAGATGACGGTGAACGTTAAAAATTCGTTAATATTGAGCAACAAACAAGTTGTTTTCGTTTTCTTTTGTCTATGCTATGTACATTATCAATTATCCAGACAAAAAATTTAGGTTTATCGGTATTGTCTTGGAAAGGTATTTACTTCATCTTTACCGAGTCAAACTTTAGACTCATAAAATGAAATAGTTTATTATTAAATTTACTTTCTATATTTTATAAGACAAGAAAGGTTGGTACGACTCTCCACTACACTAATTTGTGTATCTCGTGCACAACATCTAATTTAGATACCCAATTTCGTTTTGCGTTATACTCGTATTAGACTATTTTGTCTTTCGACGATTCAATAATACCAATTGCTGATTATATTAAACAATTTTTTATCGACGAATTGCTCTTTTGAAAATATTTTGAACTTTATCTATCAAATTGAGTTTGTGTTTTGCAATTTTAAAATTAAATTAGAGTATCATTTTGCTGTTTAGCTAAATTCTCCTATATATATGGACGTAGCTGAATATGTATATGGGACTGGACAAGACGATTGATATACGTACATGCATAATACGTACGTGCTGTGAATGTTTCGTCTTTTGTGAAGAACAGTGAGCGATGGTAAACGACTTTATAAAGGATTTAATTTATGGAAAATTCTAACTTAAACTTTCTTGGAACAAATTCGAACTCAATATTAACAAAGTTTGATTAAAACTTGCAACACAAACTTTTAAATGTAAATTGACAAAATGTGTCGTAAGAATTTTAAAAAGCTGTTTGTTAAGAGCGTTCTTTACTAAATAAAATTTGTTGTTCGCACCTACCTAATAGAAAAATCGTATTTGCATACCAAACAATCTCATCACTTGTCCTTAATTACTGGAAGCTTAAGAGCCATTTATGCAACGTGAATTGTTTTACTCAATAGACAGAAGTACATAAATATTATACAGCCCCCTAATCCTTATCCGTTCATCTTCTACAGAAGTTGTTCGATTCCAGATCCAGTTTTGTCCAGACCAAACTTATGCTAAATGTAGGAGTATTAAATCTTAAAGGATTTATCACTTTTCTCTTTTATTTTTATTTATTGCAGCCCATCTATATTGATTTGATCTTTATAGTTAGATATAGATTCAAATGAAAGGTTTTAATGATTCTCGCATATGGAAAACATTTCGGGTCAATTTTCTTATGGGGAGTCCGGGTATTTTTTTTAGGTGCGAGCATCACTAGGACTTTTCATTTAAATCTATTTCCAACCATGGCACTTTAAACGGTCATTATTTAGAAATATTCAAACTTTCATTTGAATCTATTTCCAAGCATAACACTTTACAAAGTCAATATTTAGAAATTTTCAAATTGTGTGTGTGCGATATGTTCAATCGAGTTTTCCCCAACTCGCACATGAAAATTGACCTGAAGCTTTTACAAAGTGCGAGCATTATTTAGACCTTTCGTTTGAATCTATTTCCAATCATGACACTATACAAAGTCAATATTTAGAAATTTTCAAATTTTGTGTGTTCGATAAATGCAATCGAGTTTTCCCGAGCTCCCCAAATGAAAATTGACCTGATATGTTTACCAGGTGCGACCATTCGTTTGAATCTATTTCCAATTATGACACTTTACACAGTCAATATTTAGAAATTTTCAAATTTTGTGTGCGCGATATATGCAGTCGAGTTTTCCCGAACTCCCCACATGAAAATTGACCTGAAGTTTCTACAAGGTGCGAGCATTTTTTCGACCTTTCGTTTGAATCTATTTCCAATCAAGACACTTTTCACAGTCAATATTTAGACATTTTCAAATTTTGTGTGTGCGATATATGCAATCGAGTTTCACCGAAATCGTCACAAGGAAATTGATCCGAAATTGATGATACTTCACACAGTCAATATTTAGAAATTAAAACTTTGTGTGTGCGATATATGCAATCGATTTTTCCCGAAATTCCCCACACGAAAATTGGCCCGAAAATTTTACCAGATGCGAACATCATTAAGAACATTCATATGAATCTATTTCTAACCATGACACTTTACACGGTCAATATTTAGAAATTTTCAAACTTTGTGTGTGAGATATATTCAATCGAGTTTTTCCGAACTCGCACATGAAAATAGGCCAGAAATATTTACCAGGTACGAGCATCATTAAGACCTTTCATTCGAATTTGTTTCCAACCATGACACTTTAACATGTCAATATTCAGAAATTTTCGAATTTTGTGTGTGCGATGTATGCAATTGAGTTTTCCCGAACTCCTCAAATGAAAATTGACCTGAAGTTTTTACAAGGTGCGAGCATTTTTTCGACCTTTCGTTTGAATCTATTTTCAATCATGACACTTCACACAGTCAATATTTAGAAATTTTCAAATTTTGTGTGTGCGATATATGCAATCGAGTTTTCCCGAACTTCTTACAAGAAAATTGACCCGAAATGTTTACCAGGTGGTATTAAGACTTTTCATTTGAATATTTTTCCAACCATGACACTATACAAAGTCAATATTTAGAAATTTTCAAATTTTGTTTGTTCGATAGATGCAATCGAGTTTTCCCGAGCTCCCCACATGAAAATTGACCTGATATGTTTACCAGGTGCGACCATTTGTTTGAATCTATTTCAAATCATGACACTTTACACAGTCAATATTTAAAAATTTTCAAATTTTGTGTGTGCGATATATGCAGTCGAGTTTTCCCGAACAACCCACATGAAAATTGACCTGAAGTTTTTACAAGGTGCGAGCATTTTTTCGACCTTTCGTTTGAATCTATTTCCAATCATGACACTTTATACAGTCAATATTTAGAAATTTTCAAATTTTGTGTGTGCGATATATGCAATCGAGTTTTCCCGAACTCCCCACATGAAAATTGACCTGAAGTTTTTACAGGGTGCGAGAATTTTTTCGACCTTTCGTTTGAATCTATTTCCAATCATGACACTTTATACAGTCAATATTTAGAAATTTTCAAATTTTGTGTGTGCGATATATGCAATCGAGTTTTCCCGAACTCCCCACATGAAAATTGACCTGAAGTTTTTACAGGGTGCGAGAATTTTTTCGACCTTTCGTTTGAATCTATTTCCAATCATGACACTTAACACAGTCAATATTTAGAAATTTTCAAATCTTGTGTGTGCGATATATGCAATCGAGTTTCACCGAAATCGTCACATGGAAATTGACCCGAAACTTTTCCAGGTGCAAGCATCATTAAGGCCATCGATATGAAGCTACTTCCAACCATGACACTTCACACAGTCAATATTTAGAAATTAAAACTTTGTATGTGCGGTATATTCAATCGATTTTCCCGAACTCCCCACACGAAAATTGGCCCGAAAATTTTACCAGGTGCGAACATCATTAAGAACATTCAAATGAATCTATTTCTAACCATGACAATTTACACGGTTAATATTTAGAAATTTTCAAACTTTGTGTGTGAGATATATTCAATCGAGTTTTCCCGAACTCGCACATGAAAATAGGCCAGAAATGTTTACCAGGTACGAGCATCATTAAGACCTTTCATTCGAATTTGTTTCCAACCATGACACTTTAACAAGTCAATATTCAGAAATTTTCAAATTTTTGGGTGCGATGTATGCAATCGAGTTTTCCCGAACTCCTCAAATGAAAATTGACCTGAAGTTTTTACAAGGTGCGAGCATCATTAAGACCTTTCATTTGAATCTATTTCCAATCATGACACTTACACAGTCAATATTTAGAAATTTTCAAATTTTGTGTGTGCGATATATGCAATCGTGTTTTCCCGAGCTCCCCACATGAAAATTGAACTGATATGTTTACCAGGTGCGAGCATTATTTAGACCATTCGTTTGAATTTATTTCCAATCATGACACTTTACACAGTCAATATTTAGAAATTTTCAAATTTTGTGTGTGCGATATATTCAATTGAGTTTTCCCGAATACCCCACATGAAAATCGACATGAAGTTTTCACAAGGTGCGAGCATTATTTCGACCTTTCGTTTGAATCTTTTTCCAATCATGACACTTTACACAGTCAATATTTAGAAATTTTCAAATTTTGTGTGTGCGATATGTTCAATCGAGTTTTCCCCAGCTCGCACATGAAAATTGACCTGATATGTTTACCAGGTGCGAGAATTATTTAGACCATTCGTTTGAATCTATTTCCAATCGATCCAATCCGACACTTACACAGTCAATATTTAGAAATTTTCAAATTTTGTGTGTGCGATATGTTCAATCGAGTTTTCCCGAGCTCACCACATGGAAATTGACCTGATATGTTTACCAGGTGCGAGCATTATTTAGACCATTCGTTTGAATCTATTTCCAATCATGACACTTTACACAGTCAATATTTAGAAATTTTCAAATTTTGTGTGTGCGATATATGCAATTGAGTTTTCCCGAACTTCTTACAAGAAAATTGACCTGGAATTTTTATCAGGTGGTATTAAAACCTTTCATTTGAATCTATTTCTAATCATGACACTATACACAGTCAATATTTAGACATTTTCATATTTTGTGTGTGCGATATGTTGAATCGAGTTTTCCTCAACTCGCACATGTAAATAGGCCACAAATTTTTACCAGGTACGAGCATTATTAACTCCTTTCATTTAAATTTGTTTCCAATCATGACACACAGTTAATCGTTATATTCAGTCGAGTTTTTCCGAACTCCACACATGAAAATTGACCTGATATGCTTACCAGGTGCGAGCCATTAGGTTTAGACCATTCATTTGAATCTATTTTCAACCATGACACTTTAAACAGTCAATATTTAGAAATTTTCAAAGTTTAAATTTTATCAGTTTCAATTGTTTTTTGTTAAAGAAAACAAATATTTTTTGTATAAAAACCACTTTCGGCTGAGAAATATCGGCTGAGAAATGTCGGCTGCAAAATACCGGCTGAAGCTTATTAATATTTGACATAACATATTATATTTTCGGCTGAGATAGCAAAGGCACTATCTGCATTATCGATTTGTTTTAACTTTCGGCTGGAATTTATCGGCTAACTTCAACAGTATCAGCAATAATGAAAAATAATATATTTATTAATTAATTGTACACATATAAACAATATAAGTAAAGTTTAGTAAGCAAATTATACGAAATGTTGGTACTCAAACTTATTGAAGAAACAAACCAGTACACACATTTAGGGGCATGCAAATATCGGTACAAAAAAGTAATTTATTTTTCTCAATACCATACCACCTTAAACGATATTTTTATGTCACTCGAATTTTAGTTCTGTTTCGAAATTTGACTGAGTAGCATTCAACTAATTTAAAATGTAAATTTCTAAGCTCATCAAAATCGGAAGTAATTTAAATTTTAATTTCCAACAGATCCGAAACAAAATATTTAATCGACGAATTCAATAGGTTTATCTGAAGCACAATTTATTAATAAACGTCATTTCCGGCAAATCATATTGTTAGGAGAATGGCATGATTTTCTCATATTCTTATATGGAACTTGGTCATTTGACACAATACTACCATACGATTGATACTGCCCTCTTAGTCATTGTAAGCCCTTACTATTACCAACTCAAAACAATATCGATCATTTCCGGCAAATGATATTGCTAGAAGAACGGCAATTATTAATTTTTATATTGGGTCCTATGGATGCTGGCCTATTCGGCGAATCTTACCATATGGCTGGTACTGTCCGACTGGCCAGTGCTAGTCTTTATTATAGGCTATTCTAAACATAAAGAATTGTTTCCGGCAAATCATATTTCTAGGTAAATGGCATGATTTTCTCATATTCTGGTAATTTACGCCAATACTAACATACGGCTGGTACTGCCCTCTTAGTCATTGTAAGCTTGTACTATTACCAACTCAAAACAGTGTCAATCACTATCTTTAACCAAAACAAAAAATTATTACCCATAAGTCATATCACTTAGTAGAATACAAAAACAACAATTAAATGAAATAATCTAGGATGGATATTTTGTTGTTTTTTACTCAACTTAAAAACAAATTCCGTCTTGTACAAGTTTAAACAGAAAAAACTGAGATGAGATGAAATAATATTGTTTGAGGAAATTTTTTTTTTTTTTCTGGGATGAAAAACTGGGCTAACTTCTTATGCTTAAACTAAGGGCGTGAGTGGCCTTAAGATGCACTTGTGTGTTGTCAACAATGTCCGAATATGTAACTTTATGGAGAGCTGGTGCCAGTGTATTGGCTCCGGTATAAAATTCCTGCTTTTACGTTTGAAATGTCTACAATTACATGACTGTTGTAGCGTTGTATCAATCAATAATAGTGTTACGCCTCTCAAAATGGCGCCTCTTTAACCGTATCGGCTGGCCCATTTTTACCATATATTTGGTCATTAATTTAGGGTAAGAAGTTTATAATTAATCAATAATCTACTGGGTTGTATTTCTGTCTATCATATTTTTCCAGCTGAAATCCTAAAGCAAAGTCCTTAGGCATTCAAATGCCTGGTGGATCGCACACTTTAGCAAATATTCGTTGATTCAAAATAAATTCGTTAATTTAGACATTAGGCTCAAGATAGTTACAAGTTTAATCATGAGTGAGAGTGTTAATCGAGAAAGGGGAAATAAACTGAGTGAAGTTCGTTCGATTCGAATCAAATTGCAAGTTATTAATTCGAGTTCACAAATCCCAATGTTATTTTATAGATGCCGCACGGTGATTATAAATATTTTATGTTGGGTTGAGCTTTATGTACGACAAATTATTGAAAATTAAATTTCGGTAAATCCAGGAGTTAAATAATTAAATATAAGGATAAGAATTAATATAATCATAATGTCGAACCTGACATTGCTTTCGCATAAAGTTGCCAGTCTGAGCGAGTCTCATCTACTCGTACGACTTTTTGTGGGCATGATATTTTACATGGCGGTGCGAAGTTAATGAAAAACTGTGTTAGTGAAAGGAGTTTGATAATTTGAGCGTAAATAAGTTCATCTCAAGAGCACTTTATATCTTCTGGTACTGTTGCTGTGATTCTGAGGGCAGCATTGTTCTGACTTCAACCGTCATGCGATAGTTATGCGATAGGAGCACAGAAGTCTCGTTTTTTAATTATCCGAGGGGAAAGAGAACAATTTATAATCCGAGTGATTTTTTTAAGCTGAAGCTTTTAAATATCTCGGAAAATAAGCACTCTACGAAAACAATGTCCATTATCAAAATTTAATCATGCCGGGGGGACATACATTAGTGCTAAAATTAGTACCCCTCCTCCCCTTCTTGTAAGTGGGGCGGGAGTAACTTTGAAATTCAAATCGGAACCCCTATTTTTATTGCAGATTCGGATTCTACGGCTTAAAGTACGTAGGACTTCTTCGAAACATTTTTGTCGATTCATGATGGATGGCGCTGTAATAACGATATTAAATTTTTCAAATAAATGATTTTATTTTTGTATTTTAATTTAAAAATATCAATTCAGTTCGAAGCTAATAATACAATACAAAATGGAGTAATTAACTGTACAAGAAAAAATTGTAATGGTCCTGGTTTATGGAGAAGCTGGCCGTAGATTTGATAATGCCGCCACTCTCTACGCTTCGCGTGTTCCGGGTTGGATTCGGTCACGTGCTTCAATTTACCCGACTGTTAAACCTTGTACTACTGATGGAAGTATTCAACCGATAAAAGGACTCGTCGAGCAACAGTCACTGAGGAAAGTAATGAAATTGTTGTATTAGTTGCAGTAACTCATAATCCTCATATTAGTACCGGAAAAATAAAACGTTTAAAACGTCATACGTATCATCCATATCATGTGTCTTTACACCAAGATCTTCATGGCGTTGATTTCCAAAATAGGGTAACTTTTTGTCTGTGGGCAAAGTGAACGAGTCGTCTTTTACAAACCATGGAACGGTTAATCGACGCAACATACATTACTGGAGTGTTGAAAATTCGCACTGGATTGACCAAGTTGAACAAGGGCGCAGGCCCTTGGGCTGTCAACGTGTGGTGTGGAATAATTGGCAACATACTCATCCGCCCGCACATTATTGAAGGCAACTTGAATGGTCAAATGTACCGAGACGTTTTGGAAAATGAATTGCCAATATTATTTGAAGACTTGAGCTTTGAATTACGACAGAACATGTGATTTCAACATGATGGTTGTCCAGCACACTATTGGTCGGTAGCATGTGAAGTACTTGAAAGTGATTGCAAAGGTCGCTGGTTTGGTAGAGCTGGCCCGGTAAATTGGCCTGCCAGATCACCAGACCCTACTTCGCCAGATTTATTTTTGTGGTTCTATCTGAAAGACAAACTTTACCAACAAACACCAACAACATCTGAGAATATGATTGAGCGAATCAGAAATGCTTGTGCCGAAATTCAAGCAGACACGCTTCTCAGTTGTGAACAGTTCATTTGAAATGCGGATTGCACTTAATTTAATTAAAAGATGGTGAGGCGAGGGGACCCATGTAAATTAAGCACCATGGTACGTGAGAGGCGAGGGGACTCACGTTAATCAAGCACCCCTAACGGAACAGAAAACTACTACGTCCACGTCTGTTCCTGGGTTACGCTGAAAGTAGTTTATTCACCAGCCAATTACATTTCTACAGCTAACAATTTCCCAGTTATTCAGATATTTTTAAAACAAAATACAAAAAAACTCATTTATTTGAAAAATTAAATATCGTTATTACAGCGCCATCTATCATGAATCGACAAAAATGTTTCAAAGAAATCTGCAATAAAAAATAGGAGTCCCTATTTTAATTTCAATGTTACCCCCCCATCCCACTTACAAGAAGGAGAGGAGGGGTACTAATTTTAGCACTAATGTATGTCCCCTCGGAATGATAATGGCATTTTTTTCGTAAAGTGCTTATTCTCCGAGATATTTGAAAGTTTAAGCTTAAAAAAATCCCCCGGTATATCGCCTCTCATCAGGATTGCCGAGTACATTGCTTGATGGAATTGACTCGACTAGACCATTTCTGACTTATACACGGTAACCTGTTACCATACTATGAGCCGAAATATGTAGTAAGATTTTAACCCTTTGAAACCCCTTGTTCATACAGATGGACAAGAACTTTACATTGGTATTACATGCAAGCAAAAAATATTTGTGTGCAGTTTTCGTTTGCTTCTTTCTCTTTTATGTGTTATGTGGGAACTATAGATAGAATAAAAAGAATAAAAAGAATAACGTAAGAAACGAAGACAAAAAATTATTATTCCAATTTGACATTGCGGCCATAGATGACTTGAAATATTAAGTTCATTCATATATTTTTGTGATATATTTCCTACAATTATGAATGAAACTACAATATTTTTGAGTATAAACGTATTTATATCAACAAATATATGTTTTTAAAATTATAAAAATTGTTTATATGCGATTTAAATCACCACAATTCGATAAAGTATTTTTTTAGGTTAGGTTTAGAAAAATACAATTCTACAGTGTATTGCAAATTATTTCTGATATTATATTCATATTAGCATATGCATACATGAATATTTTATAAATAGAAAAGATAAAACACACGAATAATTTAAAATTCCCTTATATAAAAAAGTAAATATGCATATTATATTCAACGCACTAAAATTTATTTGAGTTTTGTTGTTGTAGTTATTAAGTTTTTTATTCTTGGGCGAAAATTATCGCTCGGTTATTCTTTTTAAGTGACAGCAAAAATGAAAAAAAATTAAACGCAATTTCTGTTATTCTTTTTATATTTATTATTCTCAGTATAGTCGATTGCATGTAAATCCTCTCTTTCGCTCTCTTACGTTATTTTTTTTATTCTTTTTATTCCATCTATAGTCCAGCCATTAGTTCCAATTTTTTTCACTTTAAATTGAACAAATCAAATAGGAAATATTTTAGTCATAACATTTATTTTGACAAGTTCACACGTGTTTTATGAGGTAAGAAATGTCTGAAATTGCATAGATTATTTAGAGTTTACAGTAATAATTTATGCGTTAAAAAATATTTTGTTGGTAAACATGTATTCTGGAACGAGAGGAGGGCGAATTAAACAATCAAGAAAATATGGAATGTTCCGGTGATAACACAAATTCTTCTAAGTTGGAGGATTTTGAAATACCTACGGCAAATTTTGGTGATCAAGGTGATCAAGGAATAACTGTCGTTGCCATAGCAACAGTTGATGTTGCAATACGCAATGACGTAGATATACAAATACTGGATTTCACGAAAGCCGACACAAATATAAGCCTTACTGATAAAAAAGACATACAATGGCGAAAGAAAACGGATTGTGTTGAAATCCCTTACGAGCCAAAATTACAAATTGAAGATGAATCGTGAACGCTCACCTCTCTCATATTTTCAAAGATATTTTACAATTTGTACGCGACAAAAAAAATATTGCTTTTAAACCGACAGATAAAATCGAAAGCATGCGGTTAATGGGAATCCATTTATCTACTGGAATCGAAAGATGGGGATGGACTTAGTATCATACGCAATGACACGCGATCACTTTTTTCAACTAAGAAGCAATCTACATTACGTAAATGTCTTAGATACACCAGCCAACAACAAGGATCTGCCACCATAAAGTCGCTGTAACCAACTTAATTTAGAAGAAAATCTCTGTGTCGCCAAGCAGATGATCTCTTTTAAAGGAAGCCTATCAGCCAAGCAGTACGTCAAAAATAAATCAAAACCGTGGGGTATACAAATGTTTGTACTGTGTGGGAAGTCGGGACAACCGTATGACTTCATTTTGTACCAGGGATCTAATACTGGCTTGTCCGAATACAATATAAAAAAGTTCGGTTTCGGGCCCTCTATTGTGCTTCACCTTGCAGCAAAAATTGAACCGAAAGGTCACAAATTATGCTTCGATAACTATTTTAGTAGTTACTACCTCTTCGAAATACTACACACGGAATGAATATTAGCGCTGCTGGAACGGTTAGAATAAACCGATTCTTTAATCCATAATTTACGGAGGATAAAGCTTTTTAAAAAAATGAAAGAGGATATTATGAGGAATTATGTTCCAGAAATAAGCAGATAGCAATAGTGAAATGGTTGGACAACAAACCGGCACACATCGCTTCTAAATTCGTTGGAGTTATTAACTTGTACACGATGGGACAAAAACAAAAAAAGACATGTGGACGTACCGCAACCTGAAGTAATCAAGAGATAAAATGAGTCGATCGGCGGAGTTGTTCTACTTGACCAACTAATTGGCTATTACCGAATTTTCATAAAGTGAAAGCAATGGCCGTTACGAATTACAACCCATTTTCTAAATTTTGCATGTTCTGCTAGTTGGATTGAGTATAAAACCAGTGCCGCCAAAAGAGCGATTCCCACTAATAAAATAAAATTTTTATTAGAATTTCAATTAAGTTTAGCTAAATCTCTAATGATGATGACCAATAATTTCCGAAAACGAGGACGCCCAAAAACCGAATTGTCAGAAGCACCGTCATATTCATCCCCGAAGAGGACCTAAGTCGAAATAAGACCATATGTTGACCTTCGGTTTGATTGTGAAAATCACTGGCCCATAATTGACAGCAAGAAAGAAGCGTCGCGTTGTAAATTAGAAAATTGTGTGAAAAAAGCACATGTTATGTGCAATAAATGCAAAGTTCATTTATGCTGCCTAAACGAAAGAAAGTGCTTTGTCAAATTTCATACGCAATAATGACAAACAAGTCATAAAAAATGAAATATGTATTTGAATTCTGATTTCTTGAATTGAAATAGTTCCTTAATTTGGCTGTTTTTTAACCTAATATTTATTATTTTATCTGTTATTTTGATAATTTTATATTTAGTATTATTATTTACAGGGTGGCTGACACGAAGTGCTACCAAAACAAAACGCCAAAGAATTTTTATTTTTTGATGAATTTTATTGCATCAAAGTAAGCAGTTTTCGATTTTGCCACCCTTAGCCGCGATTATGGCATTCAAACGGCCGACAAAGCTATTGCAAGCAGCACGAAAGTGGCTCTGCGGTACTTTGGCCCATTTCCGGCGAAGCGCTTGCTTGAGATGATCGACATTTTGTATTTTGTTTTGCCCAACCTTACTCTTCAAAATACCCCAAACCGAGAAATCTAGCGGATTTGAAATGTCCAGACTCTGCTGCCAAAATGTTTTTGTGTCCAAGGCTTCAACGCTCCCACCAACACATGTTCCCGATAAATTTGAGCATTTATCTTGATGCCGCGGTCCAAAAAAAAACGAGCGGTGCATGGCTTTAGGCCGTTACGGCGGCCCAAACCATCACCATTGGCGGCGCTTGGTTTCGAGGGGCAATCCGTTGGTTCAAATTTTCAGTAGAACGGCCGGGCAAGTAAATCCGGTCGTTTTGCTTGTTCACATATTGCTCAATAATGAACGGTGTTTCATCGAAGAAAACCAATTTCGGCAAATCCCCACTTTCGTGCAAGCGTAACAACTCCTTTGCTCTTTCCACTCTAACTTTTTTTGAGCATCGGTGAGACCTTGCGTTTTATGGAATTTCAAGGCCTTTAGTCCAAAGTGATATTTCAATATGTGCTGCATCCATTCGAGCGAAATGTTCGCCTCACGAGCCATTTTTCTGCCGCTATGGAGCGGGTTCCAAGCCAATTTGGCCTTCACCTTCCGAATGATATCCGGCGATGTAGCAGTGCGTTTCGGTCCACCACCGTGGCGTTTTGCAATGCTGCCAGGTATCGTTATAACGATTTATGGTGCGATACACAAACATTTTATTCACATGCAGATGTTTTAGCTGGTTAACAATCGGCGGCCGTAGTTTTCCAGCTAAATATAGAGCAATCAGACTATTACGCTTGCATTCCATTGCGGATAATTTTTTTTCTGAATATTTCTCACTACAATGCTTGTGTACGCTTGTAAACAATGGAATGAACTGCCATTAGTGTAAATTTGAGCACTCTGTCATCACTGGTTTGACATCAATGACAGTCTGAAGTTGGTAACACTTCGTGTCAGTCACCCGGTATATTGTAAGGCTGAAGTAATTATTTTATTTTATTTATTTTCAAATACAATTAACAAAAACTCCACTAAACTTTTCTATTTTTGTTGCAACATGAGTCACAATGTCCCTATGGGGATGGACAAGTCTGGTAGGCCTAACCAGATACAAAAAATATGAATTTTTTTTAGCTGTATAATTTTGAGAGCTCATTAGCTGGTTTGAAAGGGTTAACTCATAAAACTAATAAACAAGTTTTAAAATAATTTTTTTTTTTTTTCGGGATCGAGTGTAATTTTGAGATGTTTCATGTTGTTTTTCCGGCCAAAAGGTTTTTATCGTATATTTAGTGGAGACTCACACCAGTTTTTTGAAAATTAATTTTTCGGGATGGTTACGGCTATGTTCATATATGTAGCCATTAGGCGTTGAGTTTTGGTATTTCAAATCAGATATTTTTCAGTTTATGAAATAGATCATACTCCAAAATTACGTTAACATTTTACACAAATGGATTATCACAAACTAGAAAAATTACTCGCGAGCTCTATTAAAACCCTTTTCACATAGAAGTAAATTAAAATAATTTTTAGCTGAATAATTTATAAAATACATTAAAATATAACGAAGAGATGCGATTTCACAGATGACCAAGCACTAATTAAAAATTTATACATTAATTATTTTAATTTGCATGTCCCAAACATAAACATTTTATTTATATTGTTTATTATTGTTAACAGATTGGTTTTGGGGCTTTAGGGATATCTGCTTTTATTTATTTAATTTATAATTATTTTGCTTTCATTTAAATTAATGAAATTGTGCACATCAAATAAAAATAATAATGAGCCTGCTTCATCGTTTTAGATTTATTATTTTCTAATTTAGCATTTTCAAATTGGTTTTAACAAAATTGTTATCAAAATTTGAATTGCATTCATTAATTACTTGCAAAACTTAAAGTACTAAATTAAAATTAAATGGCAAAAAACCGATTTCGAAAAGGACAAAAGGGTCATATGAAAATAAGGACAACATAACTATAAAAGGCTTTTTGATCCCTGAACAAAATCACCAGTCGGTTTATACAAAAAATTGACTAACTCCGGTTTGCAAAGAGGTTTTCAATACCATGGCTATTTCTTTACCGATTGTTCCAATTTTTTTTAGGAACTACCAAATTAACTTTTTTTAAATAAATTTTGTTTACAAGTTAATTTTTTTCAAATTTTTAATGCAAAGTGCAATAATATGTTTTGTGCACGCACTGTAAAAGATGTCCCAATTTTAAGTTAACTTTTAGTAAAGCATTTTAATTAGATATTATTTCAAATTAAAGACCAAAAGTTTCTGTTTAGTAATAGAAAATAATGGTAAGCTTAGACGGTGATGAAGAATTTCCTAAAACTTTCCTAAAATTAAAACCGTTTGATAGTATTAGTAAATCTATCAATCTTATAATAAAGGATTCAACACAATAATTGAATATGACAATTAAAAAAAAATACTAGTTATAATTTGTTCCAGAAACCACTACAGACTCTTGGCCATAGATGATACTAATATTTTGAGATCATGTTTGGTCCATTTAACATGCCTACACAGTTTAAAGAAATTCTCTTGGCAATAACAGGTTTAAATAAGACAAAAACCACCCCATGTCGTATGTAGAACGGAAAAAATTCAATATTTCTGTTCCAGAAACCACTCCTATCTCTTGGCCATAGATGACACTAATATTTTTAGATCATGGTTGGCCCATTCAAGAAGTACACACAGTTTGAAGAAATTCTCTTGGCAATAACAGGTTCAAATAAGACAAAAACCACCCCATGTCATATGTTGAACGGAAAGAGCTTGAAGTGGTTTCTGGAACGGATATATTGAAATGTGTTCGTTCAACATATGACATGGTCACATGGGGTGGGTTTTTGTCTTATTTGAACCTGTTATTGCCAAGAGAATTTCTTCAAATTGTGTGTACTTCTTGAATGGACCAACCATCGTCCAAAATAGTCAGTATCATCTATGGCCAAGAGCTTGGAGTGGTTTCTGGAACGGATATTTTGAAATGTGTCCGTTCAACATATGACATGGTCACATGGGGTGGGTTTTTGTTTTATTTGAACCTGTTATTGCCAGGAGAATTTCTTCAAATTGTGTGTACTTCTTGAATGGATCAACCATGATCTAAAAATATCAGTCTCATCTATGGCCAAGAGCTTGGAGTGGTTTCTGGAACGGATATATTGAAATTTTTTCGTTCAACTTATGACATGGGGTGGGTTTTGTCTTTTTTGAACCTGTTATTACCAAGAGAATTTCTTCAAATTGTGTGTACTTCTTGAATGGATCAACCATGATCTAAAAATATCAGTCTCATCTATGGCCAAGAGCTTGGAGTGGTTTCTGGAACGGATATATTGAAATTTTTCCGTTCAACTTATGACATGGGGTGGGTTTTGTCTTTTTGAACCTGTTATTGCCAAGAGAATTTCTTAAAATTGTGTGTACTTCTTGAATGGTTCAACCGTGATATAAAAATGTCAGTGTCATCTATGGCCAAGAGCTTGGAGTGGTTTCTGGAACGGATATCTTGAATTTTTTCCGTTCAACATATTGCGTTATGTGTTTTTTGTCTTATTTGAACCTGTTATTGCCAAGAGAATTTCTTCAAATTATGTGTGCTTCTTGAATGGACCAACCATCGTCCAAAATAATCAGTATCATCTATGGCCAAGAGCTTGGAGTGGTTTCTGGAACGGATATTTTGAAATGTGTCCGTTCAACATATGACATGGTCACATGGGGTGGTTTTTGTTTTATTTGAACCTGTTATTGCCAAGAGAATTTCTTCAAATTGTGTGTACTTCTTGAATGGATCAACCACGATCTAAAAATATCAGTCTCATCTATGGCCAAGAGCTTGGAGTGGTTTCTGGAACGGATATATTGAAATTTTTCCGTTCAACATATTGCGTTATGTGTTTTTTGTCTTATTTGAACCTGTTATTGCCAAGAGAATTTCTTCAAATTATGTGTGCTTCTTGAATGGACCAACCATCGTCCAAAATAATCAGTATCATCTATGGCCAAGAGCTTGGAGTGGTTTCTGGAACCGATATTTTGAAATGTGTCCGTTCAACATATGACATGGTCACATGGGGTGGTTTTTGTCTTATTTGTACCCTGTTTTTTCCAAGAGAATTTCTTCAAACTGTGTATGCATCTTGAATGGACCAATCGTGATTCAAAAATATTAGTCACACGTATGGCCAAAAGAGTATTATATTGGGGATGACGGTGATAAATAAAACGTGTAATTCTGTACATTGGCCCTATTATAGTTGGCCGAAAGTTTCACATCGAAAGATGGTAATACAGGTCAGATAAGAAAATTAGAACAATCAATTTGTTTTGTTGTTTTACCAAAACTACTATCCATCTATGTATTGACTTGCAACTAAAGAAAACCTTCAACAAAACGTTTATACATGTTATAGGTAAAATGGTTCTGGACCTTGCTTAAATGTGTGACAATAAAATTAAGTTTTTTAGTTGCTTCTTTATTTTTATTACGGAATTATATATATATATATATATATATATATATATATATATATATATATATATATATATATATATATATATATATATATATATATATATATATATATATATATATATATATATATATATATATATATATATATATATATATATATATATATATATATGTAGGAAATATTTCGATTCCCAAGTGAAAAATAAACTCACAATTAAAACAAAACCAAACTTTTGAAATATTTTATTTATCGATCGACAGAATTAATTTCAACTGCACGGATCAAAATCTATTTATATTCTGCTTACAAAATTACAACCAAAAGTTAAATTAAAATTGTACCGTTTCAGTACATGTAAAAACAAGATTTTATACCACAAATACTTTGACATCTTGTACATGGACATAGGGTGATTGACACAAGTCATCCTACACGGCCATCCTACGAGTCATCCGGCTCGGATGACTATTCTCCGCAACTGTCACTTCATCATCCTCGTTCTCTTCTACACTATCGATTTCCTCTGGCTCTCCACCAAGACCCTCAACTTCCTCATCTGTATCGTCATTTAATCCATCGTAGTAACGTTTCATAAATTCCGCACTTGTTGATGTGGTTTTCGGACCCTCCGTTTTACCGACCTTTTCAACGTCGTACCGATCATTAGCCCGTTGTCGCACTACCTCATATGGTCCAAGATATTTTGGGCCAATTTTATTTCCCCCACTAAACTGTGAGTTTTTGATTGCCACCATCTCGCCGATATTGTACAGTGATGCATGTTTTCTCCCCCTATCAAATGTCTTGCGATTTTCCTCCTGAACTCTCAAAATTTGCTCTCTCGCCTCTTCTCTTAGCTTGCTACGACTTTCACTGAAGGCTTTTGCATCCTCTTCTTCTATTATCTCCTTCAATTTGTAGTCCTCGGGGCAGCGCATCTTTACCCCAGTCAGCAGCTCGAACGGTGTCATTCCAATACTTCGTTGGTATGAGTTATTTAAAAATCGTTGCAATGTATCGGTGTGCTTGTACCATTCGCCAGGTTTTTCTAAACTAATCTTCGTTAAAACCGGTATTAAAATTCTATTAACGCGTTCAACCTGCCCGTTCCCGGTCGGAACACCCGTTGTAATGGCTATATGTTCTATTGACTGGTTTTTGCAGTAATCCTGGAATTCTGACGAAGTAAATGCGGTACCTCGATCCGATATAATACACCTAGGATTTCCAAATACCGATTTCTGCTGTTCCAACTTTTGAAGGACTTCTTTGGTGGTTGTGGTTTTTGACGGATATAACCACACAAATTTTGAGAATCCATCCACAACACAAAGGATGTGTTTATACTGCTTACTGGTCGCTAATAAATTTCCGAGATGGTCCAAGTGGTATGTTTTCAATGGAGCATCTCCTTTTGGGATCGGATGCAACAACATTTCTTGTTTCCCCATTTTCTTCTCCGCTAATATGCATGGTATGCAATTGTTTATGCATATCCGAATCTTCTGGCTTAACTTTGGGATGTAGAATTGTCTTCCTATCAACTCTTCTGTTTTTTGCCTACCAAAATGACCTTGATTATGGTAATGTTTGACAACCTCCATTTGCATTTGCCTCGGCACCACGATACATAACGAGCCTTGAACTGGTTTAAAGAGAATTCCATTATTAACAATAAAATTTTCATACGCACCTTTCTTGAGTAGCTCGAATATAGGGAGCAAATCTGTGTCAGTTCTTTGGGCTGCTTTAACTCTAGAAGTTACTCCATCCTCAATCACCATAACAACAGGATCTCTACTCAATGCATCGACATGCCTCATCTTATTTCCAGGTCTATGTTCGAGATCGTAATTAAACTCTTGTAGTTGTAGCGCCCAACCGGAGATTCTCGCATTCAACTCCTTCTTATTCATGGTGGCCTTAAAAGCAGCACAGTCGGTCACAATTTTGAAATTGAGACCCAGCAGGTACACTCTTAATTTTTTTAGAGCTATAACAATCGCTAGCACTTCTAGCTCGTAGCTACTGTAGCGTTCCTCGCATGGTGACGTCTTCTTACTGAGGTAAAAGACTGGATGAAATTGCCTATCCGAATCAGACCGCTGCAACAAAATGGCACCCAGACCAATTTTGCATGCGTCGGTATGTAATTCTGTTTCTGCAGAAACATCATATAACTGCAAAACTGGTTGACAAATCAAGACTTCTTTCAACTTTCGAACTGCTTCCTTCTCCACCTCTCCAATTTCGAACTTGACGTTTTTCCTCAATAGGTTGGACAATGGCCTTGCGATCAGCGCGTAACCTTCAACAAATCTACGAAAATACCCCGTCAGTCCCAAAAAGCTTTGTAACTTTTTAACAGTGTCTGGGGCTGGGAACTTCGCGATAGCTTTAAGTTTCATCCTCCCAGGCCTCACGCAACCCTCTTCAATATCATAGCCAAGGTATTCGATACGTGTTCTTAGAAATTGACATTTTTTCCAGTTCATTTGCAAGCCATTTCTAGCTGCCACCTCCAGCACCGTTGTCAACCGTTCTAAACCTTCTTCGGCACTCTTCGCAGGTACAATTAAGTCGTCCATGTATATGCATACAATTTTTGCCCTACACTGTTCTTGGAAAACGTTGTTTATGAAACGTTGGAACACCGCTGGTGAATTACACAGGCCAAATGGGACCTTCATAAATTCGTAATGGCCGAACGGTGTCACAAAAGCGGTATATTTTATCGATTTTTCAGAGATTGGAACGTGGAAGAATCCATTACGAAGATCTAACGTCGTGAAATATTTCGCACCTTGTAGTTGGTCGATTTGGTCGTCAATGAGCGGGAGTGGGTACCTATCTTTAACAACCACCTTATTCAATTTCCGAAAATCGATACAAAGTCTTTTCGACCCATCCTTTTTGTTTGCTAGTACAATAGGACTTGCAAAATTCGACACACTCGGACGAATAATTCCCTCTTTCATCCACTCATCTACCTGCTGCCGGACAACGTCGGATTCTAGCGGTGATAGCCGTCTCGGCCTTAACGCAATTGGTGTTTCGTCACTGAGAACTATCGTCATCTTTACATCTTTCGATGGTTCTGCTTTTCTTGGTGAATAATTAACTACCAGCTTCCTAATTTCAGCGGCAATATGTACATCGTTAACTTGACTTAAATCGAGCGCATCTTCTTTTTCGATGACAAAAACGTTATTTTCCGGAATCCATTTGCGCATAACAACAGCCTCTGGTGTCAGTATCGTGACTGTTTGGTTGATTAGTTCTTTCCCAAGTAGTATCTCTACGGGAAGCAGCCCTTCGTCTACAACGTGAAAAACGGTGTTATAATGGTCTCCGTCTATACTCACATTTGCCTCGAATCTTCCTTTGGTCATCAACCCGTTCGAACCGACTCCATTAAACGCAGTAACCTTGTTTTGAAAATTTTTGACCTCTAATTCTTTAAATTTCGAGTCGGATATTAGATTTAAATCACTTCCACTATCGACCATGGCCATTAAATGTTTACCATTAATCGAGAACTCCTTTAATTCATTGCCACAACGAGATGTTTTATTCTGAACCGAAGCGACGTCTTTCCTCTTCTTTTGTGGACACGATGGTGAAATATGTCCGAATTCTCCGCAGGTGTAACACTTTCTCCCTTTTCCTTTGTTCGTGCAGCTACTTGCGGTGTGTCCGCCATCTCCACACTCGTAACATACGATATATTTTGGCCTCCGATTACTTCTACTAGCAGATTGAGAATTATCCGCTGATTTTAAACTGGACTTGGGCATTGGAGCGGGTTTTTGATTTATTGTCGTATGTGTCCTTTCGTAGTCGTTAAGCTTTAACTTAAATTGTTCCATACTTGTAGCACCATATAGAATTTGCTTGTTAACTTGTTGATCAGGTATCCCATCAATGCAATACTGGATAATCGCAGAATCTTCAACGTTGCCCAACACTGCCAGCTCACGTAATTCAAATAAATACCGATTAAAAGATTCATCTGGCTTCTTTTTCCGCTCTGCCATTTGTCGATGAATGATGGCACTGTTGAACTTCTTAGAGAACTCTCTGATTAAAAACTGTTTGAGTTTCTCCCACGTGTTCAACTCTTTGGTTGTCCTTAAGGCAAGCTTAGCGGTTCCCGCTAACAGCCGTTTCCCATATACGACCTTGTCCATATCCGACCACATGGAAAATCTTGATGACTCTTCAAAGTCTTCGACCCATTTATCGATCCTATAATTATCGTCTCCACTAAATATATTGATCGACTCTTTCACATCCTCGAATTTATATCGCGGCGACGATGATAGTTGAGTATCAATTTCGTTAGTTGTGCTTGCTGCGAAATTTACGTTACGCGCCGCCAGCAACTCGTTTTGTTTCTTTAGCAAGGCTATCTCTTGGTCCTTCAACGCCATTTCTCGTTCACGCAGCGCATCATCACTGAATCCAGTTGCAACTGTACTATAGTTTTGTTGGTGTGCTGATGAATGCCTATCGGAAATGGTTAGATCATCGATACTTTGTTTAAATTTCTCGAACATTCTTTGGTAAAACTCCTCATTGGCAACCGAGTCTCCAATTCTGTCTTTATTTTTCGATTTTTTCCCCATTATATTGATTGTAAATCAGCACAGTCGATAAAATAAATATTTGGGAAAAGCGATCAACACAATTTTAATTGAAAAATTTTTCACTGAACAACGCGTTCCAATTTTACGATTATAAAACGGTCTGTATTTACCGTAGAATTCAAGCAGCACGCTTAACGTAGTTTTATTCTCCGTTTGAACCGTTTCATAAAATGTGTTCAATCACGTAAGTAACACAATTTTCCCACTGAAACGTGATTTATTATTTCCACTATTCTGTCTCTGAGCGTATTTTCACTATTCACTAAATTTTTACAGTACTTCTTTTTTTGTGTTATCTTCTTCTTAAAAGTTGCGGCACTCGTTCGCGAACTTTTTAATACACAAAAACGCACACAACCGCGTAACAATTTTGGCTTTCGTTCTTTTGCACAAAATTAATACGTGGATTCAACGATCACAAAACTGTAATTTAATTTGTTGTACACAGCACTTCCACAGCAATTGTACCGAAAATATTGATGCGTATCTTAATCAATATCCCGGTTGAGCCCCCATGTAGGAAATATTTCGATTCCCAAGTGAAAAATAAACTCACAATTAAAACAAAACCAAACTTTTGAAATATTTTATTTATCGACAGAATTAATTTCAACTGCACGGATCAAAATCTATTTATATTCTGCTTACAAAATTACAACCAAAAGTTAAATTAAAATTGTACCGTTTCAGTACATGTAAAAACAAGATTTTATACCACAAATACTTTGACATCTTGTACATGGACATAGGGTGATTCACACAAGTCATCCTACATATATATATATATATATATATATATATATATATATATATATATATATATATATATATATATATATATATATATATATATATATATATATATATATATATATATATATATATATATATATATATATATATATATATATATATATATATATATATATATATATATATATATATATATATATATATATATATATATATATATATATATATATATATATATGTATATGTATGTGTATAAAAACAAAAATACATAAAATGTGAAACAATCATACGCGGCCTTTATTATGATTTTATGTATATATATATATATATATATATATATATATATATATATATATATATATATATATATATATATATATATATATATATATATATATATATATATATATATATATATATATAGATTTATGTGTTTGTAAAAAGATTTCGGAAACAACTCGACCGATTATCATAAAAATTACTAAAAGGAAGTTTACGAGTACCAGAAATCATTTGCGATGGGTCTTGGTTTCAGGAAAATTCGTTTATGGAGTTTTCCAGTTGGACCCGGATTCCATTTTTCCATACGACTTTCATGAAAATTTCAGATGAGGTGTTTCGAGTACCAGAAATCAATTGCGATAGGTCCTGATTTTGTTCTAATTTTCTTATCTGATCTGCATTACCAGATATACAATCGTTGCTCGATGACCCACTTTGACCAATTTTTGCCAGAAAATCATTCGAGTGGCTTTCGAAACTCAAATACAAAACATAAAAACAGTAATTGTATTTGTTTATTCATATTAATATCTAAGATATAAATTTATTTAATAAGATAAATTATATAGAGAAAAGAAATTGCGTTGATAATGTTTTATTGATCAATATTAAATCAATTATTTGATCGTGCAGTTCATCTTTTTTCGTATAGCATATTCACTAATACTTAGACATATTATCAGCTTTAGGAAAAAATTCACTGTATTAAAGAGGCTTGTGAAGTATTTCCTAAACTATTCCTAATTTTTTGTTTTTGTTTTTAGAATAGATTTAGGAAAAAGTTCACGCGCATTAAGCTTAGTTAGTTTAGTACTATAGAAAGTAGGTAAGTCACTATTATTTTACCAACATTTTCAAAGACGTTCTGCCATCCTGTTTCCAATTTGTTGAATATAAATAATAATACTCGACTTTAGGGTCGTTAATTGCTTGTGGATCGGTGGCATAAACTTTGCCTTCAAATAGCCACACAGGAAAAAATCTAAGGGTTAAGATCTAGGCGGCGAATTATTGTTCCCCAAACTATGATGAATTTATGTCTTTGAACTCTCATTAACACTAGCACTTACAACAGCAATATTTTCGTTTGAACGGGCACTACGACGGCACGACGCTTTGAATCTGAAAAAAATTAATATAAAAACTAATTAATATTTCTGCGCTTAAATTAAATTTTGTAAATACTTTGCGTTACATTCCAAAATTTATTATACTCGTATGTCTTTGTGTCTAAAATTAAACCTATCAAATTTGAATGGTTTAAAAACAATTGTAACTGCTGTAATCAGTCACTTGTTCATTATATGTTATTATAGTTCAGTTACCCCTATTAAGATGTCACTAAAGTGCTTAATATGTAAGCAGTCCTAAATATATTCGTATTGACTGATTTATAATCAGTTTAGTTCATTACTCAAATTTATATTTTTTTTAGCGAAATAGCCTGAATCACCCCTGTTGAGCTGGCACTCCCACCTTGAAAAATTGGAAAAACAGTTAGTGCAAAATCATGAGATGTTTATGAGCTCTCGAATTCCGCCAACCAAAATTTTTGATTTCGATCAGATTTTGCATGCTACATTACTGTGGTATTGATTTAACATGGTTATGGCACAACAACAACTCACATATGCTCGTAGAGGATCATATATCGGTCAAGAGGGTCTGATGGTTACTAGACCATTTACTTAATTCCAGTTTCCCCATGTGAAGTAGTTTTACTAGGTGGAATTGTAGTTGTTGAGTTTTTTCAACGGTGTCAGCGCCGGTTAGGACATCATCTAGAAATCCCGTTTGAGAATGCAACTCGCCTCTGGATGTTGAGCGAAAAAAATGATGGTTTGATAACTCTGATATTCTCTCTACGTTCGTATTTGGCGATACATCTTTTCGATATCTCCGGTGAACACTATCCGGTGTAGTCTCCATCTCAGTAGAATGGACCACAAATCATTTTGTACTGAGAATACCACCCTAATTTTTGCGGTATCTGTATTTTTCAATACCGCATGGTGAGGTAGCTAATAGTTCCCTTTATTGGGTCTAACCGGCTTCATGTGGTGCAATCTGATGTACGTGGTCATGAAATTCACGTATAGCTCCCTCAGGTTAGGGTCCCGGTTCAATATTTTCTCTAATTGTAAGAGACGTTGTAGTGCTCGATGCCTCGAGTGTCCCAATAGGTCTACTTGATGTTCTTTAAATGGAATTTGAACAATATATCTCCCATTCGGGTCTCGGCTGATTGTTTGTGAGAAAATCTGTTCACATTCATGTTCGATCTCCGGCTTGCCGCTGATGGTCGGAATTTCCTCTATTTCTGTTACCGATATGAACTGCAGTGTTTGGTGGAGCCCCGCTGATTGGAGTTGGGCCGGAGATTAGCCAACCGAAGCTAGTTTTTATTGCGCTAGGCTTACCCTCTATAATTCGAGTGCCAACGAAATCGCTGTACACGTCTGCTCCTAGCAGCAGATCGATTAGGGCTGGAAGATGATATTCCGGATCAGCCAAAACCAATTTATTCCATTTATCGTTCTGGCTTCGTTGTATTGGTTGTTCGGGTACATTTATTGTAATTTTGGCAACACATATGCCTTTACCTTTAATTTGTATGTTGATGGGAATTGCGGTTTAAGGCACATTGTTACGATGGAATTTGCTGTGTTTGTATAGTATTAGCCCCAATTCCTTATAAATATATTCACGGTGATTTGTTGCAGTGGTATACCAAGACGTTGAACCGCGGATCTCGTGATCAAAGAGACTTGCGATCCTGGATCTATTAAAGCTCGTACATTGGTTGGAACACCGGAGATGGAATTGATCGTTACAAGGGCTTTTTCAGGTCGTTGATCTGGTTCGTGTAACAGCTGATGGTGTCTGTATGGTTGCAGGTGACACATGCGGGTTTTTCGTCACATACTGAATCCGGCTTATGCAACAAGCAATTGGTGCAGATTCTCGCTCTGTTGATGAAATCAATTCGTCTTTTTATGGTTATATTTCGGAAGTGGTGACAACGCGTGATAAAATGCCCGTGAGATCGGCCTCTGATGGCTGTTCTCCGTATTTATGAGTACCTTTCGCTGGACCTTGTACTCAGGTATGGCTGCCCGTGAGGTTAATGCTTTGTTCAATCCGGAGGATTCCAACGCTTGAAACATTCTCAATAAGAACTCTAAGAAGCTCTTTAACGGTGGCACTTCGCGTGGGCAATCGAGGCTGCTTTCAAAACGTTCCAAAGTGTCGAAGTCTAACTTCTGCATTACAAGATGTGCTATTATAGCTTCAAATGGGTTTTCTAACTGAAGATTTTTAATGTTGTGCAGCATCTCGACGATGGTGTCATGCAGGGTTCTGATACTAGCGGCTGATGAACGTTGTATGTTGTGCAGGGATGTAGTCACGTTGAAGTACGACGAGGCCAACAATCGCTTGTTATTATACCTCGCTTGTAGAATCTGTCATGCCGCCTCGTAATTTTCTCCAATGGTCGGTAAATGAGCGATTAGTTGTGCCGCTTGTTGTTGGAGATGCGATTTTGAATACGTCAACTTTAGTGTGTTTGAAAGTTGAGTATTTTGATGTATCAGCCGGATGAAGATGTCGTTAAACGCGTACCAATTTTCGTAGTTACCGTGAAACGTGGGTATTTCCACTTTTGGGAGTTTTACGGGCGATGTTGATGTAGATGGTTTAGTTAACTCTTGTTCCATTTTGATTACTAGGGATTCTACTTCGGATGTTATATTCCCGTAGTAATCGTCGGCGAGGGATTTGTATTGACCTTCCTCATTGATTTCCATGAGGATACATCGGTGCAGCCGATCAATCTCCCTTATTTCGGATTTGAGTTTTTAATTTGAGGTACTCGTCTGAGAACTCTCCTGATGTTAGTTTTGTATTAATTGCGTTCATTTTTCGATACATTAAACGCATTCCAATATCTTGTTGCCGTAGTAGTTTCTGTACCATAGCTTGACCTTCCTCTGTTGATCTGTAATCACTTGTATCATGATGCTTGAGCTGCCGCAATGGTTCACTAAGTTCTTTTTGTGCCGTATCGGATCTTGGAGGTGATGCTTCTTCCTTACTGGTGATTGACGATCCGGTCCTAAGGATGTTGAGTGGAAGACTTGTGCCTACGGTAAGCTTTTGGAAGTCCTTTTCAAGCTTGGGAATGTCTTCTTCAAGACCGCGGATGCCGTCCATCGCTTTTGTGTACACCCGTTTTATCTCCTGGCGCTCGTCCAAATATGGATGTGCTTTGGGTAACGTCCCAAGATCGAGAATCTGTTTGTCGTTGTCGCAATATTTTTTATATTGTGCTTCGATATTTTTCTTGAGTGTTTCGTAGAACCCTCTGGTGATTGGTCGGCCGTCATCGCGCTTTATTTTGGCGATGTGATGAAACAGCTCTTCACTAAGGCCCGACTGATTTTGTAGAAGTGTGTCCATTTTTACGATCTCGATTCGATGACTGGATGTTGTTTTGTCGAAATGAATTTAAAGATTCTTGACGTTCTCAACTTGATGTTGTTTGTCCACTTAATTGTTTCGTGGACTGTATTTGTTTTGCTCGAAGGACCAATGTAAAGATTCACTCTTGACTTGTGGTGAATTATGACGTAAAAGGAGGTACGGAAGTCTGTCATTATGATAGAATCGCATAATTTTCTGGGAACATATTTATGCTTGACCGATATATGATCCTATACGAGCATATGTGAGTTGTTGTTGTGCCATAACCGTTTATATGAATGACATAGTTATACCACCGTTAATAGTTTCGATTTCTAATACTTAATCGCAAATAATCTCACGATCACCTTGTTTTTTATTTTGAATCTATCGCCGCCGAACACGATCCGATAGCGGAGAAGGAGTTAGGCGAGGTATGGCTAGAAGCCAAGCTCAAGACAGTTCCTAAGGATAAAATACCCAGCAGACCTAGGGCATTGTTCTGGAAGAACCCTGAAGATTATTCAGGTTTGCAATCAGGATCTTCCGACAAGGAACTGGAGGATTGTGAAGCGGGAGAAACCCAAGGGCAGTTTCAGATTATCCATTATGATAATCAATAGGGAATATCTGGTTCCTTGTCAAAAACCAAAGGTATAATAAATTTCGTCTTCGGTTCAATACCGCTTAAGGTCTTTAAGAAGGACGAGACCGAGGAAGAACCGTGTACCGTGCGACCCGAGAAAAGGGAAGAAGAGGGCCAGCTTGTTGAGAGAAGCTCGACGAGTGTTACCTCTCCCGAGGCGGTATTAAAATTGCAACTAGGGATTAAGGAAATTAAGCAAATTAAGGAAAGAAAATAGAAAATAATAAAAAGTAGGAAATTTAGGAGATTATTAGGAGATTATAAATTTCATTTAAAATTATTAATAATTCTGATACTGTTTCACATTTGATAACGATTGCTAGAGATATTGGGGCATGACCGCAGTTCGGTAAGAGTTTTGCCTACTTGTAACTGGACATAATTCCTAGCTAGATTTTCTAAGAACAATTACACTAATTCCAATTTGATTTTACTCAAGGATGTTGTTAAATATATTGGTACATGACTTTAGACTTTGTGACCCATTTCTGGGTCGTTGTACTACAGATAATTTTCCTTTCAAATTCTAATTATTTCCGATTTTTAACCACAGTTTCACATAGAGGTTGTGAGTTCCATTCTTTAGTATTCTTTTGCGTGTGTGCCCTACAAGCTCTAGAATACAAACTGTTGTACTAATGCAGATATGCGTCTATATTATTTGCTCCATAAAATTAAAGAAAATCAAAGAAAAGAGCCTGTATATACAAAGGGAATTTCATCGCTTTTCTTTATTACTTAATAAAACTTAAGATCTATCGTGAAACTAGAAAGAAATACTTTCTACGAGTATCAAGAACAATGAAAAGAATAAACTAGAAGTATAAAAAGAAAAATTGCAATTTCCTACAAAGTAGTAAGGAAAGTATATAACAATCTAGGTAGAGTAGCGCCATCTACCTAGTGCATCCACCTTGGCTAAGTTCAATCCGAATACTTACGTTTACACTTCAAATTGTTAAATATTTATTAATTTTCCTGAAATCCTTTTTCCCAAGCAATAAACACGAGTAATTAGAAAGTCACGTGCCCGCTCACATCCCAGGTTTATTATTTTCTATTTATTATGGATTAACAATAAGAAAAGTGAATTTAGTTGGAAATTTTAAAGTTTCAATTCTTTTACAAAAAAAAATAATTGTATCTACTTGTGTTCGCTGGTTGGGAACGTAATAGTATAAATCGAATAATAGGGAAGAAGATTCACCCTTAAAACCGTATTATCTTGCCATGGACTTAGGAAAGTTGATTAAATGAAAATTGTGTATAGAGTAAAAATGAAAAATAATGTAATAATTCAATTATTATTGTGAATTTTCTCGGTTTATTTTATTTTTAGTTTTCCAAGGTTTTCATTTTACGCAAAGAGATTGTAACAAATGATACATACAGATTTAATACTTATTAATTTTTAATGCGGATAATGAATTGTTGTTGGCATTACTAGTCTTATTGTCTGAAATCACAAGTTGTTGAATTGTTGTTGAATATGGAATCAAGTTGTTCCATTACTTTAAGAGGGACTAGAGAGTATCTACTGCGTTATGTTAACACAGGAGTGTCTTATCTACAAGATAAGTAAATTAGTACCACAAAATTACTGCCAATTGCCGCAGTTGTATCTCTACAAATGGAAATTTAGGAGGTAACATGAAATACTCGAGCTTTTACCCAGCCATCACAGGGGTGCTCCACGGTAGCGTATTATGACCTTTCCTATATCTACTTTACAATTCTGATATACCGACAACGGAAAGAACCTTCATCAGAACTTGGCCAGGGAGTGGAGAAAACTAAACGAGCTCAAATCAGTCCATGTAATATACGTGTTGCAGCACATAAATAGCTACTTCCATACATTTCTCAATGAGGTACAAATTCGATAAGCTGAATCTGCTAAATATATCGGATTGCATCCTCAATTCAACGTTGATAAAAAGCAGCGCAAATAAAAATAAAACAACGTGAGATATACTGGATAATATGAAAACATTCTAAGTTCTGCGTGTACTGTAAACGCCCTATGATATCCAACACTTGGGCTATACTAAACAATCAAATCGTTGTCAAAACAAATTTCTACGTCCAATAACGAATATTTTTGGCTGCGTAACCAACGAGGAATTACACAACGAGCTAAGTGTTAAATGGATTGATGAAGGGATCCTGATCCTTTGCCATCAAACATGAAAGAAGATTACTGCAACATATCAACAATGCAGCAAATACAGCTGCTTGACATCACACAAGAGCTGAGACGTCTTAAAACAATTAAGCCTCATGAGCTAGTCATTCAATAAGTGAAGGTTCGCTATTATGGGAGCAGAATATTAATTGACGGTAAACCCACACTCGTTCCACTTATTTGTTTCGGATAAGTGCGTTATCATCATTAGTAATAAATTATCATGTGATAAGATTGTACTATTTACATAAATAAAAGAATGTTAACACTATAATTGGTGCACATAGCGTTAAATTATTTTTTCCTTGACAGCCCAGCAATAACAACCTTGATTACATAAAGAAGATATGAAATCAGTCCAAAAACATCAATTAGTTATCATTCACAGCAATTTCCCCTCGGCCTACAGGGTACTCGAAAGCCTTCAGCTGTCTCTGTGTTCACCTATAGATAGCCGCTTACACATCATGGGGGCGAGTACTACTTCGGCAGAACCAAAGTGCAACCGAGGACCAAATGCTGCTATGTAACACCCCATGTGGTACAGCGTCAGAGATGAATTCTGGGATGGGCCAATTATTGTTTTAACTATTTGATCTTCAACTGGAAATATCTCTGAATTATTAGAAGAATTTAAAATTTTCGTGCAACACTTGGGACGATACCCAACCATAAATCGATGATGCCATTAATCTATTCCATACGGATGAAGAAGAAGTATTAAAATAAACTAATTGGGTGTTGAACGGGAATAAAAGACCAAGTAAGAAAAGCAGGGCTTAACACTCACCAGAAATGGCAGAAACTTTACCATTAACTTCAAAAGAGGTTTTTAGGTAGAAACCACTTAAATGTCGGTGGAAGATCAAATTTCTCCTATATACAATCGATTATGAAATCGACTACGGTAGCCGAGTTCAAACTCGTATCTCTAAACAAAAGCGTCTGGAAAATGAATGATACGGATTTTGGAACGTATAGAGCTTTGCGTAAAAATGTCTACATGTTAGTGTCAAAAATCGCATATATAATTGACTTGTGCGTAGACAATGTCGTCTATTGGTAGAATATGTAGATAATTCGTTGATATTAAGGTTTCAGTTGTTTTTCAATTGGGGTTTTCAGTAGTAGAGAGTAACCTGCTTCCATTCTGGCAAATCGGGGTCACAAACTCTAGTCCCTTATGACGGACAAATAAGAAGTTTATTGTCCTCTAATCGGAAATCATGATATTCTTTGTCCGACAAGAATTCTGAAGCATTTATGCATTTTTTTTATGCCGGCGAGATCAACCAAAATTTTAGATCAGGTGAAAGCAATTCAAATGGATTGTTACAAAGGGACAATCTATATAAATTAATCTTAAAATCGTACCCTAAAATATATTTGTCAATTTCATCAGCAAGTATGATTGGACAATTTTGTAATAAATTTTACAACAAAGTCGTTCATTTACAAATGAAAATAATTTGGCTTCAAGCGAGTATAAATTTTTATTTTACATTTTTAAATAAATTTAATCAGAATCAACCGTTTACGATTTTTATGCAAATCAGTTACGAATCATTCACTATACGATGTGTGTATTCAAAGTCATTTCAATAAAATGCCAATAAATCTCGTCTGTCAGAAATTTAATAGAAAATTTTTTATTACTACAAAAAGTTGAACATAAAAATATAAAAATTACAAAGCATAAAATTATTATTTTGATTATTTGTATTTGTTAAATTCAATAAAAATAATAATAAAATAAAATAAAATTATTGTGATTGATGATTTATTGAACTCTGCAAGTCTGTACACATTGATGATATTTAATATTGTTAACGATTTAATTATAGTTGGTTCGATTAGTGAATATTAATTTAACAATACGTTTTTATTTATTTGAAATGTTTTTAATAGAAAATGAATAATTTTTTATTGGAAATAGATGCTGTAATAAAAATACTTAAAATGGCCTGAAGCTAAAGTTTTTTCGCAATAGCGAAAGCAAACACAAGTTTTTTATATCAAATTTTACCGCATTGAATTTATACTTGTTCCATGTGCATATGTGAAAATTATACGAGACACACATACTATATAATTTTCATATTATTAATAATAAAGCATTTAAGTTTAAGTTTTAGTCAAGTTTTATAGTTTATACTGAAAATGCCTGAGAGCAGTAAAAAATTGTGCCAAAGATTAGCAACTTTCTGTGTAACAGGCCAAACTTTTAAAATGAATTATTGCTCTAAATAAAAAATTGGCAAGATTTTATTTAAAAATAATATGTACGTACTCGAGTAACAAGAAATAAATTATTATCGAACGCAAAAATTTGATTAATTTTAATAAATTTTTATTTATAAAACACCAACCCCAAAAAATTTAAAAATTAAATTCACAATATGTTTCATCCTAACTAGCTATTGTCTGCTATACTACGTTCGTGTGGTCATAGAAATTGTTTGTGTTTTGCATTGAGGTGAGGTTACCAAGACGTTGAATGTTTAGTTTTGAAGTAAAGAAAAATGTAATTCTTTAAATTAAGAAATTCGGTTGTCTCATCAGGCTGAAAAGCTGAACTGGAAGTCTCAAGTTTTGAAAGCGTGAAAAATAGACTTTTATTGGTTGCAATGGCAAGGAAAATATATGTCCTACGATTATATTGTCCAAATTATCTCCTGCAGATTGTGTATTGTGCTTTGGTTGACTCAATTCTCCAATATGGCTTATCTTGTTGGAGTGGGGCATGCCAGACTATATTAAACCCAGTTTATGTGTTATAATTCGTATTATGGGTTTTAAAGCTACTCAATACCCTTCTTTGCCTATATTTCAATCGATAGAGTTATTACCGTTACAACATTTAACTATATGTCTTTAAGGTATTAAAATTATTTTACAGTATTAGTGGAAATTATTTCGCAAACTACGCGGATTATAACCTTCGATCTAACTTCCAGTTCAAAAAAAATTTCCGAAATGTAAATCAAATCTCCGAAGGCCTTCTTCAGTGTGATCTCTCCGATATCATTTAACAATTTGCCTACTCATTTAAGAATGTGTAGTGGCCTGTCTGTGCTTTCCAAAACTCTTCTTTTTTAGCTGAAGCAAACTAAAAATATTCAGCATCTCAGATTCGATTATTCGATAGTTAAACTACTCGATCTTTTGATGCTCAATCGCTTCCACAGCCCATTCTATAAAAGTGTCAGATTAGGACGAATGGTTTTTAGATGAAGCACACTAACTTCTTCATACAGGATCATTTTAATCCAACAGTTTTATAAAATGTGCTGTGGAAGCGATTGAGCATCAAAATATTGAGGAATTTAATGATTTTAAGAATTTAAAATTGAATTGCGCCACTTGGACGCAAGACGACTAATTCGACACTTTTATAGAATGGGATGTTTAAGCGAATAGGTATAATTAGTTTGGGTAATTTGATAATTTTTTTATTTGTGAGAGACCAATTTTATTACGTTCGCATAATGAATATCTTTGTTTTAGTTTATTATGAACCTAATTATTTTTATTAAATATTAACATTAATGACAAAAATAATAAATGATAGTGATCGGATAGTTAAGCTATAGTTAAGCTATAGTTCTGGGATGATAGTTTCCTCTCACTATAGTTTTCCTGGGATGAAATATTCTGAGATGGTAAAATTTTTGGGCTGATAGTAACATCTTGGGATGAAAAACTGTCGTGATAGTTTAGTGTTACCATCGTTGTTTCGTGGGATGAAACTTGGGCTATCCTTATATACATGGAATTTACTGTTCTCTACTTATGATGATGTCTGAAATTTGTAAAAAATGTAAGACAATTTGCTTTTTGTAATATAGCAGCGTATTTGGCCAAATTCGCGTAATTCTTTAATATGTCAAAAAATTATCGAAACAATGGGAGCCGAATGTGGAATTTAAGATTTTCAACTTAGTTTGGTGTCTGAAATTTGTTACAAAAAATTGGAACGCAAATTTCACACTTAGCATTCATTGTTCCAATGATTTTTTGCCATTGTTTCGATGCTATATCGCCAATCACAACATGCAAAATGTTTTGAAATTGTTTGTACAAATTTCAAACACCAAGCAGAGTAGAACTAAATTCCACACTTGGAACTCATTGTTCCGATGATTTTTTGAATTAATGAAGAATTATCAAGACAAATTGTAGAGTAAGTAGAGAACACAAACATTCTAAACTCGGCACTCATTGTTCCGAAGATTTTCTGAATTAAAAAGACTTTAAAATTTTTTTTTATAAAGAAGGTGTACTTATTTTTGAAGTACTGTGATTCTCAATTTAGTTTATTTTTAATAATTTTAATTAAACCACATTCGAAACATTTCAATATTTCTTTTCTTGTGCAGTTACACTTTTTGATAATTTGTGTATTTACATTTTATGAGTCAACACTTTTCGTTAAAATGTGTAGCTACACTTTTTATTAACGCTAAATACATCACACCGCTGCTTTCTGTCCTTGTGATCTATACTCGATCGATTGAACAAAACATCTAAACTTGAACACAGTTTGTCCATAATAAGAAGCAACGAACAAATTACAAAAGTTTAATTTTCTAACTTCAAATAGCAAACAAAGCAAACAAAAATCGAATAACACACAAGCACAATAAAGATCACACACACAAAATTCCTAATATTATTCAACATGATGCGGATGTCCGGTTGAAAATGACGTTACATCCTAATCGTAGATATTTTTATATTGTTGTCCCTCGCTTGGCGAATACACAAAGAGGAATGGTTGGTACAAAAATAGATATAAATGTTTTTTCTGCAAGTTTTATTCAATCAGAGCAAATAATTTCATTTTGTTTTTGTAATGTTTGGAAAAGTTGCCCTATAAGCAGCGATACAGTTGTCTACCTCATTGATGTGATTTTTATTAAATTTTTCAATTTAAAGAATATTTGTAAAGTTGTTAATATATTTTTGGTACGTTTTGAAGTGGAACCCTCAATATTTGGGTAAAATGTTAGATAGATTTTTGTGGTATGGCGATTCAATTTTTGCCCAAGATCTCAAATAATTGAAAGAACTTCTCGTCAAGTATATCATGTTTGTTAGATAACAAATTTTCTTCTATAAAACTTTGTTAAATAATTGCAAGAGAATCAGAAACAGAACGTTGGATCTAAAATAAATCAAAAAATTAATTCCATATAACGTTTTTATCGATATACCAATTACATTATACTTTACCGTGAACAATATTTACCCATAATGGCAATAAAGACGTAAAACTTAAAGCTTAACTTTATATTAATTGAAATTCAAACCACGATGTTTAATGCAAAATTAAATTATTGCTGATTTTTTTTCTATTCTGGAATAAAATTTTCTATTATCTTCGTATATTTCCTGCATACAGCCATACTTATATGCTTTACCGACGTACTGTACAACAACACAATGATCCATCTAATTTTCAGAGTATAAAATTTTCATTCTACTGTTAAATTATTATTTTCTATGCTTGGTGTGCCGTTGTTGATGAAAATATAATAGAAAATCTATTTGATTCCACTCGTAGAATATAAATCAAAAATATAAAAAAAATTGAATTTACCCCACATTTTAAAGTCCGTTAGAAAATGTTTATGTAAGTACACAGGTAGTCAATAAAATGCTTCTCTTTTTCAATGTAATTTGGAAGATTCGCAAAGGTGAGCTTTTGTATGCTACACAAATTCTTTTAGAAATAATAATATGGAAAATTAATATTCTGCCTGTATTTTCTATGTGGGGGAAGTAACCACACAACATCTTGATGATATGGTGTACTACGCTAGTAGTGAAAATGTTCTGTGAAAAGCGGAAGATAAAATTTGCGTTGTCCTTTTTTGTTATGAATTCAAAATATAAAAAGATTTTATCAAGGCAAAACCAGTAATCAATTTGTTTAATTGGGGCACGAAAATATTTTATTGCGTTACTTGATACACTTTTTACCAAAATACGAGTAGCATATTCATATATAACATTGATAAATTGGGTTTAGTTGTAGGTAGTTTATGCAAGATTCTAAAATATCTCGATTTAAGTTAACTAAGAAAAATTTAAGCCTTTTCTCCATTACGACTAGAAACTTAAAGACCATAAGCTGGAAGATATGCTCTATCAAAGGAGTTACGAATCCGCATTAATCATAAATTTACTTTCCTTTATTTTAAATTGACCGGTCTGATAAAGTTGCTATTTAGTTACTAGGTAACCGTCTTAAATCGTCGGCGCCAAATAAAAAAACTCGATATCAGGCATTTAGCATTAAAACTCTAATACTTTGTGCCTGATACCAATTTCTCCAAATAAATTACTAACTAAACTAATATAATGTTATTTCGTACCGGGCTTCAATAGATGGCGTAAAACATAATGCACTAAAATGTTATACTAATCCGCTAATTTAATTTGAGTTGTCAATTATCGAAGAATTAGGTGTGCAAGTAGAAACTCAGCTCTGAAGTTGGTTGCATTAAAATATAGCATCCAAATTGCTGTTTTTATGACATAAGTTTCAGTCATTTACAAGTTGTCGTTCCGCGTGTATCAATTTTAAGAGATGGATGTCGATAACCAACATTTACGTCATTGCATTATATTCTGTTTTCAAATGAAAGCTTCTCAAGTTATGGAATTGATTAATTCGACTTTGAGAGAACATTCTGTGAACCTTCATTTTATTTGGAAATCCGTCTCAAACTCAAAAAGAGCTTGCAGAACAGTTACTAGTTACTCACCAAGTAATATCACTTTGCTTGCATTCAATGGGAAAAATACAGAAGACAGGATTTGTTGCACAAAATCATTACTGATGAAGACTGTGTCTGGTGAGATTCGAAAGGAGCCATTTACTACGAGCTTCTGGAACCTGGTCAAACCTGGTCAATAGCTGAACGTTACCTGACCCAATTGATCAATTAAATTGATGGAGGAGGAGGAGGAGGAAAAAAACCATTTACGGGCCAAGGAAGGCGGGAGGTGATATTGCTGTCCAGGAACTCTTCTTCTTCTTAGGGTGAGAAATTTTACAGCATGCGGCGTATTCTCCAGAATGAACTCCCTCTGATCGCCACTTATTCAGATCCATGTCATCATATTTGAAAGACCAGCGGGTCACGAAAGTTGAAGATGTGCAAAAATTGCTTGTTCACTATTTTTCTTCGAAAGCACCAATTTTCTAAATCAAAGGCATTCATCATCTACCTGATAAATGGCAAAAATAATTAATCTCTGTAAAAATTATATTTTCAATACGGTTGAATTTGAGCAAACGAGAAGAGTTCCTTCTTACACACCTAATATTTACTATCGGTGGTGGATAATTAGCAGTTTAGTACTAAATATTAGACTCAGTTGTTGCAAGTGTAAATTACTTGTACAAACTAACGGAAATTTAGTTTAGTCAGTAATCTAGATTGTGTGCAAGTCGCTGATTTCGCCAAATTCAAATTCAAATTTAATTTGAATTTTTGACTTATAGATCTTCGACTTATAGACTTTATCCGCGATCCGGCGTTAAAAGGAAAGCAAGTATGGGGTGGTTGGGAAGTTGATTGTGTATAAGTAAGTGTCGATTATCATATTCGTTTTTCACACAGATAGTGACGCTAAATGGAAGAATTTCCTACGATTCGTGAATTTAATTCGAGAGTGCTGAAATATACCAATATACAGAACAATCACAATAACACCATTACAATTGCAAACACCAAAGGTAAAAAAAAAAAAACAAAAAAAAAAAAAAAAAAATTCAAATTTAAATTCAATTTCAAATTCAAATTCAAATTCAAATTCAAATTCAAATTCAAATTCAATTTCAAATTCATATTCAAATTCAAATTCAATTTCAAATTCAAATTCAAATTCAAATTCAAATTCAAATTCAAATTCAAATTCAAATTCAAATTCAAATTCAAATTCAAATTCAAATTCAAATTCAAATTCAAATTCAAATTCAAATTCAAATTCAAATTCAAATTCAAATTCAAATTCAAATTCAAATTCAAATTCAAATTCAAATTCAAATTCAAATTCAAATTCAAATGCAAATGCAAATTCAAATTCAAATTCAAATTCAAATTCAAATTCAAATTCAAATTCAAATTCAAATTCAAATTCAAATTCAAATTCAAATTCAAATTCAAATTCAAATTCAAATTCAAATTCAAATTCAAATTCAAATTCAAATTCAAATTCAAATTCAAATGCAAATGCAAATGCAAATGCAAATGCAAATGCAAATGCAAATGCAAATGCAAATGCAAATGCAAATGCAAATGCAAATGCAAATGCAAATGCAAATGCAAATGCAAATGCAAATGCAAATTCAAATTCAAATTCAAATTCAAATTCAAATTCAAATTCAAAATCAAATTCAAATTCAAATTCAAATTCAAATTCAAATTGCAAATCAAATTCAAATTCAAATTCAAATTCAAATTCAAATTCAAATTCAAATTCAAATTCAAATTCAAATTCAAATTCGCATTCAAATTCAAATTCAAATTCAAATTCAAATTCAAATTCAAATTCAAATTCAAATTCAAATTCAAATTCAAATTCAAATTCAAATTCAAATTCAAATTCAAATTCAAATTCAAATTCAAATTCAAATTCAAATTCAAATTCAAATTCAAATTCAAATTCAAATTCAAATTCAAATTCAAATTCAAATTCAAATATCAAATTCAAATTCAAATTCAAATTCATATTCAAATTCAAATTCAAATTCAAATTCAAATTCAAATTCAAATTCAAATTCAAATGCAAATGCAAATGCAAATGCAAATTCAAATTCAAATTCAAATTCAAATTCAAATTCAAATTCAAATTCAAATTCAAATTCAAATTCAAATTCAAATTCAAATTCAAATTCAAATTCAAATTCAAATTCAAATTCAAATTCAAATTCAAATTCAAATTCAAATTCAAATTCAAATTCAAATTCAAATTCAAATTCAAATTCAAATTCAAATGCAAATTCAAATTCAAGTTAGTACTTGCACCTGTGTTAGTACTCGGACCTGTGCTAGTACTTGCACCTGGGTTAGTACTTGCACCTGTGTTAGTACTAGCACCCGTGTTAGTACTTGCACCTGTGTTTATAAAGGGTGGTTAAATTTTATGGGCCGATGTTGATTTTGAATAAAACACAAATTATGTAGGAAATTATTGTCAATTCTTTTTATTATGATAACATGGTATGGTTCAATTATGTATGGAACAAAATATCGGCCAAATGGCAGCCGCGACCACGCCGGCACACCTTCACCCGATGGTCCAAATTTTTCATGACGCTTAGGCATAATTGAGGTTCTATGCCGTTAATGTGCCGAATTATCTCATCCTTTAGCTCTTGAATTATTGCTGGCTTATCGATGTACACCTTTTCTTTCAAATAACCCCAAATAAAGAAGTCCAACGGTGTCAAATCACATGATCTTGGTGACCAATTGACATCGCCACCACGTGAGATAACACGGCCATTGAATTTGTTGCGCAAAAGAGCCATTGTTTCGTTAGCTGTGTGGCAAGTTTGCACCGTCCTGTTGAAACAACATATCGTCCACATCCATATCTTCCAATTTGGGCCATAAAAAGTTCATTATCATCTCACGATGGCGAACACCATTCACAGTAACTGCCTGACCGGCCTCATTTTGGAAACACTACGGCACGATGATGCCGCCAGCACATAAACCGCACCAAACAGTCACTCTTTGTGGGTGCATTGGTTTTTCAACAATCACTCTTGGATTATGATTCGCCCAAATGCGGCAATTCTGCTTATTGAAGAATCCACTGAGGTAAATTAAATTGGTAGATTAAACTGAACGCCCATTACCATAATATGCCTGAATAACTTTAACGTGTTGCTCGATTGTGTATCTTTCCATATTTCAAATTGAGTTAGTCTGAAATTGAGAAATATTAAATTAAATGCAGAAAAAAACTTGACGTTTAGGTGTGGTTCACACTCAACGTCTGCCCTTAAAATTTAACCACCCTTTTCTTGCACCTGTCTCAGTACTTGCACTTGTGTTGGTATTTGCACCTGTGTTCGTACTTGCATACGTGTTCGCCTTTGCACATGCGTTCGTCCTTGCACCTGTGCTCGCACTTGTACCTGTGTTAGTATTTGCACCTGTGTTAGTACTTGTAGCTGGGTTAGTATTTGTACCTGTGTTAGTTTGTGGCTTGCACGTGTGTAAGCATTGCACCTGTTTTAGTGCTTGCACTGGCGTTAGTACTTGTATCTGTGTTAGTACTTACACCTGTGTTAGTACTGGCACCTGTGTTGGTACTTGCACCTGTGTTAAAACTTGCACATTTGTGGTTACTTGCATCTGTGTTGGTACTTGTACCTATGGTGGTACATGCGCCTGTGTTGGTACAAGGACCTGCGTTGGTACATGCACCTGAGTTGGTATACCTGAGTTGGTGCATCGTATAGTGCATTATTATGCACAATCGATTGTGTTTCTTGTGTCATGGTTTGTTTAGCTGTAGATGACTATAGCATCGGTTCCGGCTAGCATTATAAGGTTTCCACCGAAAAAGTGTATAATGCCGAATTTATAAAGTTCATCGTGATACTTCTGCCAAAGGTTCTTTGGCTGAAGTATAGTTCTGGCTAAGTTTATCATGTTTTGTCTGGAACTATAAGGTTTCAGCTGAAAATCATATAGCGCACAATGATGCACAATCCATAGTTATACTTGTGCCTTAGGTGTATTGGCTGTGGAAAGTATGGTCTCTTCTGGAATTATAAGGTTTCTACCAAAAAATCATATAGTGCTCATATCGCGCTACTTGTGCCGTAGTTGCTTTGGGTTTAGTTTAGTTCTGGCTGGCTTTATTAGGTTTCGGTTGTAATTATAAGGTTCAGGCTGAATAAGCATATAGTACACAATGATGCTTAATGTATTTGTGCCATCGGTAGCTTCCGGCTGAAATTATAAGGCTTTTGCCGAAAAATCATATAGTATTGGGTTTATAAAGTTCTGGCTGAAAAATTATATAGTGCTCAATGATGCACAATGAATCGTGCTACTTGTGCCATACTTGGTTTGGCTTTAGTATAGTTATGGCTGGCTTTATTAAATTTCGGCAGTAATTATAAGGTTTCGGCTAAAAATCATATAGTCCACAATGATGTACAATCCATTTTGATGCTTGTGCTATAGCTAGTTTGCTGTATATAAACATACCATCGTTTCCACATTGAATTATAAGGTTCTGCCGAAAAATCATATAGTTCTGGATTTATAAGGTTCTGTCTAAAATATTATATAGTCAGAAAGATGCACAATGCATCGCGCTACTTGTGCCATAGTTAGTTTGGCTTTAGAAGGTACGATTCCGGCTGAAATGACAAGGTAAGGTTAATAAGGTTTTTTGTAACATTTTTCTATAGAAAAATCATAGTACAAAAATTGTATAGTGCACAATGCTTCACAATTTATACTTGTGCCATAATGGTTTGGCTTTAGTATGGTTGGATTATGGGAGGCCATAATCAAAAGCATGAAGCACCACTTACGACGAGTACCAGATGGACACACACTCACGCTTGTAATTTGCGTGTTTTCCAGTGATGATGACTATCTAACACCTGCACGCTTTCAGATAGGCAGGCCAACAACCCAATTATCAACTGAAGATATCACATACGTCAAATGATCAAAGCTATACAGATGCCAAATGATCCATAAATTTAATCAGCACATTTCGCAGAGATGGTATCTCGAATATATTACGAATCTACAGAATCGATACAGATGGCACGTAATGAAAACAATTTCAAAATCAATGACATAGTTCTAATTAAAGAGGTAAACCTGCCTCTCTCGAAATAGTTAATTGGCAGAATAATAGAGGTATTTCCCGGATCAGACAGAAATATTAAGGTTGTTAACAATAAAACATCCCACGGGAGCTTTAAACGACCAATTCACAGGCTATGCTTGTTACCGGTTGATTGAATCATCCGATTCAAGGTGGCCGTTATGTTGATGTTGTTGTAGTTTAAATTCGGTCGTTTAAAATTAAATCAAATTTCACTGACAGTTGTCATACTATTTACGCCATCCTTAGTACTATAATGAGTACATTTTATCACTCGATTATGTAATTGCTCTATATACAACGTCATTGTTAGTGCCATCTACCTTCAAATATTAAAAATTATGTAAATGAACGTCAATCATTGCTTAAAAATGTCTTTTTCTGATTCCAGCCATTATAGAGTAAACATCAAATCGTAAATAAAAAAATAAAAAATAAAACTTGTTGCTGTATGACTAAATCTTGGAATTTAACCTGGATCCTAACTAATTCATCAACCATACGTCGAGCCATATCAAATCAATTGTGGAACGAAACAAGGTTCGTATTAATTGCTGAATAAATAATAACGAAATTACCTACCTTGCTGTTACATCAATTGACCAACCACCATCATCATATCGTCACCCATTTAGGTACCGATGGTAAAGTCTAACGATATTTCAAAAATTGTAGGTAGATAAAAGTGTGGTTAGCTATGTACAAAGATCGAATACATAAAATCTTAATTCTAATACTTTTAAATAGAAGTCATGAAGTTTACTTTTATATATAAAAATGTTAGCTTATAAAAAATGTTTTTTTGTAAATTTATGAAAAGAAATAATCATTCATAATTTTTATTTGGCTAATGGACTTTATTTCATAATTTACCCTGTTATATAAATATTTTACCTAGATATTCCAACTATCTGTTAACAATTCGACAACAGCAGATGAAAATGAAAAATTAATGAATTTAAAAAACATATTTTGTGATGAAAGTAAATGACAAAAAAATAATAATTTGGGAAATCTATATCGAGATATCATGCACTACATACGAATTTATATACTTTTCCTGCATATGAAAATAATGGAAAACACCTCAACACCACATTTTTGAAATAAAAAATGTTTTTGTCTTTTTACCTAAAACACAAATTTTTTTTCAGAAATAATTTACACCGACGATACTAGCAAATATATATCCCGTATATTCGTACCTGTTTGTATACGTATTATTGTTCCGGGCTATTTACCATAGACGTACTCGTATAAGGTGAAACAGCGGAAAAATTTGTTTGCGATTTTTTATTTGGTTATGTTCCCAATTTGCAATTTATGTGATTTTAAGTGAGAACAAAATATAAAACACAACAAATTCTGACACAGGAACCAAATGTGTAGTACCAGCTACCAAAAACATAAATATTTGTGGCTTAATAGAATAGAAAATAGAACGTTCCTGAATATCTATAGATTATTAATGTTTATCTGGATTTTGAAAGGATTTTTTATGATGTTCTCATATTTGAATACCTAGTCTAGATTTTTTAAATAAAGTAATAACACCAGCTATGATATAAATGTTTTATTGCTTTGTCGAAATAACTGCTGGTTTGGTGGTTTGCATTAAATATGTATAGTTTATGGTCGAAGAAATATTATCCCCAGCGGATATTTCAAGAATTGCAATTACATTATTTTGTAAGTATCGATTTATATATTCATAATTTTAGAGACTTCACACTTACGCACTACACGGATTTCGTAAGGTGTAGCAATCTTATAACCCCTTATGGTTTATTATGAACAATCTGGCACGAGAAAGATTTCTAGTATAATATGTTTATTCCAAAGAGCAAGAGTACCGCCCGGATTTACATAAAACCGTCCTACTCGATCCAAAAATGTATTTCTAGACACGAGAATCAGTATTTCGAAAATTGAATATTCAAACGATTTTAATTAGAAATCTCTTAACAGCGGATATTGCACCAAATTAAGATAACCATTAAGGTGACTTATTATATTTTTAAAGTTTTGAAGAACTTCGGTCGTAATAAAGAGAATGAAATAGTCAGTCACTCCATTTTTCGACCCAAAACCTACCAAGGATGGCTAGTGATCAGTACATATCTCGAAATTCCTGCCGTAAACAAAACTATGAAATCTCTTAAATGATATGTTGATGTATTGATATGTTGATATGTTGATATGTCGATATGTTGATATGTGGATATGTTGATATGTTAATATATGGATATGTTGATATGTTGATATGTTGATTTGTGGATATGATGATATGTTGATATGTTAATATGTTGATATGTTGATATGTTGATATGTTTATATGTTGATATGTTGATATGTTGATATGTTGATATGTTGATATGTTGATATGTTGATATGTTGATATGTTGATATGTTGATATGTTGATATGTTGATATGTTGATATGTTGAAAGGTTGATAGGTTGATATGTTGATAGGTTGATATGTATATATGTTGATATGTTGATATCTTGATATGTATATATGTTGATATGTTGATATGTTGATTTGTTGATTTGTTGATTTATTGACTTTGATTTGTTAATATGCTGATATGTTGATGTTAACATTTTGATTTGAGTTGATATGTAGATATGTTTGAAATTGTAATTGTAATTGTAATTGAAATTGAAATTGAAATTGAAATATTGAAATAATAAAATATTGAAGCATTGAAATATTGAAATATTGAAATATTGAAATATTGAAATATTGAAATATTGAAATATTAAAATATTGAAATATTGAAATGTTGAAATATTGAAATATTGAAATATTGAAATATTGAAAGATTGAAATATTGAAATATTGAAATATTGAAATATTGAAATATTGAAATATTGAAATAATGAAATAATGAAATATTGAAATATTGAAATAATGAAATAATGAAATATTGAAATATTGAAATAATGAAATATTGAAATATTGAAATATTGAAATATTGAAATATTGAAAAATGAAAATATTGAAATATAGAAATATTTAAATATTGAAAAATTGAAATATTGAAATATTGAAATATTAAATATTGAAATATTGAAATATTGAAATATTGAAAGATTGAAATATTGAAATATTGAAATATTGAAATATTGGAATATTGAAATATTGAAATATTGAAATATTAAATTATTAAATATTGAAATATTGAAAAATTGAAATATTGAAATATTGAAATATTGAAATATTAAATATTGAAATATTGAAAGATTAAAATATTGAAAGATTGAAATATTGAAATATTGAAAGATTGAAAGATTGAAAGATTGAAAGATTGAAAGATTGAAAGATTGAAAGATTGAAAGATTGAAAGATTGAAAGATTGAAAGATTGAAAGATTGAAAGATTGAAAGATTGAAAGATTGAAATATTGAAAGATTGAAATTTTGAAATTTTTTTTTGAAATATTGAAATTTTAAAGTATTGAAATATTGAAGTATTGAAATATTGATATTGAAGTATTGAAATAAATAATTAAAGTTTTGCAATATTGAAAGATTGAAATATTGAAATATTGAAATATTGAAATATTGAAATATTGAAATATTGAAATATTGAAATATTGAAATATTGAAATATTGAAATATTGAAATATTTAAAGATTGAAATATTGAAAAATTGAAATATTGAAATATTGAAATATTGAAATAATGAAATATTGAAATATTGAAATATTAAAATATTGAAATATTGAAATATTGAAATATTGAAATATTGAAATATTAAAAAATTGAAATATTGAAATATTGAAATATTGAAATATTGGAATATTGAAATATTGAAATATTGAAAAATTAAATTTTGAAATATTGAAATATTAAATTATTAAATATTGAAATATTGAAAAATTGAAATATTGAAATATTAAATATTGAAATATTGAAAGATTGAAAGATTGAAATATTGAAAGATTGAAATATTGAAATATTGAAATATTGAAAGATTGAAAGATTGAAAGATTGAAAGATTGAAAGATTGAAAGATTGAAAGATTGAAAGATTGAAAGATTGAAAGATTGAAAGATTGAAAGATTGAAATATTGAAATATTGAAATTTTGAAATTTTGAAATTTTTTTTTGAAATATTGAAATTTTAAAGTATTGAAATATTGAAGTATTGAAATATTGATATTGAAGTATTGAAATATTAAATAATTAAAGTTTTGCAATATTGAAATATTGAAATATTGAAGTATTGAAATATTGAAATATTAAAGTATTGAAATATTGAAGTATTGAAATATTGCAATATTGAAGTATTGAAATATTGAAATATTGAAAAATTGAAAAATTGAAAAATTGAAAAATTGAAAAATTGAAATATTGAAATATTGAAATATTAAAATATTGAAATATTGAAATATTGAAATATTCAAATTTTGAAATATTGAAAGATTGAGAGATTGAAAGATTGAAAGATTGATATACTGAAATACTGAAATATTGAAATATTGAAATATTGAAATATTTTACAGTGGTACAGTAGTTGCGGCTATCAAGCGTACACTGTGATAGTTTGACTCTCGAAACGTACTCATGACTTTTAAATTCATCAAAACATCGGTCACCATTTTCACCTATAGATATTGTATATGCATAGTAATAATAAATAAATAAGTATATAAAAAAATTGAAACTGCAATTAATTCATGACTATATGCAAATATATCAAAGAGTGAGATGTTGGTAACATTACAGAACAACTTCTTGTTTTCAAATTAGTCCTTCTAAAAACTTTATTAATGAAATTATATTGCATATTCTACTCGTATATACAAGCAAATAATCCACCTCTCTTTATCAACCCACAGTCGAAGGTCTTGTAGACAGATCAATAATAACAAATTTGTTTATTTTTGAAACAATTCTAATTAATACAACTTAAGGCAAAATGAAATGGCTTAATCTAAATTATTATTAATTAAAATTCAACAACACCAAAATTCAAAGTTTCCTGTTCGGAACAAAAAATTATTATAAAAGTTTATTGAAATAAAAAATATGAATCGGAAAATTATAACAAAAAAAAAATTTCGTGTAATTATTATTTATGATTCTTTATAACAATATTCATTTAAACAGCAAATGAAAAACATGAATTTCGAAATAGGATTTGTGTTATTGTACTCAACGAGTAATATTTTTTCGGAAAATGTTTTAAAAATTAACAGAAGCTGGAAAAATCTATATTTCACTGAATTGAAATTTATTGAAGTTTTAATTAAAGAAAATAATTAAATTATAAGGAAAATCTTTTTATTTCATTTTGTTTTACTTTTTTTGGTACAAGTTGAAATGAATTGCAGAAATTGCTGGATAATGCAACTAAAAGCACTGAATCATTTTTAATTAGTTAATTTTAATGGTTTAACTTTTAAAGTTGAGAAGAAGTTTCAGTATTTTTTTTTTTGTGTTATGTAATGTAAGAAAATAATATTTTTTTGTCCAAACGAAAAAATAATGTTTTTTTAATTTATTTAATTAAACATGCTGGATCAGTTACTAATTTGTATAATTTTGTCTAGAAGATTATAAAGTGTATTGATTGTACTTTGTTTTGAAATGGCTTTTTGTAACTAGTTGATAATTGGTTTGAGTGAGGTGTTCGGTAGTGCTTCGTTCAAAATTTAAATAATAATCAATAACAAAACAAAAAAAAATGTAAAAATATTTCTTTAAATATTTTATTTTAATTAAGAAAAGTAAATTTAAAAGTTTTAAAATGTATTATCAGCACACATAATTGCAGTAGTTTGCAGTACTTTGTAGATTTAACCATTTACATTAATAAGGTAATAATTTATTTACCACCCACTCCCATCTTAAATTTAAAGAACTTTGATCATATTCAGTTTGACCGATTAAATAAAAATATTAATTCGTATTCTGGCTAGCTGGACGCTATTTTTTGGTATTACAAGCCTCTTTTCAAATTTATTTTAGTAAATTTTAATTAAACACTTCAACTTCACTTGTACTTGTGGATATTCATATCCACACAAAAAGTGTATCAAATTATTCACCTCGGTTAGAAAGAATGCTATTTGGGCTGGCTGAATGAGTTACATAATAATATGTTTCAGCTGCTATCGAAACATGGTTTTCAATATTTCTGGAAAAGTATTAACTGATCTTTTATCATTTTTCATGATAATCAGATGTTGTCGCAAGTCGAGTCTAAATCAATGAAAATAAAAGTTAATGACCATTTAACATTGTCACCCAAACTCAAAAGGCATATACTCGTACAAACATTCGCATCAAGTTGATAACCCTAGTTTTGAAATTTTAATTTGGAACGGTTTGACAATCTATTTAATGGAGTATTTCAGGGACTGTAATATCTTGACTCCTAATCTATGAAAAAAGGTGTTTATCCTTTTTACATTTTCACTAAAATTCATATTTTTTGCTATTCATGTCAATTTTATTTAATATAATTTTGTTGTTGATTTGTTATGTAATAAATTTGCTTTGCTATTTCAGGTAATATAAGAAATCTCTGGGAAGGAAAATTAATGACCATTAAACATTTTTACTAATAAAATGTGCGTAAACGTACAAAAATGTGTGAGTGTGGGAATTCGCAAGGATTCCCACACTCACACATTTCACAAACAGACCAATTTGTACCAGATAAAGCATGTGACCACAGAAGCCAGTATCAAGTCCTTATTTTAGTAATTTTGCATCATATAAACAGAGTTTTACCTCTTTTAATTGCCATTTTCATCTTACAAATTGAGATCCATCATATCTGTACATAAATTACATAGTTCCAATAAAAAAATACCATTTTCAAACCAAAATCGGAATTCATATTGGATTCGTATTTACATCTTGAAAACATGTCTCCGAAGTTAGCCGAATTATGATCCCTGAAAAATAAAATGAAAACACCAATTACTACATACTGACAATTTTTTCTGTCATCCCCGATAAACGCCATTACTCTCGGCCCCGAAAATTTAACTACCATGATAGATTAAAAGAATCAAGACAGTCAAAATTTTACGATCTTAAAGTAAAATTATGACGTTTTTTGGGACTGAGAAGATTTACTGTCATGCTGTATAAGAGGACATTTTTTAGTCATTTTGTATTTCTTTTTTCACTAAATAAAACATCCCAACGGAATAAAATATTAAAAGCGATCCTTAAAATGACAAATTGATTGATCTCCGAAATAAAGGAACACGGTAAATGAAATCTTGAAATTTAACAATATTTCGTCTATCCACCATTCTTAAAGAATGCCGATGCAATTTGGATAGTAGTATTTGATGAGGGATTTTATAGTAAGTTTTGGACATAATTCTAGAATCTGATCATGCTAGACTAAACTTGGCCATTCCTTAATCAATCCTTGTGAAAATTTAATGATTTTTATTAATTTATTTTCAGTTTTTGGCCAATATCTCAAAAACTTCCACTAGTAACCAATATTTTCCGTTGGTTTTCTAATATAGGAGTTTCCAATAAGAGTGATATGATCCAAACTTTTCTCGCAATAATTCAATTGTTGCACTTGCTGTGTGGCACGTAGTCCCGTCTTCTTGGAACCAAATTTTGTCAAGATCAACTTCTTCCTATTTCGGCCATAAAAAGTTGTTTATCATCGATCTATACAGATCTCCATTGACAGTAACGGTGTTACCAGCATCATTTCGAAAAAAAATACGGACCGATTATTCCACCAGACCAAAAACCACACCAAACTGTCAATTTAGGTGAATGTAATGGTTTTTCATGAGCAATTTGTGGATTTTCTTTGCACCAGAATCGACAGTTTTGTTTATTAACCGCACCACTTAGATGAAAGTGAGTCTCATCGGAGAAGATGATTTTCTTAAAAAAAATCGTTATCGTTTGTAATTGCAATTTGTAAACGTTGTTCTTGCTTATATCTCACCATGATGAAATTGTAAACGTTACTGAATACAATGAAACAAAAAATGACAGATCATGACATATTACAAATGGCCGAAACGTCATAAAAATCATATCATTCCTATTGGAAAACCCTATAGTTTAGTTCATACTGAGACTACGAGGAAAATTTGGGGAAAATTTACAGATTAGAATTTTCACCATGGTTTTTTGATATTCTGCGGCCATATAAGTTATTTTCAGTTTTTGGCCAATATCTAAAAAACTCATTAGTCTCTCAGAAGATCATTACAAAATTTGGTTGAAATTTGTGTAACGGCTGCATTTTTGATTATATAAGACTATTTTTACCAAATAAGATTAATTTTTCATTTTCAAAATCATACGTGGCGTATTCGAAATCTATGATTGTATACATTCATGGTAAAATAAATTATTGTGTTGCCACAAAATATCCAGCAAACCGTTTTTTTTGATGTTGTAAAAGTTTCAAGCCAAAGATTACAAATTTAAAAACCCCTTTGTATGAAAATATCATGTGATGCTAATCTCTGAAACGAAATCCCCACAATGCATATTTAAGAAAAGCAACTCTACGTCTAATATTTAGTTCTGAAAATTTAATACACAGAATAATTCGCCTTAAAAGCGTAATACATCGTTTGATAAGTAATCGCTTTGTCCGCATCGTTTTCTATGCATAAGTCCTGAGAATAGTCCATAGAAGTCAGGAACTATTCGTTAGCCAACTAGCGGCATACATCGTATGGTAGTTAGAAGTTGAATGGGATTGGATGATTTAAAAATTGTTTACATGGTTGCCCATGTAACGGCCTGCAGCTGAAGATAAATGAATTTTTCCTAAATTTAAATGATTTTTTTTTAATTTTCCTATGCAGAAAAGCTGAGATGTATTCCACAGTAATTAAGAACCATATGTTGGGGCAACTAGCGGCCATTTGGTAAGTGAATGTTTAGTGAGCTTGAATGTTGTTTTTATTTTTTGTTGGTATAGGACCTGGCTTGTAGTCCAACTAGCAGAGTTCATGGATAGATTGATGAAGGTTCACTGCGAGTTTGGATTTCTTTTAGATTGTTTCTATGTAAATGAGCTGAGATTTAGTTCACAGAAGTCAAGTTTGATTCGCTTCAATGACTCGTTTTAGAATTTTTCTATGGCAGGAGATGAGCTATGGTTCACAAAATTCATGAAACATACGTTGGTCTTCCAAACGGCATACATCGTTTGATTACTGAATCTTTAATGAACATGGATGATTTTTTTAGAATTGTTTTATTCATGGGAGCTGAAATACAGTCCTCAGAATATAGGAACCGTACGTTGGCTCAACTAGCGGCGTGCATCGTTTGTGCCTTTAATAGGCGCGGCGCTCCGATTTAAGAATTTGTATATGCATAGAGGCTGATATATACTCTACAGAAGTCCAGAACCATCGCTTGCTAGGTAAATCTTGAATGAACTTAGAGGATTTTTTATAATTTTTACCTATACATAGGAGGGAGCTGGCATGTAATCCACAGAAGTAAGGAACCATACGTTGGCCCAACTAATTCGTTAGACGTTATATGCTTTAATTGCTTGTATGACTAATTTTTGGAATTCTTAATCATATGTAGATATGTAGAACTATTCTCATATGTAGATCGCAAAATTAAGGAACCCCACGTTGGCCTAATAAACGGCACACATTGTTTGAAAAGTGATTGTTTAATGAGCTTGAATGATTTTTTATTAATTTTGTTGCATCTCGGGATTCGATGTTGCCCGACAGCAATTGATGGATAAAGGTTATATCTGCAACAGTCGAAAGATTACTGAGAGGATGAACATTAATAAGCTTCAATCGTACAAGGTAGAGCAAAATCTACGTTGCCCTGCTTGAATACGATTCGTATAGATGTTGTGGTACGGAGACCACACCTAACTTACTCGAGCAGAGGTCGAACTAAGCTAATGCATAGCGCTTTCACAACAAGTGTGTAAATCATATTACCAGTGTGTTCCCCCAAAGTAAATTTGCTATCACAGATAACACCCAGATCCCTAATAGACGATGCTGGTGATGAAATAATCTCTCAGTTGAGAGGGTAAGCGCTTCCGAACATAAGTAATGTATTGACATTTACTGACGTTCAGTCCGAGATGATTCTTTGAGCACCAGATTGCAAAGCAGTTTAAGTTGGCTTGTAAAAGTATGGGGTCAGTTTTTATTGAAATATTTTTATAGATTTTCATGTCGTCGGTGTATCTCATTGTCATTTATGGTCGAAATGGCTAACATTGATCACAAATGACTACCCTGGGGTACGCCGTAGGATTAGATAAAAGGGTGTGATGATGTGTATGATCTTAATGACACTTGATATGGCCGTCTTTTATTTAAAACTCTACCAAGAACAGGAACTAAAATGGTTTTTTAAAATGTGTTTTAAGCGGTAGATCCAACAGGCCAGCACATGTTTTTACAATAACTGCCGGCAAACCGTTTGGACCGAACAAAAAATCAGTAGATAGACTGATAGATTAAAAGAATTGTTGGAACTTTTTACTAAAGGCGTTTCCATAAAATGGTAGATCCTAGTGATTTCGAGCCGAAAAGGGTTCATCAGAAATGGCATCTTTCATAGGAGCTAAATAAAACGATTTAAATTATATTTTAAAAAATGTGTTCATCGGAAATGTTAAATGTTACTGAACCTAGCTAAATAAAAGCTTCATTTAACCAAAGCTGTTTCCATATATTGGGAGATCATTACAAAATTTGGTTGAAATTTGTGTAACGGAAGTGGCAGCATTTTTGATTATATAAGACAATTTTTGCCAAAATTCCGAAGTTTAGTTTTTTGCTTTCGAAATCATGCGTCGCGTAATCGAGAACTATGAATGTAAAGATTCATGGTAAAATAAATTATGGCGTTGGCCACAATATATCCAGCACTCCATTTTTTTGGTGTTGTAAAAGTTTCGACCCAAAGATTAGAAATTAGAAAAAAAACCTCACTTGAAAAATATCATGTAATGCTAATCTCTGAAACGAAATCCCCACAAAGTATATTTAAGATAAACCAACTCTAGTTCTAATATTTAGTTCTGCAAATTTAATACACAGAATAATTCGCCTCGAAAAGGGAATACATCTTTTGATAGGTGATCGCATTGTCCGAACCTTTCTATTCACAAGCCTTGAAAAATAATCTACAGAAGTTAGGAACTATTGGTTGGCCAACTAGCGGCATACATCGTGTGGTAGCTAGAAGTTGAATGGGTTTGGATGATTTGTTTTAAAAATTGGTTATTCTTGGAGCTGAGTTATAGTTCACAGAATTCAAGAACTATACGTTGGCTCAAGTAACGGCCCACAGCTGAAGATAGGTGAAGTTTTCCTAAATTTAAATGATTTTTTTTTAAATTTCTTTGCAAAGAAGCTGAGATATATTTCACAGTAATTAACAACTATACGTTGGGACAACTAACGGGACAAGTGAATGTTTAATGGGCTTGAATGTTTTTTCTAAAGTTTCTATGGAAAACAGTTGCGATATATTCCACAGAATTTAAAAAATATACGTTGGTCTACAAGAAATATACGTTGGCGGCATCAATAGATAGTTGAACGTTTGTTTCGGTTGGATGACCGTTTTTGAATTTTTCTTGGCAAAGAAGTTGGCTTATAGTCTAACTAGCGGTGTTCATCGGTAGATAGGTGAAGATTCACTGAGCTTGAGATGTAGTTCACAGAAGTTAAACGCTGTGTATTGGCTGAAACAGCGGCGTATATCGTTAGACAGGTAAATGTTTGATTCGCTTCAATGACTCATTTTAGAATTTTTCTATGGCAGAAGCTAAGATATGGTTCACAAAATTCATGAAACATACGTTGGTCTACCAAACGGCATACATCGTTTGATTACTGAATCAGAAATTTTTTTAAACATGGGAGCTGAAATACAGTCCTCAGAAGTTAGGAACCCGTACGTTGTAGCGGCGTTCTCTTTTAGAATTTGTATATGCATAGAGGCTGAGATACACTCTACAGAAGTCCGGAACCATCGCTTGCTAGGTAAATCTTGAATGAACTTAGACGATTTTTTATAATTTTTCTATACATAGGAGGGAGCTGGCATGTAATCCACAGAAGTAAGGAACCATACGTTGGCCCAACTAATTCGTTAGACGTTACTAGTTCGTTAGATAGGTGTATATGTTTGAATTGCTTGTATGACTAATTTTTGGAATTCTTAATCATATGTAGATATGTAGAATTATTCTCAGATGTAGATCGCAAAATTCAGGAACCACACGATGGCCTAATAAACGGCACACATCGTCCAAAAGTGATTGTTTAATGAGCTTGAATGATTTTTTTTAAATTCTTTTTTGCCAAGGTGCTGGGATATAGTCCACAGAAGTCAGGAACTACATACTTGCTCAAGTAACGCTAAACATCATTTAAAGAAGGTAAATGTTGTTCACCGAAAATTCGAAATTCATGGCCAATGTTATTATCGGAAAATTCGAAGAGCATGCCTACTTCCCCCAGCATTATTTTAGTGAAAGGTTATATCCGCAAAAATTGAAAATTTACTGAGAGGATGAACAATAATAAGCTTCAAACGATCAAGGTAGAGAGGAAAGTTAAAATTGTATATCCATGGCAGTCCACGGAGAGCAAAATTTACGTTGCACTGCAACTGCTGAATACGATTCACGTGGATGTTGTAGAACGGAAACCACACCTAGCAGACTTACTCGAGCAGAGGTCAAACTAAGCTAATGCAAAGCGCCTTCATAACAAGTGTGTGTATCATGTTACCAGTGCGTGCCCGAAAGTATAATTCGCAATCACATATAACACCCAGACCCCTAATGAACGAGGCTGGTGATGAAATAATCTCTCAGTTGAGAGGGTAAGCGCTTCCGAACATAAGTAATGTATTGACATTTACTGACGTTCAGTCCGAGATGATTCTTTGAGCATTAGATTGCAAAGCAGTTTAGGTTGGCTTGCAAAAGTATGGGGTCAGCGTTTATTGAAATATTTTTATAGATTTTCATGTCGTCGGTGTACTCAGAGACAACCGAGTTTTTAATAGCGCGCTCAATGTCGTTTATGGTCGGAATGGCTAACATTGGCCACAAATGACTACACTGGAGTACGTCGTAGGATTAGATAAAAGGGACGGATGTGTAAGATCTGAATGACAATTGACATCGCCGTTTTTTATGTAAAACTCTACTCAGAGCAGGAACTAAAGTGGTTTTTTAAAAAGTGTTTTAAGCGGTAGATCCATCTGGCCAGCACATCTTTTTACAACAACTTACTTTTGTGCCAAAATTGAAGTCAATGGATACCAGGGATGTCAGAGTGCTACCTTCCAAACTTTTAAAATAATTTACGTCAGGATCAAAATCCCTGCTAGAAAAGGAAGTTTGAAAAATTGTGCAAACATAATCGTAATAATTTCATCAGAACGACGATCCTTATGTTTTAAAGTTGACGGGTTTAAGCTGAATTAATTATAGGCATCTTCAGACTGAGTTTTTAAAATTTTCTGCCATCGTTTGTTTCGGCGATGATAAACTGTTTTTCTGTGCGATGTAAGTACTGCTTTCGCAAAACATTCAAAAATTGCGAAGTAAAAGCGTGCTGTTAGTATCTCAATGTCGCTGCTAGTATTTAATAAGGTGTTAAAGTCAGCATTTCGAAAGTTGAAACGGTACAATATTTCTGATTCCCAGCGAGCAAGGCCATTCTGGTAGCAAAAACTGATTGACATCGGTGGATTGTATGAGTCAATATTTGTAAGGAATATGTTAGCTTCTGTAGCAGTGTAATTATTAGATCAGATGAAAAAACCAGATCAAATTGATAACATTGATGTTATCTTGATAACATTGATTTAGAATAAACAGGAGTTCAACATATTATCGGTAAATAAAACTCCTTTGGATGTAGTTAAGTTAGAGGATAGGTAATCTATGCAACCCTTCAAATCTGTTCATAACATGTCAGGAAGATTGAAGTCCCCTAAAACAAGAATCTGGTTATCCAGATTATTTGATAAAAGTTAACAGCAACCACAAGTTATGGAAGGTTTCAATCGGACTACGCGAACGAGGATAGACAGATAGAATGAAAATGTTTTTCACCCTGTCTTTTTTATTGTCAATTTTCACACAAAGGAACTCGGTGTTGTTAAAACGAACTGGATCCGAAACGGCAGTATTCACATTATAATTTACGAAAAACATTAAAATCAGCTTTAAAGTACTCATTGCTTTTAAGGCGCCTTTTAAATTGGGTTCCGTTAAAACAAAATCTTCAAAGCGAATTGTTTGGGATTTTAGTATCACCTCACGAGAAGGGCAATGGTGTTTGGTTTTTTGGACCAGCGTTAAGGTTGTTGTTACGCTAGGCCACCAGTTTCGAGACATGAATCGAAATATTTTTTAATGTGACTAATTTAACGAGTTATATTGAAACCTATTCGATATTGTTAAAGCATCACCTCTTAGTCTATTGTGTACTTTGCTTAGAGCTTTTGATTAACTAAGGCTTGAATTTTTTTAGTGTTTACATTTAATTTGCCTAACGTTTACCTAAACCTTCTTATTTATGACTTCTTTCTTATAGCCTGGACAGACTGAAGATTAGTTAAACTAACTTGGTCAAGTACCCTATAGGAAATAAAATTCAATTCAGTTCAACACACTACGAAAAATTCAATAATCTAGCAGCAAATTCAAGTTTTTCCATAGGATTGAACTTTGCTAAACCAGTTTAACAGATCCGCAGTCTGCCCAGACTATTAGACCAAGGCTTATATAAATTTGATTAACGCTTATTTTGTTTAATCAAAAAAATCTATGACGAGCCTGTGACGTGGTATAAAAATGTTAGTTCTTTATTAATTTTAGCTTTTTGGTGGAAGCCACTTGTTAGATATATGACACAGGTAGAATAGGTTGATAGAAAAAAATCATATTTCCAATAATCAAAGAACACCATATTGCGAAGCCGCCACTTGAGGATATACAAAGTTCCGCCAAAATTCACTAAGATTTCTCAATTTATAAAAAAAAAATACGCATAAAGTTTCATCTAAATCAGTCAATCCGAATGAAGTGTACTGATGATGAATTATCGAGGAAATCTGTTTTTATGAAAACTCGCCATTTCTGATAGTAGTTTTGAATGATGACCTAATCTAGTCAAAATTAGTTTCACTGAAGTTATACATACATTTAATTTGTGCACTACCACAGCCACACGCAGACATACAGAGAATTTTTTAAAACAACTTTTGAACCCGAATTTCGACGAAAGTAGCGAATTACGTAATAGTTAATAGGGAATTTACTCAAATAGAAAAGTATCTTCTACAGCATTAAACGACGAGTATTTATAACGGGTGTTTTTTTAGGAGGTTTGTTTTTCCGATAGATGTCGTTTTATTTTATGACAGTTGTTTTGACAGCTCAAAGTGGCATTTCTACTCAGTATTGTTTGGCAAATCATTATGAATAGGTTAACTCTAGAACAACGTTTTCAAATCGTGGAAATTTATTTTCAAAATCAGTGTTCAATTAAAAATGTTTATAGAGCACTTCGTGAATTTTATGGTGCACATAATCGTCCGTCAGAGACCACCATAAAGAACGTAATTACCAAATTTCGGTCTACATTCACTCTTTTGGATGCCAAGCCACCGACAAGAATGAGAAGAGTTCGTACAGAAGAAAATATTGCTGTCGTTGAGGCCAGTGTCGAAGAAAACGACAATTTATCGATTCGTCGTCGTGCTCAGCAAATTGGACTTTGTCCATCGACTTTATGGAAAATTTTACGTAAAGATTTGGGTTTGGTGCCATACAAAATTCAATTGGTGCAAGAATTAAAGCCACACGACCATCGTTTGCGCCGTGAATTCAGTGATTGGTCGTTAAATCAATTGAACGAAGATCCATTTTTTTACCGTAAAATTCTCTTCAGTGATGAGGCGCATTTTTGGTTAAATGGATACGTCAACAAACAAAATTGTCGCATTTGGAGCAAAGATAATCCACACGCCGTTCTAGAATTACCAATGCATCCTGATAAATGTACTGTTTGGTGCGGTCTATGGGCTGGTGGGATCATCGGTCCATATTTCTTTAAAAATGAGGAAGGACGACGCGTTACCGTGAATGGAAATCGATACAGAACCATGTTAAATGAGTTTTTGTTGTCAAATCTTGAAGATATGGATATGAATGAAATGTGGTTTCAACAAGATGGTGCCACTTGCCATACAGCACGTGAAACAATCGACTTATTGAAAGAAACTTTCAACGACAACATTATTTCGAGAAATGGTCCGGTGAATTGGCCTCCGCGTTCGTGCGATTTGACGCCACTCGATTACTTTTTGTGGGGATACGTGAAGTCATTGGTTTATGTGGATAAACCTCAATCGATTGACGCTTTGGAAACCAATATTCAACGTGTCATTGCTGACATACGCCCTCAAATGCTTGAAAAAGTGCTGGAAAATTGGACCTCCAGAATGACATTTGTGAAAAATAGTCGTGGTAGCCATATGCCAGAAATTGTGTTTAAATGTTAAATGCCAAAAAATTATCTACCAAATAAAAAAAAATTTTGGTCATTTCATAATTTTATATGTGTTTTATTCAAAAAAAAAATCGGCAACCTCTTAAAAAACACCCTTTAAAAGGAATTCGTTCAGTCGACGGATGTACAAGGAGTGAGAGAGAGTAAATAGTGTGTTTAAGAGTAAATAGCGAAAGTACGTAAAATTCGCAATAATATTTTATTACCAATAAAGTAGACTATATGAAGCTAACAACTTACCAAATTTTACAGAATGACATAATCAAACCTTAGTGTATTATGTACCCACACCAGAATATAATGTTATAAGATTACAACCCCTCGCTTATTACTGTAATCTATATACGCTTTTATTTTCATTGTAACAGCAAATTAGAACATAAAATGCAATATTAAATTGTTCATATTACAACAAAATATTAACATTACTCGTACGTATATTAGCACCCAATGTGTGACACGTTTGATCAATAAAAGCAGACATAGCAACGGATAAAAAAATTAGAAACTGGCACATAAGACAGAAAAAAAACAGCAAACATTATTTTTGATATGTTTGGTTTCGTTCTGTGTATATCCCAATATCTTCCTTATATTATATCACATCTTTATCTGCCATATAAGACTTATACACGAAGACGAAATATTGTATAAGATCTCACGAACATCATGATTGTTTTCCTTTATTGAATTCATTATGGGCTCACGTATTTTCTTAAAAATATAAAATGAAAGAAAATCACAAGGAAAATATTAAAAGATACATATACTTGTACGTACATACATAGATGTACATGTATAGGGAACGTAATGTACACTGAACACATATTTAATTTGTACTTATTTATTTCCCGCCAAACGATATGCCTTCTGGTACGAGAGGCGTAAATTAAGAGATTTCCAAATATACTTAAATGTTTATCAAATATTTGCTTTTTAATTACAGCAGAACTGGTATCACTTGTGCCTATAGCCAAATTATTTGATATAAGGAGCAACATTGGTCTTTCGCAATAACAGTTTATCTGAAATTACAGGAAAGATTAATTTCAATCTCTAAGAACACAAACTATTAAGTGCAGTTTGAGAAGTGCATCTCAAAGTTTAATGAAGTGCACCGAAAGCTCTGGTTTGGCAAAACTTGTCTTGCCATACTCAGTGCACCTGTAGGTATTAACGACCACACTGCTTTAACATTTTTGCTATATTACGTCATTTTAAGTTGGTGGTTCCAATATTTGGCTATAGATGGCAGTATAATCTTATTTTCGTGAAACGTCAGTCACGCCGAAAAAGCATTAAATATTACATTAAATATATAATAATATTACATTAAAAATTATATTACGGCCTTACCAAGGTAAGGATTAGTATATTTTATTATTATTAAAAGATGCATTAAACATTTCGTTAGAAGAAAAGAGACTGTCGACATAAATTTGGTGACATATCAAGCAGTGCAGTCTGGTACTCTAGGTGCTAGTCGCTAATTCAAACGAAGGGTAGGCCACATCTGCCCTTTTTCGATTAAGGAACTCGTTCGCCGTAAGCCTCTGTTTTACGTTTGAGTAACCAGGGTCAGTCACACTTCACATTCTTTCATCTGTTCTTCAAGAGGAGCGAAAAGTTTTTGGGCTTAATTAGAAGTTTTCCTTTTATTGTTTACTATAAATGGAAAATGACCAAAGAAACAAGATATCATTGCGGAAGATTACAGTAAAAATTATATGGTCTCAAGCAAACTACAGAAGCAAAGTGAAAAAATCAGGCCTTTGCTCTGATTTTGTTTAATACTGATTATTTAAATTACCACTGGAGGGGTTTAAATAATCAGATTGAGAACTATATACGGTTGTAAATTATTTTTAATTCTGACTTTTTATTACATTAAAATTCTTTTTTATATAAAACTTACTGCTGCCTAAGCAATTTAAACACACAAAAAATTCAAAAATACGTAAATATGTGTTCCAACCGTGTTTATATTAAAATTAAGTTATATCCGGTAGTGTACGGTATCCGAATGTGGAGCAAACTGATTTTTTGCATGTTGTAGTTTCAACATATTCCCGAGCTTTAATGATGTCGCAGATCCACTAAACGCTGGTTCCTTCTGTTTGTACTCTGGCAGCTTCCAAAGTTCCCAATAGTTGTTCTGACAGGCGGAAACATTTTAGACATTTTTGAATCACGCTTCGCATCGCCCGCTTACTGTCAATAATCCAGTATTTGTTCCTTAAATGTGACAAGGTTAATTGAATGCCACCGTGTAGAGTGCTGTGGTGAGCATCTTCGATTATTCGCAGCGTTAATGCTCGTATGTTGTGCTTGTTCAAGATTATTGGGTTTCGGCTGGTAGGCATAAGGTTTGAATTTTGTAGCCGACCATTCACTCTTAGTATTCCATTATTATCTATAAATGAATTCAATGATGTGAGTCTATTTTATTTTTCTAAATGCCTAAAGCATTTGAGGCACTGAATTTCGGTATGGAAATCTTGTTCCTGGATGATTTTCAGAATTGTAATTTCTGCATCTTGATGTTCTTTATTCCATGGTATACCTAACCTGTTGATTGTGGGCGGTTTGTGGTAAATAAATCTTCTGCAATACGCGACGATGCGTTTTAGTTTGTTGAAGCTTGAATGCCGCTCAAATAATTGTAAGAACGGGTTGACTTCTTTTATGCCAGCCAGATTGACAATTGAGTTTTCTTTTAATTCATCAATGGGTATATCAAGATCCAACTGTAATTCCTCAATAACAAAATCTGGACCTCTCTACCATAAGTTGCTGTTAGCGAGAGCTAAAGGGGTTATTCCACGTGACGCTATGTCTGCCGGATTTTCAATTGACCTTACATGATGCCATGTAGTTGTTGGCAGCATACTTTTTATTGCAGAAATCCTATTGGCCACAAACGTTTTAAATCACAGCATAATGTAATAGTTGAGTTAGACCAGGCGTAAGCCTTGATTTCATTGAGTTTCAGGGCACATTGAGTATGGCTTATGAGTTTCGCTAGTAGCAAGGCTACGCTAAGCTCCAGACGTGGGCTCGACAGTTTACCACCGCAGCAAACGCAGGCTCGGATGCATCGAAAAATCCATGCAGCTCAATTGATGATTCTGTTGTTGTGTCAGTCCACCGAGGAATCATTATCTGCTTCATTATAGACATTTCTTCATTGTAGTTCATCCATGCTTCTGATTGTCCATGCTTCTTGCATCATTAGTTTGGCTGCGATGGTTATTGGTGACAGCCACTCTATGGGGTCGAATAATTTGGATGAATCTGACAACAATGATCGCTTAGTTTGTTCACCATGTGATAGTTGTAATCTTAAGACATCGAACTCAAACGCATCTGTAGAGGGATGATACACGATCCCTAAGGTTTTTACGCTGTCGGATAGTTTGATTTGTACGTTGCCTTTATGATGTAATTCGCCTGGGATATGTTCCAAAATTTCCTCGGAATTGGAAGTTCATTTCATTCTCAGGTTCAAACCACCTTCCTTCGTGAGTTCCCTTAATTCCTTTATAGTTGACATCTCATCAACGTAAAAATCCGACGTCAGGATCTTGGATGCTGTTGGATAAGTGCTGCTACCACCTTGTGCGAGTTGCAACAAGGCTCGTACTGCTAGGAAACTGGCTGCGGTAGTTCCATAGGTAACCGTGTTCAATCTGTAGGTAGCCATAGGTTTAGCGGGATCGTCTCTCCATAATATTCTCTGATAATCTGAACATTTTCTCGAAATCTGCAGTCAGTATGAATTTATGCCGTTGCCATTGGAGCACAATGTCCGCAAAATCTTGCTGCAATTTTGGGCCAATCATCATTAAATCATTTAATGACACTCCCGTGGTGGTCGATGCTGAAGCATCGAACACAACTCGGAGTTTGGTTGTTGTACTGCCTTCCTCGAGCACACCATGATATGGTATGTAATTCCTTTGATTCACATTGATTTCTTCAGGCTCCAGCATGAACTAAGGATACATCTGCTTGAATGATGCATCCTTTGTAAATTTTCTCTCGAGCTGTAGCAATCTGACTACGGCCATTTTTATTGACTCGCCAAAGTTGTGCTGGCTTGGTTTAAAAGGAATCCTCACCGTGTACCTTCCATCTGGATTACGTCCCACTTTTTCTTTAAAGAATTTTTCGATTTTTATCTCCTCTTCGGTGAGATTTCTTTCTTCGGGAATATTTTCATTCTCAATGAAGAATTGTAATTGTTCTTGGATGCTCTTTGTTGTCACCATAGAGGTTGTTGTTTGATGCTCATTGTTCCCCAGATTGCCAATTATGACCCATCCAAATTCAGTGTCTTCAGGGCTCATGATGGTTGCTCTTTATAATGTTGTCGGTAATCATTAATGGGTAGTAATCCGCTCCAATCACCAAGTCGATTGGTTGCGAGCGATTATAGTAGGGATGGGCTAATTGTATTCCTTCCAGATGCTTCCATTTAGTTTTGCCAATGTTGGTTTCGGGAAGCTGATGAATGAGCTTGTCGAATACCAAAGCGTCAACAAGCATACAAAAATTTCCAGAAAAGATTGGGCTTAGCTTGAGGTTGGGACCCTGAGTCTATCAAGGTCCTTAAAGTAGAGACCTGTCAATTGCTTGAGTTGCTTTGATTAATGCGGTGGCTAATAATACAGGTTCTTGTTGATTTGTCAGAAGAGTTTGACTTATACTCTTGCTCGAAGACGCTGCGTAGTTGCAATGGAGAGGTGTATGATGGATGGTCTCCATTGTACACCATACGAGTACATGTTGTAGATTTACACAGACCTGTTTTATGTGGTGCGAGGCAATGTTTAGTGGTGGCACGAATGGTGCTACGTTAGATGTTCGCATTTCGGCTGTTTATGTGCTGCCTATTGCTTCTAGTGACTAGAACCTTCTCTCCATGAAATCGAAATATTCTGATATTTTTGGTATTTCCCTTGGATTGGATACCGTTGATTCATAGAGCCTGGCAGATTCTGGATCCATTTTTTTGATCAGGCTGAATGTTAAAAATGACTCAAATGGAGAGCTCTAATTTAGCCGCTCTATGTTGTATAACATTTCCTGCGCGGAGTCGTGGAGATTTCGTTGTAGTTGCAACTTGTTTCGTTGGAAGTGGCATCAATGAATTGAAATATTTGGCAGCCAGCAGTCGTGGGTTGTTGTATCTCGACTGTAGCAGGTTCCAAGCCATTTCATAATCTTCGCTTGTTGTTGTTAGTTTACTAATAAGTTGCGCTACACTTTTCTGTAAGTGGGACTTAAGATATGACATTTTTACTGTATCCGAAATGTTGTTGTTTCGGTGAATGAGTTCAGTAAATATGTCGTTGAATGAACTCTAATTTTCGTAATCTCCAGCGAAATTAGGCACGTCCAATGTTGGTAATTTGATTTTTGGACATTATGTTGTTGTCGATGTTCTTCTCTGGAGCTGTTGTAATATGATAATCGATAATGATTTCTGTGTGTAGCTGGTCGATTGCATCCTTGTGTTTTTGCAACTGGTTGGTATTTAGTTGCAAATATTATTTTAAGCACTCTGTGGTGTCTTATGAGTACTCAATAGAAGCGATATTTTTGTACAACTAACGCATTAAGGTGTCTTGTTTCTTAAATAACTTATTGTTTGCATCTCCATCATCCGTTGACTCCCGATCCTTGAGAGGTATTGATGAATGTCATTGCTCACCTGATTTTGAGTTCATTTTGAATATATATATATATATATATATATATATATATATATATATATATATATATATATATATATATATATATATATATATACATATATATATATAAATAATATATATATATATATATATATATATATATATATATATATATATATATATATATATATATATATATATATATATATATATATATATATATTTTATTGGTTATGCCTACACATCTCTGAGATTTTTATTAATTTGTATGATGTGAGAGCAAACCCAGTCAAATTCATTATAAGGAAAGTTTACGATTTAGTAAAAATCCTTCGACGAACCAGACCTTCTTATTGAAACATCACCAAATCTTATATGGTCTTATGGTGAAGCATTTAAGTTACTTCAAAATTTCAAAGATTTTATTACGGATTGCGATTTAAAGCTATCAAAGTTGTTATAATAATTTTATTTCAAAGTAAATAAACAACATACACCCGAGTATATAACCTTATTAGTGCGATAACAGAACCATATGTAAAGCTTAAACACATCCTGCTCAACTAAATCAAAATCACAAATTGCTTATATACGAGTACATTACTGGCGCATTAAATCAAATCAATAAATGGAAATTGATTTTTTTTCCTAAGCTGGAAATTGCAGCATATATATTTCAAAATTGCAATAAATAAAGGATACACACAATGGAGTCTACAATTTACATTAATACGTAACATCGATTTAAAATGAGAATAGAAGAACAAACTATCGATATTTATTCCGTCTGTGTTCCTAGTTATATATCCCTATATATATATAATACGTTTGGTACCTAGAACAAATTTGAAATATTCGCTGTATGTACAACACTGGAAACTAAATTGTACTGCAATTTTCCATTCTCTTATTACCTAGCCATGTTGAGCTATGTATCACGATGTATAAAGATAAAACAAAATTCAATACGTACCGTGATAGATAAATTTTGTCGAATGAATAGAAAATTGATAGTGATTAAGTTTGCTTTTGTACAGCATCCATTAATACTTCTGAAAGATCTAATCAGTTATGAAAATTATATTACTGTGAAAAATTTTTATTTTTTTTTTTTCATTTATCTAGAATTGTACCTGTTAAACCAATTTTGTTATTATACCTAACAAACATTCTGTTTGGTCATCTGCATAGCAGTAGTAAGCAGAACATTACATTACACGATTTGGCCCTTCAATCGACTGCACCTTTTAGGACACTTTTCGACGCCCCGGTAATATTTATACTGCGAATACATTTATTTCCTTTCCACTTTTCATGCAATTACAATTTGACAATTTGAATTACAATTGTATCAAGTTTTTTAAGAATTGTCAATTTCAACCTGGTTAAACATTATCCAGGGATTGTCTGATATTAATGCATATTTCTGCAGGGGTTGTCTGATATTTCTGCACCTCAAAGAACGTTTTCTCAGAGTCAAAATGTTGAAAGATCAATACAAGTCCGATTGCATCTAGTTTCACAATTCGAGTGCTTCGAACATCCATCAACCATCTTCCTAGATTCGTTTCATCCCAGGGTTATTTCTCTACATTATTAAATAACGGTGGTAAACATTTTTTATTTAGTTGATTCTTAATTCGTCTATTTAGTCCACCAACAAACAAAATTCCACGATCATAAATTTTTCCATCTAATGTATTTGAGTAATTTAATAAACACGCGTTTAGAAAATTTAAAATAATTTGAAAATATTGAACATCGTGCGTGATTAGAATCCTACGGAACAAAAAATGTTCGCAAAATGTTTACGGATAATCCAGTCCTTCTTATAAAACAATAACGAACGAATCCGTCTAAACAAACAAGGTACAGAGTCACTGAAAGTGATCCTCGCTGAGAAAGACAGGGCAGGTCCTGTAACTCATGAAATAGTCGTTTTAACCGGGTTTCTTATATTGGAAGACGAATCACTATTTCAATTATGTTTGATATTCAATATATCTATTGGCAATGTTAGCACCATTTTAGTGGAAATGGGTTCTCGAAATGTTTACAAACAAAAAAGAAAATATATAGTGAAAACTGCTCAAGTAGTTTTAGGAATGATTGAAATCGAACCGGTTAAATTTATAAACCAGATAGTCATCATCTGTCACTAAACATAGAATCATCACTATAATCCAGAGTAACAACTGGAATCCATGTAATGGCTAGCACAGATAAATCTCATAAGACCACAATAGCGGAAGTTTATTATTCGGGACGTTTCCGCAAGAGGTGAAAACAAGCAAAAAATGTTTTCTTTAGATGACAACGCCCCAGTACATAAGTCAAATGTTGCACAACACGCAGTCCCAGATCTGGCCTCAAGTGATTATTAATTTTTACAAATTTGAAAAAAAAAACAAATAGGGGAGCAAGGATGTTTAAATAACAGTGAAGTAATGTTTGCTGTACCAGAGTATTTTTAGTTCTTCGACGGAAATTTTTTTTATTTTGAGGGTTTGTACTAATTTATTAACACTATTAAGTGCATTAGCGTAGGTGGAAATTACGTTAAAAAATAAAAATGGCTCTAAATAAATTTTTCCGATATCTCATACAGATTTACTGACCTTATTTCCTGACGTATACCAACGAAATCAAAAATAGCCGTATTTCTTGACACTCGACTTGATCGTTTTGAGTTCAAATTTTATAAAACAACGCTAAGGCGTTTACTAGATTTCAATCCAAAATTTCTGGTTCAAAACAAAATTTGGATCACGGTTTCCATACAAAATTTGAACTGATCGGGATCAATGGGTATCATGAAATGATCTGAGCGATTCTGAACTATTAACAATCTAGAATATACAAAATAGTTGGTTAGTCAAGCAATTGTGAGCTTTATTACATTTCTCTCACACTAAAACCATAAATTAAATAACTTACTCGTATGAAATCGAACAGCCCAATTAACAATACCTGGGCAGAATCTGATATTTGAGGAATAAATTCGGCTTATTCCATTTTTAGCTGAACTATGACTTGGAAAACCTCGCTAGTACCCATGGTATTTTACAGTAAGTGCACTGTCAAAAGTCTCTCTTGTCTCAGGATCACTGGGTTGATCAGAGCAAACAAAATACATAATTACAATTGACTAAGACGTTAATTGACAAATTCCTCTCAACCAAGATTCTGCAAATAAGGCGGCTTTTACATTACAATTTACAAAATCACCAGCCGCACACGCGAACGCACACTGTTTCGATTATGGGGTTGGTTCAATAACCTTCAGAGTGTAGATGAAGCTGTCCAGGATGAAGGATATTAATCCGGTTAATTGTAACACTTATTCTCAATTCAGCGAATTCAGTACCTTTAAAAAAAGAATTTCCGAATAATTTAGATCAACCGGGATCACACCAGGACGTCACCGAAAGCCATATTTCTAAAACTTGTTTAATCAAGAACCGTAAAACCCAAAAAGAAGATCCTGAGGAATAAATAATTCCAGTGGTAATGCAGAACACCTAAGAGGTAATTCTCTTGTGAGCAAAACTCAATGTAGTCTTCATTCAGTATCTAAAGCTGATATTTGTTCCTAGGAAATTGGACAATAGTAAGTTAAGGTGGTATTTACCTCAAAAGCAAGTGAAAATTCACATGGCTACCTGCAAGATCTAGCAGATATAACTTATCATTTTTGCTTCTGAAAACTCTTGAAAGGCATTTCATAATGGAGGTCAATTTAACAATGTAAAGGCTGTGGCAGTCATGGAGATATTGTTCCGGACGGAGGTGGAGATCTATTTTATTTTTTATTTAATTTTAATTTACAAAAATTTTGCAAACCGCTCACCCCATATTTAGCTTAAAAGCTCATTCATAAAGCGATAAGGTTTTTCTTTTCTTAAAATCTCCCTTTGTATTCTTGCTTTTTCCTTTAGTAATTTGTAAGTATTTCATGAAGTATTTGAAGCGTTTTTATTGGGTCACCCAGGATTTTAAATAATGACCGACCCCTTACTGCACATGGCATTAGGCCACATGGCTATATCATGTTAAAGGGGTTTCCGCGGAAGGTTCGTCTTCCACAGCGATCAGGCATTCCTTAACTTTTCCCCCCCAATCCAAAATCACCAATATAAACAATACCAACAAAATCCAATTTCGAATCGCCCTTTCCCCGAAACTCATTTAAACTGTTACATTAACCAAGAAACAACTCTTTATGGAGTTGAATTATTGGCGATATTTTAATTTTCTTTCTTTTACATGATGACATATCGTGGAGACGAATTGAATTGCCCACCCAATGACTTAGAGCTTTTGAAGGAAATTAAAGAGATAGATCGGGCCAAAAACCTAAGATCGTAAAGAAGTGATGCGGTACAAAAATGCAAATTTACCGATCAGATTCTGAAGAAATAAAATAAAATTTATAATTTCGAGGAACAGTCGAAATTCTGTTTATGGACACTAAATGTCAGGGCGAGTCATAAGCGCCCTAAACCCAATACCAAATCAGCTTCTGTTTTCACGTATGTGAAGCTGGCCTGAAAACCATCCCGAAAAACGCCTTTAAAATTTAGGTGTGCTTCTCCGCTAAATCCATTAAAAGACTTTTCAGCACGAAAAATAAAAAAAATATGGAGAAAATCAAATTCCATCCCGAGAAAATAAAACAAGCTCATGCACACACAACAAATTTTAAGTATAAAATTACCTTACAGTGGGAATAAGGGACCTCCCCAGCTGATTTAATATTCGCTTCTGTTAGATTAGGTATCGGAATTATGCTCATATGTCGATGAAAAATTCTCCGCTCACAGGTGTTTGGCAGATGTAACGGTATATGCCTAATTAATGCACTGACCATCAGCATTAAGCATACAAATGCTCATTACCTTACAGCGAATAGTAAATCAGCTGGGAGGTCCCTTATCCCCACTGTAAGGTAATTTTATACTCAAAATTTGTTGTGTGTGCGTGAGCTTGTTTTATTTTCTCGGGATGGAATTTGATTTTCTCCATATTTTTTTATTTTTCGGGTTGAAAAGTCTTTTAATAAATTTAGCGGAGAAACACATCTAAATTTTAAGGCGTTTTTCGGGATGGTTTTCAGGCCAGCTTCACATACGTTCTGTTTTCCAGGTTAGGAACGGCTGAAGCGAGCGTTTGAGTGGTACCAAGCGGCTCGCTACATAAATGTGTTCAAGATAGTACTGGATGCCTTAAGATTATCATCAGTACGTGACCGACACACGTAACAAGTGGGTTGAGCGGCAAGCTGAAAAATCAAAGACCACGGATTACCATATCAGATTCATCCCAAACTCTATCTCGAAAATTGTACACGGACAACGCTTTAAAAATGAGGACATGGAACGTGCTTAGCCCCTTAAAACCTGACGATCTCTAGAACCTTTCGAAAAAGCAAAGAGTTACACATTAGACGTATTTGCACTACAAGAGCTTGGTGGTCTAGGAGTGGGATCCATGACACCACCAATGGTTACACTTTTCATTACAGCTGCCATCAGAATGGAAGAGAATTTGGAGTTGGTTTCCTCATCTATCGGCGCGCAATGCATCATATCATCGACTTCCGCCCTATCAACATACGGATATTCACGGTCAGTATCCGCACTAAAAAATTTAGCATCACGATCGTTAATGTTCAGGAACGCACCGAAGATAAATCAGATGACATCAAATCAAATGACGTCATAAATAAGATACCGCACAACTAGATTAAAATCATCATGGGTGAATTTAGTGCAAAAATCGGTAGGAGTGCTGAAAATACATCACAAATCGGTCCTAACAGCCTGTATCTATAACTAGTAGCAATAATGGACAACGCGTCGCCGACCTGTCAATAATGTACAATTTAGTTGTATCAAGTACGTTTCTCCCACATAAGGAAACCCACAAAGTAACGTGCAGATCGAATGACAGCAGAACGGAAAACAAAATCAATCACGTCATGGTGTCTAAGAGACCCTCCACCAACATATCCGATCTTACAGAGGTGCAGCAGAAAATACCTTACGATGGAATGTCGATGCTTTAAAAGACCAGATGTCACTGCATGGTTACCAGCTAATCAGATGTCACTAACTATTTAGACCAGCACAGTAACAACTTAGAAGCTCATGAGAACCATGGGAAAAAGATCGCCGAGATCCTGCAATGAGCGGTTCGATGATCAACGCCGCCTTCTATGTAGCAATACTAGAAGCACTCTAGCAGAATATCTCCGCCCTGGGAAAACCACGACTAAATACCATCGACAAAAGAAGCGCAATCATATGGGATCATGTATCGAAAACATCATCTTCCAAGCGGAACTAAGAAATTCAAAGGACTCTTTTGTTAACACCAGAAATCTCACTAAAAACTGCCACCCAAGAAGTACCGCTATCAAATACGGGAGTTGAGAGCTGAGAACAAACGTGGCTGATGTTCCCACAGTATGGCCAACCTATTTTCAAGCGAGACCCCCATTAGAGCAATAGTTCGCCCAGGTGAAGAGGCTTTTGTCGAATATCCCACATTTTAGGAAGTAAACGCAGCTATTAGTAGATTGAGAAGTGGAAAGGCACCCGGCCTCGGTGAAATCCCTGCAAAATTGATTAAGCTCGAAGGCGATACTCTTGCATCAAATCGACACGTTCTCATCGTCTCTATTTGGGACCAAGAAGTGCTCCCGGAGAACTGGAAGACCACGCTCATATATCCGTTGAAGAAAAAAGCGACAATCTATAATGTGGAAACTATTGTGGTATAGTTCTTTTGAACACTGCCTACAAAGTGTTGGCTCAAGTTGTAGTGGCTAGACTTTGTGGTTTTCGTACCGATCAACCACGGACTAGTGTTTTATTATGTGGATAATTTTTGAAAAATGTTGGGAGTACAACATAACCATACATCAACTATATATAAACTTCCGATAGCCATACGACAGTGTAAATCGCGAGAACTTTTGGCCGCTCTTACATTTAGAAGCAGAAATTCTAGAGAAACTCGTTTCTCTGTATAAATAAAGAACGCCTGGGTCTGTATGAAGAATCGTAACTGGGGAACTGTATCAGACTTCTTTGAAATAACATCTGGTGTTCGACAGGAAGATGATGGACTCGCGCACAGGCACAACTGAAACTTCGCGCTGTATATTTAATAAATCAGCCCAAATTCTTGGATATGCAAAAAATATCATGCTTTTTGACCGAAGACCTAGCGACATCAAGGACAGCTTCATATCGCTCGATCATTGCGCAAGAAGACTTGGTTTGGAGGTGAAAAATAATAAAACCAAATTTTTAACACCCAGGAACATCTCCGTGGTAAATCTCGGAATTGGCGACCGTAATTTTGATAGCGTTGAAATCTTTAAATACCTCGGGTCAGTCGTAGGATCGCTGAATGATATACAGGCAGAAATAAAAGACCGAATCGCTACCGGAAAGTTACTGCGATCTAAATATCTATCGCAGTCGTTCAAGCTCACACTTAATTACACTATAAATCACGCATAAGACCTGATGGTAGCGAGAGCTGGATTATGTCCCTTGCCTACCTTAAAAAAAGTCATTCGTTTCTTTTTTGGTTGAATTTTGGTTTTTTGGTCGGATTTGTATGAACCGCGAATTAAAGCAACTTCTTGGAGGTAGCGATATCATCGGATTCATCCAATATTTTCGAGTTAGGTGGTTCGGCCACGTTGAAAGGTCTCGACCCATATTCCTGAGGTTGTGTTAATATCTCTAGGGATATCTCATGTGGTTTAAGAATTTTTGTTATATTTGATCATAACACAAAATCCTGTAAACTGTTCCCACCCCTGGATGAAAGGCTCCTGATAATTTTTTCTATTTGACATGGTGCCCAACTAACACTCCATATACCTGAGGTTGTGTTTAGATTTCTGGGGATATCTCAGTTGGCCTATCAAATTTTATTATAACGGGTGATTTTTTAAGAGCTTGAGAACTTTTTTTTAAAAAAAACGCATAAAATTTGCAAAATCTCATCGGTTCTTTATTTGAAACGTTAGATTGGTCCATGACATTTACTTTTTGAAGATAATTTCATTTAAATGTTGACCGCGGCTGCGTCTTAGGTGGTCCATTCGGAAAGTCCAATTTTGGGCAACTTTTTCGAGCATTTCGGCCGGAATAGCCCGAATTTCTTCGGAAATGTTGTCTTCCAAAACTGGAATAGTTGCTGGCTTATTTCTGTAGACTTTAGACTTGACGTAGCCCCACAAAAAATAGTCTAAAGGCGTCAAATCGCATGATCTTGGTGCCCAACTTACCGGGCCATTTCTTGAGATGAATTGTTCTCCGAAGTTTTCCCTCAAAATGGCCATAGAATCGCGAGCTGTGTGGCATGTAGCGCCATTTTGTTGAAACCACATGTCAACTAAGTTCAGTTCTTCCATTTTTGGCAACAAAAAGTTTGTTAGCATCGAACGATAGCGATCGCCATTCACCGTAACGTTGCGTCCAACAGCATCTTTGAAAAAATACGGTCCAATGATTCCACCAGCGTACAAACCACACCAAACAGTGCATTTTTCGGGATGCATGGGCAGTTCTTGAACGGCTTCTGGTTGCTCTTCACTCCAAATGCGGCAATTTTGCTTATTTACGTAGCCATTCAACCAGAAATGAGCCTCATCGCTGAACAAAATTTGTCGATAAAAAAGCGGATTTTCTGCCAACTTTTCTAGGGCCCATTCACTGAAAATTCGACGTTGTGGCAGATCGTTCGGCTTCAGTTCTTGCAGGAGCTGTATTTTATACGGTTTTACACCAAGATCTTTGCGTAAAATCTTCCATGTCGTCGAATAACACAAACCCAATTGCTGCGAACGGCGACGAATCGACATTTCACGGTCTTCAGCAACACTCTCAGAAACAGACGCAATATTCTCTTCTGTACGCACTGTACGCATTCGTGTGGTTGGTTTAATGTCCAATAAAGTAAACTGAGTGCGAAACTTGGTCACAATCGCATTAATTGTTTGCTCACTTGGTCGATTATGTAGACCATAAATCGGACGTAAATCGCGAAACACTTTTCGAACCGAACACTGATTTTTGTAATATAATTCAATTATTTGCAAGCGTTGCTCGTTAGTAAGTCTATTCATTATGAAATGTCAAAGCATACTGAGCATCTTTCTCTTTGACACCTTGTCTGAAATCCCGCGTGATCTGTCAAATACTAATGCATGAAAATCCTAACCACAAAAAAATCACCCTTTATTTGGTCATAATACTAAATTGTATGAATTGTTTGCACCCCTGGATGGGGAGCTCTTGAATATTTCTTCTAATAACTATGGTCCCCTACTAACACCTCATACACATGAGGTTGTATTAAGATCTCCAAGGATATCTTTGTTGGCCTAATCATTTTTATTATATTTGGTCATAATATTAAATTGTATGAATTGTCCCCAACGCTAAATGTCTAGCTTCTGATTATTTTACCTAACTGATATGGATTCTAGCTTACACTTTATATATCTGAGGTTTTGTTAAGATCTCTAGAGATACCTCTTTTCCGAGAATTCCTTAAAGATTGTTTTATCTATTATATAGTAAATCTAGAATTATGAACACTATTTATTTTTGATGTCTAAATATGAACAACATGAGAACTTTATATACATGTATCTTTGAATCAAATCAAAAATTTAAGTAACTAGTCGAAATAAAGCGGTTAATTATTATTATTCAATTAATTTTAATCGGATTTAATAAATATATCCAAGAAAACTCTAATCTTCGATAAAGTTCCGTCTTACTCAAGTGATATCACTAACACAATCACAATTAATGAGACTAGCAAAAGATTAGCATTTTCTTCACATTCGTACAAATCATACGAGTTTGATAAGTAGACACATGTCACCGTCGTCCTAAACACTGTGAAGGCCACGTTACAAGAGTCATTTACTTTACATGCAGCATAACATCACAAGCACAGGAAAGTTAAAAAACGTTACTTTCCCTCCGAAAGGTAAGGAAAGAGTAACATCCTATGATATCAGAACGGACCGTCACCGGCTCAAGAGTTTTTCCTTAGGAGTTTTTATACTAGGAGCCAGACAAGTATAGAGATATAATATATGGTCCAATCATTATAGAAAGTATTTATAGTAACTATTATTTTTATCTCAAACAAAGATTTCATTTGGAAAATGTATGTTTGTCTATCTGCCACATGAACCAAAATAATACCATTAGCATATTCCCAAAATTTAAACATCCTCTAGGTTCACAAAAAGAAGTGCAAACAAAATATAAATATTTTAATAAATTATCCATTCGTTTATTTCCTCTCGTTCCGTATTATCAGATCATTTCTATTTTATTAAATATTTGAGATAAAAATTAAATTTCTTTTGAAGTCTGATGAACAAATCTTTTTAATTTAATTTTTTTTTATCTCAAAAGACAGATAAAATATTTTTTTTTAATTTCGAATACGATTAAAATATTTTATTTTGTGTATCAACCAGTTTTTTTTTACTTCTATTTCAGCATTAAAATATTTAATGGGTTTTACGTAAAAGGTATTAAGGAAAGATGAATGAGGCTGTTCACAGTTTTCTTATTGTTTCGATGCGCTTTGTGGATTTAAATCTAGTTTAGTAATTTTGAATAATGTAATTCGATTTGATACAGTACAGAATGCAAGTATAATTTGGCAGCATTTTCATGAATGCGTTACATTACTGCATGTACCATAATTTATTAAGGAAACACATAAAACTTTTTCCTTCCCGTGTATGTGTGCTCTCATGTGGGACCAGGCGGGGGTGACATTAGTTTTTTATTCCTATGAAAATTATTTTGAATAATACTAAAAGTTTTCTATCCAAACAAATATGAAATACAGTTCTAAAATTATCCGTATATACGAGTACGAGTAGTTTCTTTTTAACTAACAGCTACGGCAGTACTATAAGGAATTCTACTTTAGTAGGAAGTATATAAAAAAAAATACTTTGCAACAAAATAGTAATTTGCTTCATTCAAACACAAATATAAAAACGAACGAATTTAAACTTTTAATATTTTGTTAGCGTTAAGTTCATTTGAACTTTGTATGATTTTACGCTTTTAACTACACAAAAACCAAGTTTTACATGTTGTGCAATAAATTGGATATTTTATTATCGCTGCTTTGTAACTCACAGTTATAACTCAAATTAAATGGTTGACAGATGTTAGCTTAAGGTGCACGAACATAAAAATGTTAAACAAATATAATGAAGTTTTTAATTAATTTGACTGAGCTCACACGATCCATAAATCTCAAGTGTAATGATCTGAGTCCTACAAATTTGGTTCTGCTTATTTTTGCTACAGTATTTTGTTTATAACGCAAACTAATATTTTTAGTAATTATTAACCGCATTAAACATTATTTAAGAAAATATTTTTGCAAAGAAATTCCTTCTTAAAACGCAACAATAAGTAAAATGTCGTGATATTACGAAATACATAAAAAAATCGTTACATCGGGATATTTTTTGCGAGGAGTTTGCCCAAAAGCAAAACCAAATTTTAGGACAAATTTGATACGACTATATGTAACCGAGTGATGTTATCCTAAACTGGCTTAAAAACACTGGAGTGAGGTATTCCACGGATTCCACGGCTGTGTGTATGTATGTATGTGTGTTACACTGCTGAACCAAAATCTAATAAGAAAAATTAAGATTCTCATACAAGATTCGAGTGATAATGTCGCACAATGATTACAATGATTTGTGTGTTGATTTTGTGTAATAAAATTGGTGCCAGAATTCAAGGTATTTGTGTTTTTATACTCACCAACATTCTCCCTCACCTTAAGGAATTTTATTACGTCACTGCCTGGAATCGTGATAACTCTACCAAGTATCCATTGACTGGAATATAAGTTTTCTTCTCGTATTAAAACTACATCATTGACTTCGAACTGATCAGTCGTAGATTTCCATTTGATACGTTGTTGTAATGACGTTAGGTAGTCCTGATGCCACCGTTTCTAAAATCCTTGGAGTCGCTGCTGAATATTTTGCCATCTCGATCGTTTATTTTTTGGTACCTCGTTCAACATTGGCTCAGGAATACATGTCAGAGGTTCTCCAACCAAGAAATGTGCGGGTGTTAATGCTTGTATATCAGCTGGATCGTCGTTAAGTCTGCATAATGGACTCGAATTCAACAGTGCCTCAATTTGAGTTATGAGTGTAGTCATTTCCTCAAATGTCTGGTTTATGTTGGCTACCCTTCTCATATGGCACTTAAATGATTTACCTTTAGCTTCCCATAATCCTCCAAAATGTGAAGTGCTAGGAGGATTGAAGAGAAAAGTGATTCCTTTCTGCAAGAAAAAATCATAAATTACTTGGTTGTTCGACTGAGTTATTATCTGAGGTTTGAGTTTCTGGAGTTCTTTGTTAGCCCCAACAAAGTTAGATCCGTTGTCACACCAAATTTTCTCAGGGCTTCCACGCCTCGAAATGAACCATTTTAGGGCAGCTAAAAACGATTCGGTATCTAGGCTACCCACTACCTCTAAGTGCACAGCCTTCACCGCCAAGCACACGAAAACTGCCACATACACCTTTTCCACCAGAGAATTATTGCGTTTGCTTCTTTTGATATATAGTGGCCCAGCGTAGTCTAATCCAGTGTGTAAAAACGGCTGACTTTGGTTACATCGTGCTGCTGGGAGATCAGCCATTTTCTGTTCATTCTTGTAAAAGCGGTCACGAATACACACCGTGCAGGATTTTATGCAGCGTTTAAAGATGTTTCGTACTCCAATCATCTCCAATACTTGTTTCTCACAATACTTAAAACTAATAAATTTCCAGCATGCAAACGACCACCGACTCTTAGTAACCCATTGGAATCTATAAATGGCTCAAGTGCCGCTAATTGGTTTTCGATGGTAATATACATTGATTTCTGAGAATCGTGAATTCGCCACTGAATGCAATTTGCTGTACGTTCCTAAGTATTACGTTCTCAGCATCATTTAACTCGGCTACAGTCATTTCGTTATATTGTTGCTTCGCCAATTATCTTTTTCGAGTTGGACTTCCAAATCTCAACATATACACTAATACTTTGCGTATTTTAAGCCAAAATGAGATCCTAGATATTACGTTTATAGCGATGTGGTCACTTCGGTGGTCACGTCAGTAAAATCGTTAGCATATTTTGACCTTTCTTCGAATGAAAAGTTAACCGCTTCTGTTGGTATGGAAATTGCTTTTGGCCAACAAGATTTTGGTTGACTCAACCAATGATGACGTCCCTTAAGCCAGCAGAACCCATACAGCAGAACATTACAAGATAGTATGAATAATTATAGGCTAATAATAGGCTACTAAAAAATTTTGGGCTCCACCCCTTCCTACAAAAACGATGGATTCTGCTAGCTTTAGAAAACGTTAGCAGAACCCATATCAAAAAATATTTTAAAAACAATTGGAAAATTAAAGATTAATTTTAGGCTTATTAAATGCCCTATTTAAATTTTATTATTCTGCTCATTCTAGAAAAGGCATAAGGCTTTATCATTTCGGAGCTAGCAGAACCCAAAACGAAAATCGGTCCAAAACCGAACTTGGAGCCCAAAACGAGATCAATTAACATACAAATAATTTTGGGCTCATTATGACCTAATCAAATGCCCCATTAAAAAAATTTGGGCTCTACTCCTCTAGTCCTTGGACTCTACTCGTTTTTGATAGATCTACATTTTTCAATGTAAAGGTGTCATGTGGATAATTAAATGCTCCGTAATTCAGGAGCCCAAAATTTTTTAATGAAGCGTTTGATTAGGCCATATTGAGCCTAAAATTATTTGCATGTTAATTGATCTTGTTTTGGGTTCTAATTTCGGTTTTGGTCCGATTTTCGATTTGGGTTCTGCTAGCTTTAGATTAAATGACCTGACGTTTGGTCAAGAACTAGGGAGCCCAATATTTTTTAATGAGGAATTTGATTAGGCCATAATGAGCCTAAAATTATTTGCATGTTAATTGATCTCGTTTTGGGTTCTAATTTCGGTTTTGATCCGATTTTCGATTTGGGTTCTGCTAGCTTTAGATTAAATGACCTGAAGTTTGGTCAAGAACTAGTAGAGCCCAATATTTTTTAATGGGGCATTTGATTAGGCCATAATGAGCCTAAAATTATTTGTATGTTAATTGATCTTGTTTTGGGTTCCAATTTCGGTTTTGGTTCGATTTTCTATTTGGGTTTTGCTAGCTTTAGATTAACTGGCCTGAAGTTTGATCAAGAACTAGTGGAGCCCAATATTTTTAATGGGGCATTTGATTAGGCCATAATGAGCCTAAAATTATTTGTATGTTAATTGATCTTGTTTTGGGTTCTAATTTCGGTTTTGGTCCCATTTTCGTTTTGGGTTCTGCTAGCTCTGAAATGATAAAGCCTTGTGCCTTTTCTAGAATGAGCAGAATAATAAAATTTACATAGGGCATTTAATTAGCCTAAAATTAACCTTTAATTTTCCAATTGTTTTTAAAATATTTTTTGATATGGGTTCTGCTAACTTTTTCTAAAGCTAGCAGAACCCTTCGTTTTTGTTGGAAGGGGTGGAGCTCAAAATTTTTTAGTAGAGCATTTAATTAGCCTATTATTAGCCTATAATTATTCATACTATCTTGTAATGTTCTGCTGTTTGGGTTCTGCTAGCTTAAGGGACGTCAATGATGTCCGTGACACCACAGGGATAAATTTGTCAACGCTTGTGGTTTTATTCCCCTAGTTATTGTATCGGCCGGATTTTGTTTTGAATCGATGTGGTGCCACTTATGTCGAGGAATAATCTCCAGAATTGCTGCCGTTCGGTTGCCAATGAAACTTTTCCAACGTCGAGGAACATCGGATAGCCAGTGTAATACTATCGTGGAATCTGTCCAGGCGCAGATTTCTATGTCCCTGTAAGATAGAGATGCAACACAAAATTTAATTAATTTGCACAGAAGGACCGCTCCACAGAGTTCCAATCGAGGCAACGAAATTTGCTTTAGCGGAACTACTTTACTCTTTGCAGTTATAATATTCACGCTGATTTTGCCGGACTCGTCTATGCTTCGTAAATACAACGCACTCCCATAAGCGGCTTCGGAGGCATCACATAATGCATGTATTTAAAGATGGGATGTAGTTGTTGATTGTATGAGACACCGAGGTATTCGATTTTATTCTAATTTGGGTAACATTTCGTATATACTCTTCCATGAATTGAGGTAACTCAGTATCCCATTCTAACTTCAGCAGCCATAACTTCTGTAGCAACATCTTGAATAAAATTACTGACGGTGCAGGCCAGCCTAACGGGTCATATACCTTAGATGCCGTTGACAGTATTTCCCGCTTAGTCCACTTTATGTGCTCTACAGTTTATTGTATCTGAAAGGAAAATGTGTCTGCTTCTGCATTCCAGATAATGCCGAGTGTTTTGATTGATGAATCGTCTTCAATGAGTTTCGGAATGTTTTGAACTTCGTGCTGGGGAAATGATTGTAAAAATGCCTGCGAGTTGGATTTCCATTTCCTTAGTTTGAAGCCGCTCTCTTTTAAAATTGGATTTATTTGCTCCTTGATTATGACAGCTTCTTGAACACTATCGCATCCGGTTAGCAAATCATCAATGTAAAAGTCATTGTTAATTGTTTGGGCAGCTTTTGGATAATGTTTAGTAGAGCGTTCGGTGCATTTTTTTAACGTCTTTTCTGCTAAATATGGTGCACAAGCAGTTCTGGAAGTCACCGTATTTAATTTGTAAGTTTTGATCCGCTCCGTTGAGTTTTCACGACAGAGTATTAACTGAAAATTGGGATCATATGTGTTTACGAGAATTTGCCTATAAATTTTTTCTATATCTGCTATGAATGCAATTGCGTGTTTGCGAAATCTTAATAGGATTGTAGTCAGATCAGTTTGTAGATTTGGACCAATTTGCAAAACATCATTAAGTGATACTCCCGTACTCGACTTGCATGATGCGTCAAATTCCACTCTTAGTTTAGTGGTGCTGCTGCTTGGTTTCACTACTGCGTAATGTGGTAAATAATACCTGTTTTCGTCTTGTTCTGGAATTCGATCTGGTAATATATAAGTCATGTGTCATAAATCAGTATATTCATTCATAAATGACTTATACAATTCAAAGAATTCGGGTGCTTTCTAAAATTTCCGTTCCATTGCTAATAGTATTTGCTGCGCTGCTTCGTATGACCTCCCTAGTAGAGGTTTTGGTTTCTTAAATCGAAGTTTCACCATGAATTGACCACTTTCAGTTCTGGTGGTAGTTTGCTCGTACAAGACTTCGGATTTATGAGGAACGTTGGCTGGATTTGGTTGAGACGCTACTTCTTTTACCTCCCAAAATTTTCCAACTCTCCAAACAAGTCTTCATTTGTAACTGGAAATTTTGGCTCAGAGATTACGTGGAGATTAGTTACATCTGTTGATGAATTGCGACACGATCCTGCTACCAACCATCCGAGTTTTGACGACTGAAGTACGGAAAGCCCTTCGATTATTTGTTTATGGAGATTTAAAACTTCGAAAAACACGTCAGCTCCGAGTAGTACATAAATTTTGCTTGGTGTATGAAACTGAAACGATAAAAGCTAATCAAAAAAGCAAATTTCGAGCTCTGCGCGAGAACTGAACCGGTGTTTAGAAAGAGACTACTTCGTCGACCAGAATAAGTAGTAATCTGAAGGAGCTATATATCTGGTGAATACAGCGCGTCAGCACTTGTAGTCATGTCCTTTAAAAATAATTTTGCACAACCTTTGCAACATGTGGTTTTGCATTGTCGTACGCATCTTTGCCTATGTGGATTACTCTATATGTCACTTTCTACCTGGCTTTGTCTAGATGTCTTTGTTTAAACAGATTTGTTTACGTAGTTAAATCTACTAGGATTTGTCTACAAGACTTTGTCTACGTGGCTTTGACTAAGTTGATCTATTTGTTTAAGTGGTAATGTCTACACGGATTTGTCTACGCGGGTTGTCTACATGTCTACGTGAGTTTGTCTAAGCCGATTTGTCTAAATGTATTTGACTACGTGGCTTTGTCTATGCGGATTTATCTATATGGGTGGTCTACGTGGTTTTGTATACTTTATCTACATCTTTGTTTCATGTCTTTATCTTGGTCTACATGTCTTTGTCAACATATACTTGTATACGGTATCTCCACGGATTTGTCTGCAAGGCTTTGTCTACGCTGCTTTATACACACGGATTTGTCTACATCTTTGTCTTTGCAGATTTGTCTACGTGGTTTTGAGTTCGCGTTGTCTTCACTGGTTTGTCTACAAGTCTTTGACTATGTGGTTTTGTCGACATGGCTTTGTCAACGCAGCTTTTTCTTCATGGTTTTGTATACATGTCTTTATCTACGCAGATTTTTTTACACGTATTTGCCTACGTGGCTTTGTCTACATGTCTTTGTCCACGCGGAATTGTTTGCGTGGATTTGTGTACGTGTCTATGGGTCTTTGTCTACGCGGATTTGTCTACATGTATCTGTCTACGTTGTTTTGTCTACGCGTTATCTTCGCAGATTAATTGTAATTTATTTGTTTACGTGGCTTTGTCTACGTGGTTTTGTCTAATTGGCTTTGTCTACACGGGTTTGTCTACATGTCTTTATCTACGCGGATTTGTTAACACGGATTTTTTTTACACATATTTGTGTACACGTCTTTACCTGTGTGATTTTGTCTAAGTGGATTTGTCTACATATCTTTGACTATGTGGCTTTGTCTACGCGTTATCTACGCAGATTTGTCTACGTGGTTTTGAGTTCGCGTTGTTTTCTCACGTTTGTCCACAAGTATTTGTTTATGTGATTTTGTTGACGTGGCTTTGTCAACGCGGGTTTTTCTTCACGGTTTTGTATACATGTCTTTGTCTAAGCGGATTAGTTTACACGTATTTGTCTACGGGGCTTTGTCTACATGTCTTTGTCGACGCAGATTTCTTTACGTGCCTATGGGTCTTTGTCTACGCGGATTTGTCTACATGTATGTGTCTAGGTTGTTTTGCCCACGCGTTGTCTTCGCAGATTTGTTTCAATGTGTTTGTCTGCGTGGCTTTGTCTACGTGGTTTTGTCTAATTGGATTTGTCTACACGGGTTTGCCTATATGCCTTTGTCTATGCGGATTTGTTTACACATATTTGTTTACGCGTCTTTCCCTGCGTGAGATGGTCCAAGTGGATCTGTCTACATATCTTTGACTATGTGGCTTTGTCTACGCGTTATCTACGCATATTTGTCTACATGACTTTGTCTACGCGAATTTGTTTACACGAATTTGTCTACGCGTTTTTGTCTACGCGGGTTTGTCAACATACCTTTGTTTACGTGGATTTGTGTACATATCCTTGTCTACATGTATTTGTCTACGTGGCTTCGTCTAATTGTCTTTGTCTAAACGGATTTGTTCACATGGCCTCGTCGACGAGCCTAATCTAGACCGACTTGTCTACACGTCTTCGTCTACACGAATTTATCTATACGTAGATTTGTCTACACGGAATTGTGTACATGTATTTGTCTATACGGATTTTTCTATATGACTTGGTTTACGCAAATTTGTATTTTCATCCAATCAGATTTACTTACAGGTCCCTCATCATCTGTATGTATCTCAGTGTTATTACAGACAATTGTGCTGATTTCGTTATAGCTAGTAAGAGTAGTTTCCAGAACTTCTATCAGTCTGGTCTTCTTCAGCTCCTCATTTCTTTCTAAACTTAGCGATTTCATTGCTAAGTTGTGATGCCACTTTTTCTATTTCATTAAACTTTCTGGGTAGTTCAACATTTTCAATGTTCTGTTGAGTCGCGAACAGTGTTTCTCTAGGTGTTGTCATCTTGATATATTTAAACATCATACCAACATCACATTGGTTGGCTCATCCCAGAATCCTTGGAGCCGGCCGCATTAGAGGGTGGATTATCTAACTGAGTAGTTTGGGTACCACCTGGGGTACAAATTTGGTTTTGTTGTAAGCTCATTGTTTAAGGACTGATTATTGAGCCAGCTACCAACCTAACTAGAGAAATTGGCAGTTGGTCTGTAGAGAGAACATCATTTGCTAAGTTCTCGGTGTTTGATCACCGACAGAGTGTGTGGTAAAACAGAAAACATCACGAGCAACCAACTTTGGATCGAGGCCGCAAAACTATGATTTTCGCGAGATTAATTTTGATTCGAATAGATGAATTGAATTTTCTCAGTAAGTAGGTAAGCCTCGCTTATCATTTTATGCCGAACAGCAAGTGTTAGAATTTGTAGTAAGTAGCGCATTTTGTTTAGATTTCAGATACCCGGTTAGAAACGAAAACTCTTAGGGTATAACACACGTAATCCATTTTCCACATAACCTATTTTTGTTTCACTTGTGGAGGCATATACAATTAATATTCAGTGTCAAAAAACAATCGATGCACATAGACATAGGCATCATATACACCTTACGAACAGTAATTTCAAATTGTATGTTATCGTACCTTTCGATTGCGGAAACTCGTCAAACTTCCTCCCGCCACTATTTCGTGGAACAGACATAAAAATAAAAAAAAAACGGAAAGCTCGTAATTCATTACAAGACAAAACAAAATTTTTTGTTGTCTGTTCTTCTATACGTCATGAACCATATATTCGGCAAAGCTTTTAAGCAAAAATACAGAACAAACATATTTTTGCTTTCGTGCCACATAAAAAACCAGCCATAGAAATATATCTGCAAAAAAAACATGTGGAAGAACATGGCAAAAGCCAGTTTTATTTGATAAACAAAAAACAATAAATCTTTTACAAATCTCCTGTTAAAATATACATATCTTTCGTTTCAGGATTGATTTCTATATTTTGATATTTGATTTTCGAGTTTTTTTTGTATTTCCTTGAACCGATTTTACAAAATCATCAAATATAAAGTAACAACGATATGACATTTACACCATCATAAATCTTTCGGCGTTTTTTGTTGTTGTTCTTGTTGTTGCTATCTTTTGTGCCGTCGACGATTTTTACTTTTATTTTATTGAAAACTGTACACAGTAATATAAATGGTTCAATGCCTTAATTTAATTTAATTTCCTACTTTTTTTCGTCATCGTCGTCGTCGTCGTTGTCGTTGTCGTTGTCTTCAGACACTCTCCTATTCTTTGAAATTCAATTATATCTACATACAATTGAATCAAAATTTAATTTTCATGTTCGGTTTTTTTATTTCATCTTTTTGGTTTCCTTTACACCGAAATGTTGAATATGTTTGCCGAAATCGGAATATGCATGTTACACAGAATGTGTAAATGATATGCTTAAATCATTAAATTATAATGTATATACTGAGCAGAAACCACCGAAAAATAAAATACAAAGCACTTTTGAATGATACATTTAAATCAAAAGTTTAAACGTGCATTCAAAAATTTTACTTTTTTTGTGGTTTTAAGTGGAGACAGCATAGTCACATTTTAGAAACCATTCAGATGATTCCACACCACAGAGACCTGACAGGCCATTTAACATGGAGGTTCCAGGTATTTGCGGCCCAGGTATTGTGGCTTAACGCTAGGCAGAGTACGGTGCAACGCAAATAAAACACAAAGCCTAGTTACGAGTTTACCTATGAAATAATGTCCTTTGAGCTCCCATAAAAACGCCGACAGGACGTTTTCAATTCTATTTCAAGTGTGCGCGATCACCATTAATTCAACGGAATTTATCTATAATTTTCCATATTTGCTAAGCAATTTAACAAGATTGCATTCCATCTTATCGAATTTCCTGAAATTGGAAAATACGCCGTTCAGTAAATTCCGGCAAATTTTTCATCCTGCTGAATAACATTATACATAAACGCTTCTAAAATAATTTAGACATTGGGCCAAAAACGATGCGTGGTTGTTTTTTTGTGACTGCCAGCAAATTAAATTTTTTTTTCCATTAAATTTTAAATATATATATTTTGGGGATTTTGGGGCTCGAGTATAGTTTGAAGAGTTTATTATTAGATAAGTATCGTTCCTCTATTACCGTTTATATTGCTGGTATTATTTGGCTCTATTTGTTTTGTTTCAGATTTGATATTTGAAGTTAACCTGGTTTTTGAAGAAGAACCTAATTATTTATTTAAACATTTTTTCATGTTCGAGTAAGTATTGTTGTCGAAGTGCGCCACGATTCGCGATGTCCACCGACAGTATTTCTTTGCCCTCCATTTTACTTAAATCCATACGTCGGGCTAGGTCCAATTTGCTTAATGTGGTTAGCTTAAACGTCCAGAGTCTTATTTTAAATATTGACGAACTTCGTCATACTTTTAATGGGGTCTCATTTGCTTATCGGAAACGTTTCTATCGTCCGATATTTTCGATTCCGCGTTGGCCATTAGTGGTTATAATTTATTCAGACGTGATAGGGCTAATCCACCGGTTAATTAAATGTAATGTTGTATCGGTACCCCCTTAATTTCCCAAAGGCTCATTTTTGACTTTGAGTTTCTTTTTCTAAATGTCTTCATCAATAAGCGGAAATTCCTTTTTGGTGTGGTTTATAATCCTCTTAAAACGAACAAGAGATCGTATGCTCAATTTAAAAAATCACTTTTAGACATTGAATGTCTTTTTAGTTATTTTTCCTGTCGGTATGATGAGGTTTTCATTTCGGGTGATTTCAACTTTGATATTTCTCAAGAGACTTTATTTTCTCGTAGCTATTTAAATATCTTAATTAGCATTAATCTTTCAGTTTATACACTGAAGCGTCCACTTGCTCTTATGCAACCGCAAGTGGTGGTTCTTATTCTCTCATTGGTCATGTTGTCGCTTCTGCTGATAATTCCATTTGTTATTTCAATCAATTGTCTCTTGGTATTGGTTCTCATCACGATCTCCTTGTTTTTCCTGTTAATTATTACTCTCGTCCTAAACCGAATCGCATTTTGATTTTTCGAAAATTGATGAATCTCACCTTTCATCAATTTGTGGCTCTATTTGTTGGGACGATATTTTGCTCTTAGTACTTCTACCGATCAAATTGACTATTTTAATTCGTCTGTTAATTGTGTATTCAATAATTGCGTTCCTCTCACTACTGTTTATTTTAGACCTAGATCCCCCCGTTGGATGACGCAAGAGATTTCGAATGCTATTTCTGTTGGTTTTTCCAAATATCGTCTTTGGAAACTGAGCCCTAATTCTTCGTCTTATCTGCTTATAAGCAATCTCGAAATAGAGTTGTAAGTTTAATTCGTATCGCTAAGAAAAAAATTTTCAAAGATAAGTTAGATCCCTCACTTCCTTCTAAGATATTTTGGCGTAACGTTCGCAATTTGAGCCTTGGTAATTGCAAAGGGGGTGCTTCCGTAAATTTCAAAGCTAATGATTTTAACCATTACTTAATTAACTGTAGTTCCACCCATGATATTTCCAATATTGATTTAGTATCCGTAGAATCGAGAATAAGGATTTAGGCTTTTTCGTTTGCAAATAACGGGTTATCCAATTCGAGGTTGATAAAGTAGAAATCTGTATACCGACATCTGTCAAAGGTAAACGTCAAGTACGCTGTCATTTATTTAGTTGACATTCTGCCATTTAAGAATATGGAGCATTTAACAATCGACCAACGCGTTAAAATTATTAAATCTTATAATAAAAATAGTGATTCTGCCGTATCCACATTTCGCGCTTTACGAGCAGATTATGGTCGTCATAATCGTCCTACAAAGCAAACCATATTGAATACAGTGAATAAATTTGAACAAACTGGATCTGTTACTGATATTGTAAGGTCTGTGCATCATCGAAACATTCGCAATGCTGAAAATATCGCTTCTGTAGCTGAAAGTGTGGAAGAAGATCCAAATTTGTCAATTCCTCGTCGAGCTCAACATTTAGGCCTATCTTATGGCTCATTATGGCGCATTTTGCATCTGGATTTGCATCTTCATCCGTATAAAGTCCATTTGACACAAGAGCTAAAGCCTGCTGACCATGGACAACGAAGAACATACGCAAATTGGGTGTTGGAAAAACAGGCCGTCGATGCTGATTTTTCGAACAAAATTTTCTTCAGTGATGAAGCTCATTTTTCGCTTGGTGGATACGTTAATAAGCAAAACTGTAGAATTTGGGGCTCAGAAAATCCACAATTGATTGTAGAGAAGCCATTACACCCGGAAAAAGTCACTGTTTGGTGCGCATTGTGGTCTGGTGGTGTGATTGGGCCGTATTTTTTTGAGAACAACCATGGACGAACCGTTACCGTCAATTCTGAAGATTATGATCTTGACGATATGTGGTTCCAGCAGGATGGAGCAACCAGTCACGTAACACGAGCAAATCGAGATCTTTTGCAAGAGAAATTTCCTGGACGTTTGATTTCGCGATTGGCTGATGTCAATTGGCTTCCAAGATCCTGTGATTTAACGCCTTTGGATTTCTTTTTGTGGGGCTGCGCGAAAGATCGTGTTTACGCAAACAATCCTCAAACTCTTGACGAATTGAAAACTAATATTCGTAAGGTAATGGCCGAGATACCGCCCGAAATGTGCCGAAAAGTCATTGAAAATTACCGCAAAAGAATCAAGGCCTGTAAGAAGTCCCGTGGAGGACATTTGAATGATATCTTGTTTAACTAAAAATGGCAAGGATCAATCTGTAAAATGAAATAAAAATTACAATACATTCCGAATATTTTGTGTATTTTTTTTTAAGTTTACTTTATCAAGCTTGAATTGGATAACCTTGTATATCTATTGCCGATTTCCTTTATGCAATTTGGGAAGTTAAATCGCAATCCACTGGTCTAGATATGGTTAGTTTAAAATTTGTTAAGCGTATTTCTCCTAATGTATCAAGACACTTGTTACATATTTTTAATTTTATTTTAACGGCCTCGTTTTATCGCGCTCAGTGAAAGTTGAGTAAAATTATTCCTGTTCCTAAAACTAGCAATCCTTCTGAGCTTTCCCATTTCCGACCTATTAGTATTTTAAGTTCTCTGTCCAAGGCGTTTGAATTGGTAGTAAAAAACCAAATCCAATCTCATATCGATAGCTTTAATTTGGTTAGTATTTTTCAATCGGGTTTTAGAAGATTCCGCGGTACTACCACTGCTTTACTGAATGTTTGTGATGATATTCGTCGTAGAATGAGTAAAAGAGAAATGACTTGCCTTACTTTGTTGGATTTTTCGAAAGCATTCGATTCAATTAATCACCAAATTTTGTTTAATAAGCTTATTTCGAACTTTAATGTTTCTCTCTCTGCTGCTAAATTAATTTTAGACTATATTTCGGGTCGTTTCGTTTTATAATTCGTTTTCTGACTTCTTACCTGTCTTTTCTGGCGTTCCTCAGGGGTGAGCTCTTGGTCCTTTACTATTCTCAATGTACATTAATGACGTTGCATGTTCGATTCGCCATTCTTCTTTCTATATTTTTGCTGATGATGTACAAATTTATAGGAGTAGTCGCTTAGATAATGATTCCATTAACTCTAATATTTCCCTTATTAATTAAGATTTGGTAAGAATTTATAATTGGTCTCTATCTAACCGGCTCGCTCTTAATGCTAATAAATCTCAGTCTATTATAATTTATAAAAAATCTATAGATACTTCCTCTTTCCCTGGAATTTTTCTCGGTGATTCTTTAATTCCATTCTCTAATACAGTTAGAAATTTAGGGTTAATTTTCAATAAAACTCTAACTTGGGATGATCATTTGATTAAGGTTAGCAAAACGGTTTTTGGAATGCTTAGTTGTTTGTATAAGTTTGTTGGGTTCACTGATTGTAATTTTAAAATAAGAATATGAAGGTTCTCCAAAGATATTCCAATGCTTGTACTCGTTTCGTTTTTAGTATTAGGAAATATGATCACATTTCTCCCTTTTTGAATTTGATTCTGGGTTGTAATTTAGTTGATTTTTATGAACTTCGCGTTTGACTTTTTATTTGTAAGCTTCTCAGGACTAACCAACCTCCCTATTTATTTAATAAGTATTGTTCAGTAGGTCTTATTCTTCAAATTTACGTGTACTCCCCCCTATAATCTTGTGTAGGTCTCTAAATACTTCGTTTTCTGTTAGAGGTATTTCTCTTTGGAATTCCATTCCATTAGATATCAAGAGATCGGCGTCGCTTAGATCTTTTAAAACGAGTTATTTAGCGTGGCGTGCTTAAATGACTACATGTTTAGTACTATTTTTCACTTCTTGCAGTATCCTCCGTAACAAATGAGCTTGAGCTCAACATGAGTGGATTTGTTTTTTGAAAAAATCTGTGGTTTTTATGCCTAATCGAAGTATTTTTTTGTTGTTGATGTTAATTTATTATGCTTCCATATGTGCTTTTCCTCTACTAAAATTGTTATGTCAATCTATCAATAAATCTAAATCTAAATCTAAATCTACAATTACAGGTAATAAAAGTGGTTTGATATTCATTCGAGCAAAAAATAACCACGGCAGACGTAATGAAAAGACCTTCAATTCATCGTCAAGCTATGTCATCAATCGAGAATCATGGTTACAATTGCATAACAGCAACAGTAAAGGACATCAACCAAACTACGGAGTGTGCATGGAAGTTAACGTGTCGTTCTTCAATTCATAATTAATTCGTTTTAGATTTTTTTACTAATTTCTTTCTTTCTATTTTGTTCTATTTATATTTTAGATTTTCCAATTTCAATTGTAGAGGAAAGGAATTTGAATTGGACTGTAGAGCAGAAACCTTAAAGAAGTAGAGCATCATTTTATTTAAACGGGTGAGTTTGCCGAGTAATCTTTAATTTCTCATTCGTTTCGCACTAATTCATTTGCCCACGACATAATTTGTTCATAATTATTTATTTATTTATAAATGGTGCCTACAGTGACTACAATCGGCACAACAAAATAATTGGTAAACAAAACAAAAAAATTATGAGCACGACCACAATAGATTATATAAAGCTTTCTTGAATGAATTTCTCGACAAGTGATAATCGAAAGTTCGTTACCGCTCGATCTATGAATAAAGCTTCATCGCGTTGACGCATTCGACGTTCGGGAGCGTACAAGTTGATACGTGCTAGCAATTCGATACAATCGACACGGGAAGTGATGATATCACGCACAAACAGCGCGGAAGCTACGTCTCGGCGATTGTCTAGACGTTGCAGTTTCAAAAGATTGCATCGATTCTGATAAGACGGAAGAACGTGGTCCACGGCACGACTGGATGGTATACATCGTAGCGCGAACAAAATAAACTGTTTCTGGATAATCTCAATCCTCTCAGAATGACTGTGATAGGAGGGTTACCAAACAGGAGATGCATACTCCAAAATGGACCGAACAAAGCATACGTATACTGATGTCAAAGTTAAAGGGGCACGTAAGTCCTTGCAGTTTCGTTTAATGAAGCCAAGCATAATGTACGACTTTGAAATAATTGCGTTAACATGTCTAGTAAATGTAGCGTCAGATTCAAAGATCACACCAAGATCCGAAATGAACTCAACCCGATCAATGGTTTCGTTATACAGTTGATATTGATTAAAAATTGGCGAGCGGATACGGAAGAAAGAAATAGTTTTGCATTTACTCACGTTTAAAGCCAGTAAGTTGTTAATTGACCAGCCGCAAATGCGGTTTAAGTCGTCTTGTAACAGTTCACAGTCTAACACGTAGAGACCCGGGCGAACATCTTTATGACATCTGCAAAGAGGAGGCAATTGGCAAACTTAAAACATTTTACAACGTCGTTAATAAATAATGAAAATAACAGTGGGGCGATATGGCTACCTTAAGCCACACCGGATGGCGCCCGAAATAATGGGGAGAAACAATTTAAAATCCTAACAAATTGTCAGCGGTCTGAGAGATAAGAACGCAATCTGTCGATGGGAATGAAATGACAGTCGGGACTCCCCAACTTGCTAATAAGAATGGAGTGATCAATCACACCGAAAGCCTTTGCGAAGACTGTGTAGACAACGTCAAGGTGCTGCTTGGAGCTTAGGCTGTCAAATAGATGACCACAAAATGAGGACAAGTTAGACACGATAGACCTACCGGGATAAAATCCATGCTGAAAAGGAGAAATTAGTCTCTTGGTATAGAAGTGACTCTGTGAACCCAGTTTGGGTAAGACAAAGAGAATGGCGATCCCACGATAATTACTTGCCTCACTTCTATTACCCACCTTGAAAATTGGATGAACGCATGATATTTTCCAGGGATCTAGAAAAATACCACGACGAAGGCTTTCGTTAAACAAGAAAGTAACTGCAGGAGCCAGACTTACGGCACAACGTTTGAATATGGTGGAAGACCGTCATAACCCGCAGAACCGCCTGTTCGGTAAGTTTGAAATGATCGAGTAAAGAATTTGGCAACAAATTGCAAATGTCGGTTGAGCGGTGGAGGTCTGGTAAGACATATTCGACGGAAAACCAGATACCTTTTTCTTGCTGTTAATGAAGTTCCAATTTTTTTTGGGATTGGATGTCAAAACTTACTCGATTTGCACTACGTGATTATTGAAAAGGAACCAATTAAGGGGTTTAAATTCATTGCGGGCATTAACGAAATCGGGATAGTATTCTGCGCCATAGAGCCTGTAAAGGGAATGAAACTTGTTGCGTTGTTCCTCGAGCAGCATCAACTGGGTATTATACCATGGCTCCCGAAAGCCGGATTTATTATTGATAACCCGCGGAAGTTATTCAAATCCGCATCGCGCTGTAAAAAGTCCTAATCGTCAGTGCTGAGAAAATCATTCAAGGATACGTAGTCGGCCATTCTAAAATTAAAGTGAAAATCGTTACAAAAATAATTAGTTGTACATTTAGTTAAAAAATATTTATCGTAGTTGGTGTGTGATAAATGCTTTCGCGTCCAGTGAAGTCCAAGCGGTTAAGCTGCGTTGTGAATATGGAAGTGAAGAAATCGATGAAGTAGTCAATGCTTTCTCGTCGGTTGAGGATGAAGAGAACACACCGTCGGCATTGTTTCAAGATATACCGGGTAAGTTAAAGTCACTCACGATGATAATTTGATCACCAGGGCGAATTACATTCGAATTCGCAAGTTTGTTAAAATATTTTCATTTATCGAAACGCTCACTATAATTTCGATTAATCAATTAAAATGTCTGATATAACGAGGAAGAAAAAAAATTGCGTGGATTTCCATACCAATACCGCAGTTTTGGAGGGATCTTCCCGAATGTTGGTTTAAATAACAAGTCGTTGGTAAAAATCAAACGATTTACTATAGCTCGTGTAGCCAATATCGTACGCAATTCTACCGATACGAATAAGTATGAATCGCTGCAAGAATGAATTACTACAGAAAAGGAAAGAATTGAAAATCTTCTTAAATCCACCGATATGGATGATTCCTCTCCATCAGATTTTCACAGACATCTCGAGGAAAAAGGTTCTTCGACTGCTTTGAATGCTCAACTTCTTAAAACCCTTTGGTTAAGTCGACTACCGGATTCAATCAGGTCTATAGTAGCAATACGTGAGTCCGATAAAATTAATGATCGTATATTCGAAATAAATAAATCTAATTATGTTTGCAATGATTTCGATCATGGATCCGCAAAACATCTGAAATCTATATCAGACAGAAATTTCACTATAATTTCTATTAATCAATAGAAATTCACAAGATTACAGAAATAAATTGACAAACCATTGAGAAATACAGTCCAGAATTGAGAACTGAAACACTTTCTTGACAAGAGGAACGAATTGGTTCATCGAGTAGAGGAAAGTTCAATGGTGGAGGCTCGACCGAAGGTTCCATTACAAATGAAGCTAAAGAGAAGAAGTGGGTCCGGTAAAACATCATATGACAGTTGAACAGAAAAGAGGAGTGAATCGAATGCATCGAATCAGCCTGCGAGGAACGAGAAGTAGAGAGGAACGTCACGAATGGTTGTGATCGAAGGAGAAGAAAAATATGAAAAATATATACGACGATATTATCATAAACAGACACGATTGAAGTTTGAATCTTGCAGTAACAATCCATGGGGAGAGATATTCCTTGGGAAACAAAAATAATTGTAAACGGTAGCGTAGTAATCCGAGGAATGGCGGGAATGTCCATATTTGAAGAGAGGTGAGATTGCTGAGGGAAAATAAAAGTATCATTCTACCTCGTGTATCATCTTTCTTTTCATCTTTGAAGGTCAAAAAATACACCCTTCTTCATTCAGGCACACATCACGTATTCACACAATTACAGTATACCACCTGCACATTGCAAGCTCCATGTCAACCTGTCCATTGACATGAACGGTGGGTCGGCGCTGATTTCTGTACTCCAACAGAGGGTTTTAGTTGTGTTTATTAACATCACCGATCGTAATCGATGACGAAAATTTGCTTTGCACCCAGCCTCTGGTGATATTCGAACCTAGTACCTAGCGGCCCAAGTGCCGAAGTTTAACCACTGCACCACTTGACCGGTAATCTTTTAAACGACGCCATGAAAAATTGCAGATTGTTTCATAACTTAGTGTTGATTGGACAGCAATTTATATTACAGGTATATTGATTCAACAAAGTTTAACGTGGCCGTGCATCCGTTTTTGATGAAGAGCGCCTTGAAGAAATCTAGGGAAAGGTTCAAGAAGTAACTCTTTTTGATCATCGTTCTAAATTACATGAAGTAGTAATGGCGAGAGACGAATCGTAAGGAACGCCTATAAACATTTTAGATACGAAATGGGAATGAAAAAATGTCGGTTCGATGGGTGCCACGACCAGTCATGGTGGACAACAAACGGATACAGTTATCTCCTTCGAAGCGGTGTTTCAACCACTTTAACTGAAATTCGTAGGAGTTTTTTTCGGCTAGTTGCCTGTTTGATTTTGTGTGGAGAAACATCCGAATTTTGGTATTTGTAAATTTTTTTTTTTTTTTTTTATTTAAATTTTATTTACGATAGCAATAAAATATTTTACAAAGTAACTAGTCATTTTTGACTAACAGCGTTTGACTCTGATAATATAATATAATAAAGTACTTCTATGTACGAGTATTCATTCCATGAAGTGTTGTTTTTGTTGTTTCTGCATTATGCGGTCTATTCGGGTAACTCAAAAGGTTTTAGTCTCTTGAGTCTTCTTATGATACCCTCTTGATGAAGTAGTCTAGCCGCTTCGTCGTTAGGGTGTAGATGGAGCCTCTCCTGATGTTTTTGAGCACACTTCTTTATTTCGGTTGCGACTGTGTCCATTCCGAGGTCTCTATGAAGATCACTATTACGAGTGTACCACGGGGCGTTTTCGATCCCTCTGAGAACTTTATTTTGAAATCGTTGGACTATCTGTTGATTGCTGGTTTTGGTACATCCCCATAGTTGAATGCCATATGTCCAGACCGGCTTCAGAACTTGTTTATAAAGCATAAGTTTATTATGAATGGATAACTGAGAGTTTCTTCCAATTAACCAGTACATTTTTCTATATTTTAATTGAAGTTCATCTGCTTTCTTTTTCACGTGAACTTTCCACTTCAACTTTGCATCAAGATTCATTCCAAGGTATTTTGCTTGATTTGCATGTGGTACAGGAATATTATTGAGAGTCACCGGCAGTGGTTCTATTGATCTGTTAGTGAAGTTAATGTGAGTAGACTTTGATTCATTCACTTTAATTCTCCACTTAGTTAGCCAGTCTTGTATATTATTTTTGGCTATTTGTAATTTGAATGTGACTTCACCGATTGTGTCACCAACAGCTAGAATTGCAGTGTCATCTGCAAACGTGGCGGTAGTTGTATTGTTAGTTTGCGGTAAGTCGCTTGTAAAAAGTAGGAAAAGGAATGGCCCTAGGACACTGCCCTGCGGCACTCCCGCTTTAGCTTCTTTAATGCTGGAATAAGCTCCTTCCTGTTTAACTCTAAAGTATCTTCTTTGCAAGTACGACTTTAGTAGTTCGCAATATTCAAATGGCAGAGTTTTTTCTAATTTAAATATTAAACCATCTAGCCAGACTTTGTCAAATGCCTGCGCTATGTCCAAAAATATGGCTGAGCAAATCTTTTTTTCCTCTAAAGACTTTTCTATTAAATCTGTTATTCTATGGACTTGATCAATTGTGGAATGTTTCTCTCTAAAACCAAACTGATGGGAAGGAATAGCTCCTGATTTAACAATTTCAGGTTTAATTCGTTTTAATAATAGTCTCTCAAACAGTTTTGACATAATTGGAAGAAGTGATATTGGCCTGTACGATGTTAATTCACTTAGTGGCTTGCCTGGTTTAGGTATCATTATTACCTCCGCAAATTTCCAAGATAGAGGGACATAACAGAGTCTGAAGGAAGCATTAATTATGTCAGATATTTTCTTAATAGCTTTATTTGGTAGTTGTTTAAGAATCTCAGCAGTTATTAAGTCATACCCTGGTGATTTTCTAAGTACCATATGATTCTTTATTTCGTGTTTAACTTCTTTAGCATTGGTTAATGGAATTTCCTGTCTCAAGATGGTTGTAAGATTTACATTTAGTATATCGTCTTGATTCAGTGTCGTTAAATTGGACTGAAAAGTACGCTCGAGATGATCTGCGAAATTTTCTGCCTTTTCTTCTTTGGTTTTAGCCAGGCGACCATTATTGGTTTTTATTGGTGGTATGTGGGTAACTGGTCTTTTTAAATATTTGGTTGCTTTCCACAATGAGTAATCAGTATCTTTATCGTAGCTGAGAGATTCTAGGTATGAATTTATTGATTTGTTTTTGAATTCGCGTATTTCTCTGCGTATTCGTTGTGTTAGATTATTCAATCTATTTTTGACGACTGGGTCTCGCGTGCGTTGCCATTCCCTTCGGATAGTTCTTTTCTCTATGACTAGTGATTTAATTTCCATTGGGTAGCATTTGCCAGTTATTTTTTTGTTTGTTGGATTAGTGCTTTTCCACGCTGCCTCCTGTATATCTTTAACTAGTTTTTCCACCTCTTGTTCTAATGTCTCTTCTGACGAAAATTGCGTGCTTAAAATGATACTAGTGTTAAGTTCATTCCTAAATGTTTCCCAATCAGTGTATTTATTTGTTAGCATTGGCTGTTTATCATTTGTAATTATTGTTTCACTTATTGTCATTAAAATAGAGGAGTGGTTAGATGTGGAGTCAAATCCTTCCTGCACTTGTATATAATCAATCGGGACTTTTCTTGTTATAAAGAAGTCAATCAGGTCTGGTGTTTTATTTGGATCGCTGGGCCAATAAGTTGGTTTTCCTGTAGAGTGCCAGTTGCAGTTGTATTTTATTATTGCTTGATGGAGCTCTTTCCCTTTCGTTGTTGTTAGTCTTGATCCCCAGTCTGTATGCTTAGCGTTAAAGTCATCGCCGATTATGAATTTTTCACCTGCTGCTTGAAGAGGTGAGTATAAGAATTCTCTTTGATGTTATATCTAGGTGGGCAATATATTGCGGCCACCACTAGTTTATGGTTTCGTGTATTAATGCTAACGCTAATTGCTTGTATTTCATCACTTTCAAATTTTTGTTGCAGATCGTATTTAATACATTTTTTAATAATCACGGCGCTGCCCCCTCGCGCATTATTATTAGGATGTACTGCAGAGTGAACTTCGTAGCCACGTATTTTTATATGACTTTGAGTAGTAAGGTGTGTTTCAGATAATAAGCATATGTCAATTTTTTCTAAATCAAGAAATAATTGTATTTCATGTTGTCGTTGCAATATACCATTGCAGTTCCATGCAAGAATTTTTAGATTATTTGCCATCTTAAACTAACAAAGGTTGTGAACTAAGTCTATTAAGAATATCTTGCAGTATTTTGTTGGTTTGGTTATTATTTGAATCATTGATTGAAGCAGAACAATTTTGTCTTCTCGAACTTCCAATAGTGGTTGCATCAGCATATGTTACATTTGGATTAGTTCTTGATGGCGTGTTTAATGTTTGGTGTGGCCTCAACTTTGTGGATATTCTTGTTGAAGCTGAGTTAATTTCTTGTCTGGAACTTTTTAAAGGTTCCCCTGTTTTGTTGCGAATTTTTTGCAACTCTTTTATAACAATGCAACCTCTGTAGTTGGCTGGATGTGCCTCACCACAGTTGACACATTTTGGTGGAGTGTCTTTTTGTTTCGTACATTCAGCCGTACAGTGTTTTCCAACACATTTCACGCATCTGTACTCCTTATTACAAAAGTTTTGCGTGTGTCCGTAGACTTGGCACCGTTTGCACTGGGGAATCAGTTTAGATTTTTTCACTGCTTCTATTTGCACTTTCATGTGTAGTATTTCACGGATTGCATAAATCTTTTTAATGTCTTCTGTTCTTTCGAAAGATAACATATATAATGGAAGTGGTGTTTTGTCACCTCTTTTTAGCAGTTGTGTAACTTCGTTTATTTTGTATCCTTTCTAGAAAAGACACTCTTTTATTTCATCTGGTTTGCATGATGCGTGTAGTTTCTTCACAATGACTTTGTTTTGTCTTGTCTGCTTATCTTCGTATGAATACCATGTTGAGTTTTCTTCATTAAGAGCTTTTGTTAACTTTCTATAGCTATCACTGTCTGGGACATTTAGTTTGATGTCACCACTATTTAACGCTACAGCTTGAAATTTTATCCGGTTGATCTCCAAAATGTTTCTAATGCTCTGATAATTATTGCAGTTTGTTATTATAACTGGAGGTGGCCGTGGCACTTTTATATTCTTACCTCCGGATGAGGGTTCTTTATTTGATCGTTCCTGATCTGATAAAACCTGAGATTTTTCTAATTTCTGTACATGCTGACTTCCGGTTGGAAGCTGCTCAACTGATTGGTTCTGTTCGGGTGAAACCAGTGGTGATTTACTCATTTTTCGTTTCTTATTTTTTTTGCTACGGTTTAAAATCCATCCCGTTTCTTTGTTGAGTTCTTCCTCATCCGTTTCATATGTCACTTGAGCAGCCGGACTAGCTGTAGTTGGTTTTGACTGAGAGTTTTCTAGGACCTTTATTCTTGTTTGAAGGTCATTAATACTCTTCATTAATTCTATTTTTTCAAAACGTTCCTTACAAAGTAAGGTATATAGATTACGCTCCTTGTCAGTAGTTAGGTCGTATTGTTCTTGTTCGTTTTGATTCAGATTTTCTTGTATTTTTTGTTCAGTGCATCTAGTTGTTACGTTAGGAAAAACGTCAGCTTGGTCAGCTACCGAGTTGCTTTTATTTTCTTTTATCGGTGATCTTTGTAAATTGGATCTTATCTGGAACGGATTTGATGTTCCCTGGTAATGCAATAGCTGGCCCTCCCCAGAATCCATAGGGCCAGTCTCCATAGAGAGTGAATTTGCCAATGTTGACATTGGTGTACCACCTGGGGTATATTTTCCTTTAGGTTGTACCATTGCATAGTTGAGATTGACTTAATTAGCTATACTGTTTCACTACTACGAAGGGATTGGGTACCACAACCGTTCGATCTACAGTACATTGCCCAGAGTACGCCCGTATCCATTTATGAATACTTCGTGGAGGCTGTCAATCACGTACTAAGTATTTGTAAATGAATACAAGTTTAGTTCGTCGTTTGATTTTATGAAAGACGCACCAGATCAAGCTGTGTCTACAAAATAGTTTGTAATTATCTATAGGTAAGTGAAGTTGTTTTTGTTTATATTTGACACGCCATGTAACTTTTTAAGGATGTAATAGCTAATTGTTAATATAGATAATTGTTTAGGAAATATTATAGATAACATTTTTTTTAATTTCATTACACATTTATCGAGATCGAAACGAGTAATTCAGCGTTTCCCAGTTTACAAATGGTAAAATTTAGTTAAAAATTATAAAATAATAAAATACTTACTAAATAAAATACTAACTAGATATCAAACAGATTTGAAGTGATACTTTACCGAAAGGTCATGTTACAGCCATGACGAATGAAAAATTACTTTCCGTCTATGAGATTACTACGAAAGTACATTTTGCGTGAAAATATTTGTATCCACAATGAGGCTTTCAATACTCTGATCGGTGCTATTGAATTAAACCGATTAGTGATAAAAATGTATGTGATCTGGTGAAAATTATGGTATCCAAAAGTATTTTATGGCGACAAAATACAACAAATTCAAACGGAGTTAATTTCTCAATATCCGATCGGCGGGAGGCTATGTGGCATCTCTTATTTTTCTATGTGTAATCAATATGTTAAAAATTATAAGTATTCTAAACTCGCTCTGAAACAGATCCATCAATATCATACAAATAGAGGAAATCCCAAAGAGATAATCGCCTCATTTCCGAGGCCGCGAAGGAACTCCTACATTTCGTGTTTCACTAAAAGGGTAATAAATCGTTAAGCTACAAAACATTTGGTTACGTGCGGTACTAGTATATAAATGATGTTATGGCTTCATGGCAAAACAGAGTCACATAATCTTACAAATTATTAAACAAAAGTGAAAAACTAATCTGCTGCTCTGCACAACTGTTTGGGCCTCTAACTGGTGAACAAACGGTTCAAGGTACTGAATAAGAAACGGTAGGAACGAATAACGCGATTACTCAGATATTCTAGGAAACGAAAGAGCCTTGTTATCTGTGCAGAAGGGTGCCACAGCATTTTAAATCTATCGAATTATGTTAAGAATCACAAATCGGGTTGACACAGGCTAAAATGCTTACAATGTTAAACCTCTAGATGGAGTATTCAAATTAAACAACTAAAGGACAATTGCAGATTGCGAAACACCAAAACGTCCGCATTTTATAAGCGAATTCCTCAGAAAATCGTTCCAGGCAGCTACAGCCTCCTGCCTGTATTCTCCCGTTCTCTAGTTAAATTATAAAAATTTCGAAACGTAATTGAACAACAGTTTTTATTTTTTAAATAGAATCATTCATTTTAAAAATTTCCAATAAATTGTTTTAGTTGGTGTTGTCCTCACAAATTCTGTAATCCTTACAAAATAATAATAAATTCTATATTCATGATTCTGTCAACAAAATAAAAATTGATTTTAATAAGGAAAAATATAAAATAAGTTTTTATTTGTTAAACAAAATGTTTTTGTTTAAACTTTTTCCATCTCAGCTCTGTTCCTGCTACAGGGAACACATATGACAATAATACAAATTGTGTTTACTTTAAATAATCAGTTATCGATTTAAAATTTTTCTATTTTTATTGTTCATAGTCAAAATTGAAAACAAAAGAATTTTGTTTTTAATAATTTCTATTTTCAAATAATGATAACAGTATTGTGTTTTTGTTTTTCCAGAGAAACAATTACGTTTACGTTTTTATTGTATTTAGACAAAATTGGAATAATTTTATTGTGTTTGGAAAATATAATTGGAAATTTTATCTGGTGACATAGGGAAGTACGTGCGATAAATAATATCAATTATTTATAGAAAATCAAATATTGCCATTAATGACTTCTTCTTTTACTTGTGTTAGTCTGATAATATTGGTGTGTCTGTCTGCTACTTTGAAACTGCTAACACTTTGTTCAGTGAAACAAATTATTTTACTCCAATCATTTTGGTTTTCTCTATTTTTTTGAAACAATTCAGAGGTATACCAAAACCGCACACAACCCTTGTGTAACCTTGTGCAATACCCGTCCACCCGGGTGGCCATTTAATTTTAAACTTCTTCTAACTTTGGCAATTTGAGAGTTATATCCTCGATCCACGTTAAATAAAACTGATTGCAAAAATAATTATTCCTTTAAAAATAGTTTACCCTTGTAGTCTATACCCAGCCACCCAAACTGGGTGGCCAATTAAAATATTGGTTATGTTCAACTGAACAACGTGGGTCGACCTAGATAGAAAGCTATAATGTAATATTACTATACCTATAAGATTCACGGTCATGGGAAATGCCGACTCACTACTTTTAACACTATGCGCCGTTGGTACTTTCTTTAATGTGTTTATTAACCGACTCACTAAATGTTTTCAATTATGTTAGACATATAATTTTCTACGGTGCTTCCGGTGTACAGTAATTTTTTTATATTTATGAATTGTAATAATGTAGACCATATGTGAGCAGCTTTTTTAGTATATAACTTGTAAAATTGAGTTGAATCAAGTCAGTGTAAATTATATGCAAAATAAAAAATTCAATCTGTTAAAAAATTACCTAAAATTCCTCAATTGTTAACAAATACACACTTAACTAATATGTGGGTGCGTTCAACACACAATGGTATTTTTCGAATCCGTAAACAAACAAATCCAGCAGTTTCCAAACATGAGCTATTCGAGAGGCTCCCAGATTGGTATTGCTCCTTGAAGCGATTAGCCAAATATGCATTCTAACCGGCGTGCTCAATTTTTCGAAAATTCTAGACTATTACGTCCCTTAAGCTAGCAGAACCCATACAGCAGAACATTACAAGATAGTATGAATAATTATAGGCTAATAATAATCTAATTAAATGCTATACTAAAAAATTTTGGGCTCCACCTTGTAACGAATGTTTTTTTTCGTCCCAAGTATAATCCCGGTGGGCACCCCCGAGTTCGATAATTTATTTATATATTACTGAATCATACTATACCATTCTTAAGTATGTAATGGAACTTGAAAGTACCGAAATTCATTTTGACAAAATTGGAAAACTGGATTCGTATTCCATCCTGGAAATAAAAAAAGAACGAAATCGCATGATGATTGCGATTACGGTTTTTCTTCTTGGACTATAAAAACCAAAATTTGACTAACACGCGGACAGTTTGTATCTGGTGTTTCATGGAAATTAAGTTAAAAAAAAATCTTTACTAAATTTATCTCGGTTCTTTTATATAAACTAAATTTGAATGCATATTATTTGTGCGGTGTTGATAAGAAAAGTTTAATGATAAAGATAAAGATTTAATGTTAGTTATATTAAAATATCGATTAATAATAAGGATAATTTGTGAACATATATACATAGCTAGTGATGAGTGATTATAAGACAATTTAAAATAAATAAAAAAAATAAATCAAATGTGGAAATGGACGAAAGTGTTGTGGACAATTTATTCAAAATTTAATACGTGGAAATAAAACTTAATCTAAATAAAATAATAATAACGACCAGAAATAACTTAATCAACAAACAACAACAAAAATAACTATTTCCAAACTAAAACAAAACAAAAAAAAAAATAACAAAAAAATAAAAATAAAACTGAATAAAAGTCAAATCGAAATTTAATTAGTGAATTGGAAAATTATAGTGATTGGATTACGCGTTTGTATGTACAACGCGCTAATCTTCATTAATAAACAATTTGTGTGTGGGTGTGAGGCCGTATCATGAATGCACTGAATCAATAACAAACGTGCACGAAGTGGCTTTTAAACTGATATTCGGCGAGATCACGAAATTACGTGCAAAGGGAAACTTGGGACTGTGAAGTAGTATTCCTTGCACGTTAGTTCCTAAAATTTAAAATTATAACTATAAATTCAACTCAAGTAAATTAATTATAACTTAACACACAACCTAAACTCTATAAAAACATAATTACATAAATTAACCGTCGACACAATAGATGAATGGAGTTTTTTTTATCATATGGATTAACCACGTCATCATTACGGATTACGCGTACAACAATGCCGGCCAACGCATCGTTAAAAGGTACCATTTAAAATTTTTTTTTTTGGGGTTAATTAAATAATTCAATTTGCTGTTTGAGTAACTCGTTTTCTATAATTATTAAATTTATTTTTTGTTTATTGTATGCCTTTTTGTTATATTTTTCTTATCATTAATAAATACGGGTATGGTAAATTTATTATAAGTAATGATCTTTTTCTTAAATTTCCACCATTCACACTTAGTCGATTTCCGCTAATCGTTTTGATTTCAGGATGGAATAACTAAACTAATTATAGGGTGTGATCATGGTAAGTAGCAATAAATCGTAGGTATATAATTGTCCGTGCTAAATTTTGTTTCCGTAAGATGTAATCGGCGGTAACTCCAGGTTTTTTTCTGCAAGGTTCCATTTTCTACCCACCCATCCACTGAGCCATAGCCGGGCTAACCCAACAATCCGCCGCGGAAGCCTTTGCAATTAAAACACTAATTTCTGTTAACGATCTGGGCAGAAACAAGTGCAGAATTGGAAATTTTCCATCTTTCACCCCCTCGCCCGTCTTGAGGATCGTTACAGTGGCGCCCAAACGTTTAAGCTTATGTTCGGCCTTCAGCCGAAAATTAAAACTTTGCATAACTTTATATTACGGCTAATAATATGTTTTTCCCAACTCAGTATTTTTTTTGTGTTCCGTTAATTCATCCACATGCGCATCGGCCTCCATTTTTATTTGTTGACACGGATGTTAGTTCCATATGGATTAATTAATGATTTTTTTTTGGTTATCATTTTCATTTTTATAATTGATTAATTAAAAGCAGTAAAATCCCTATAAAGTGTAATATCATGGTCATGTAACCACACCTATTTCCATGTAAAAACGTGTTGACGCTAGGTGTGCTTTCAAGGCTAAGTTTATTATACTACGGTATCGTCATAAATTAAGAACCCGCAATTGTTCCAAATTTTTTTTGTTGACTACGTTGTTTGAATTTTATTTATGACTCTTATATAAATCGGGTTTCGTATGCAAATATTTCCTACACTACTGTTGTTGACGTATTTGTATTTTACCAAATTTAGTGTTTTTTCTTTCATTTTGACTCCATTTTCTTTATCACCTTAGCACGGACAATTATATCTAGAACGAAAGCATGATACGCTATCATGGTCACATCCTTCTTATGTTATATCGCGAAATTATAAATTTTTTTTGATACTATTGGTAATCAAAATTCTATTTTTACTATTCAATTTCCATTACATATTTAGGTGTTATTACGTACATATTATAATAGACTTAGAATAAAAATTTTGGTATATCTGTGCATATGCTCCTCAGAAATAAATTAATATTACAATTTTTGCGATTTATTAATTTATTATACTCAAAGTTTCGCTATCATTAAGTTGGTTTTGGGGATTTTTATTTTTTTTATTTTTTTATTAGTAGTTTTAGGTTAGTGGGGTAGCTCAATCTACTTTCATTACTATTTATTTATTATTTTTTTTCATTTATTTATTTTTAATTTTAATTTACTAAATAACGTTACAATGTCGGTATTCAATTTAAAATCCGAAAATCTCGAAAATGACGAGTTTCGTATTGAATGCGAAATACGCGAAATAACTGGTCCGATGAAATCTCAGTTTTTATCTTTAGATGCTCGACTAGCACAAGAACGTGAAAATCAAGATTTGATACCAACTAAACCGCATCCCTATGCGACTCGGTTTCCTAATAGCGAGATATCTCTATGTTCCATTAAATTACAACACCTGCGAAGCAAACTTATACAGTTTTTAAAGACTAATCCAGAAGCTGAGGATGATCTGGAAATAATAGCCACGCAGATAATACATGTCAGACGTCGTCTAGACAGATTAGCCACTATCGATGATATGAGCAATGCATGTTCCATTTATTTTGAGATTTGCAATTCCCTTCTTACTTTGTGCGTAAATCATAAGCAGAAATCCCAAGATACCGATACCTCCTTGGTGGCGCTTAATGAAATTCTTATAGAACCGGTTTCTGAGGTCACTATAGAAGAAGGACCATCCCAATCGAATAATCAAACTACCACTCAGGGAACCGAAACTTCGTCAACCCCGAAGTCCAAGCCTTCGAATCAGGCCAATTTAGCACTTACGACTTCTCAAAACATTCCTTCAGGCCATACGTATCAAGTTCCACCGCAGTCAGTTCATGTTAGCCCTGCTTTTGTGCCACCGATTCTATCGAACCTGCCACCACCCCCACAAATGCCTCAAATGGAGATATGGCGAGGTAATGATGTTTCACAACCTCAAATGGTTAACCGCGTTACGCCGCCTGTTTATAGTTCAAATAGTGGGAAAAATCTGGAAGGGGCACAAATGAAGCCTGCTGAAACACAAGTTCCGCTATTAGCTAAATTAACACACCATACGCCCGTTTACAAATGGAATTTAAGGTTCGATGGTTCACCTTCCGGCATGGCAGTTGAGAATTTTTTTATGCGTGTGGAACACTTGGCTACGACACATGGGGTGTCATTTAACCACCTAATAAACGAAGTGATGTTCTTACTTAGTGGACCCGCACAGGAGCATTATTGGCTGACGGTTCAACAAATCTCGGGCTGTGATTGGGTAACTCTTCGAAACTCCTTTTTTCACCGATTTCAAGATCGTCGGACAGACGTAGACATTCGAAAACGAATAGATGACCGGAAACAAAAAAGAGGCGAATCCTTTGTTGATTTTTACTACGATATCCTGTCAATGACTATGCCTATGAAGGTTCCATTTTCTGAAACTGAGCTTATGGAGATTCTTAAGAAAAATATGCGTCTCGGATTAATTACCCATTTAGCCGGTAGACCTATTTTCTCCGTAAGCGAATTGGTTAGTACCTGTATTTCGACAGAGGATATTTGGAGACGAATAGATTATATTCCAGAAACAACATTAAAAATCAAGCCACACGAGATTGCTGCTTTTCACAATCTTATAGTACCAAAAGTTGATGTTACTCAACCGAACTTAACTCAAACTATGGTACCGCCTGCCCCGAAGGGAACCGTAGGTCCTCAATTTATGGGGTATCCGGCGGATATTGACGAACTTAATTATAATCGACCGACTACTTATAATCCCCAAGTTGCACCACCGCCTGCACCGCGGTATTGTTTTAATTGCCGACAATTAGGTCACTATTGGTTCCGATGCGATTTACCTTCTACCACATTTTGTTATGTGTGCGGGAAACCCGACGTTAAAACCGTTCATTGCACAGACTGTTCGCAAAAAGCGGAAAACCCTTCGACGGGAATGAGTCGAGTCGGTCCACCTCATTCCCAGACAGCAAATCTTGGGCCACGAACGATACTCTCACGACCTCAGATGTTAACACCGAGACCGAGCATGGGTTATCCCAAGCGTCCGTAAATTGTGTTAATTTTCCGTCTCCTCAAGCTAGTGTGAAGGCCATCAACCATGTCAAACTCAACTCATTTCGATTTCGTGCCCAGAAATACTTTTCTGAGCGTAGGCGCATGTATGCTAAATGTGCAGAAACTATTTTATCCAACATACCTGAATCTCCTCAGGATAATCGCCCATATGTTACTGTTGAGCTTGAGGGGACCAAAATAAGGGGGCTGTTGGATAGTGGGGCGACCATTAGCGCTTTGGGTAAGGGAGCCGAACTGTTCATATCAAAACATAAACTTGTTCTACACCCAATTTCCACATTTGTACAAACCGCTTGCGGTTCATCGCAACCTGTATTAGGGTATGTTATGGTTAATGTGTTATTCCACCAACATACCACTTTAATGAAAATTTTCGTTGTCCCCTCGCTCCAGCAACCGTTATACTTAGGGTGCGATTTCTGGGAGATTTTTGGCATTGCCCCTAACGTGATTGCGAGTTTAAAGCTGGATCCAGTCTCTGCGTCTTCAAATTGTGCCTTGTCCAAACAACACGACCTAACCGAAGTTCAACGACGTCAACTTCAAAGTATAATCGATCGTTTACCAAACTTTGAAAGAATGGGTCTAGGCAGAACTCATGTGCTTAGTCATCATATAGATATTGGGGATGCCCCTCCAGTCAAGCAAAGATTTTACGCTGTATCGCCCGCGATACAGAAACTGATGTATACAGAGCTGGATCGGATGCTGGCATTAGACGTAATCGAGGAAAGTTACAGTGCTTGGAGCTCCCCAATGGCCGTGGTGAAAAAGGCGAATGGTAACATACGATTATGCCTTGATGCCAGGAGATTAAACGCTCTTACGAAGAAAGATGCGTACCCACTGCCTTTGATCGACGGTTTACTGAGTAGATTGGACCAGACTAAATTCATCTCGAGCCTGGATCTCAAGGACGCCTTTTGGCAAATTCCTTTAGATCCAGGCTCCAGAGAGAAAACGGCATTTACCATTCCGGGGCGCCCATTATACCAATTTAAGGTGATGCCATTTGGGCTCTGCAATGCGCCCCAAACTTTGTCGAGGTTGATGCACCGGGTTATCCCACACCAACTTCATGATCGAGTATTCGTTTATCTCGATGATCTCTTGATAACCACAGCCACATTAGATGAGCACTTTGCGATTCTATCCGAAGTTGCTGAGAGACTGGCGAAAGCTGGTCTCACAATCAATGTGGAAAAATGTAAATTTTTACTGAGAGAAATCGAATATCTTGGTCATGTCGTTGGTGAGGGAGGACTGCGCCCCAACCCCGATAAAGTAAAGGCCATTGCAGAGTTTCCGGCACCAAAAACTGTCCGTCAGGTTAGAAGGTTTTTGGGTGTCACGGGATGGTACCGCCGTTTCATCCGCAATTACTCTGTGGTGTCTGCCCCCCTGACTGACCTTCTGAAGAAGGGCAGGAAATTCAACTGGAATGCGGAAGCTCAACAATCGTTTGATACGTTGAAGTTAGCGTTAGTCTCAACCCCTGTCTTAGCGACGCCTCATTTCAATCAAAGGTTCTTCATTCAGTGTGATGCAAGTTCGACTGGAGTTGGAGCTGTCCTTTTTCAGAGGGATCAGGATGGGGAAGACCGACCGTTAGCATATATGTCACATAAGCTTTCTGGTGCTCAACGAAATTACAGTGTGACGGAGCTCGAATGCCTTGCCGCTTTACTGGCTATCGATAAATTTAGAGCATATGTCGAGGGGCTTCCGTTCACTGTAATTACGGATCACTCGAGTTTAACATGGTTGATGTCGACGAAAGATTTAACTGGACGTCTAGCCCGATGGAGCTTGAAGCTGCAAGGGTTTGATTTCACAATCGAATACCGCAAGGGCTCCGAAAATAGTGTTCCCGACGCCCTATCTAGGATATATATGGATGCTTTTTCACTTTCCGATAGACCTCTGAATATCGATTTGGATTCGCCTGCTTTTCGGTCGGAAAAATACACAGAACTGATTCTCTCCTTGGAAAATAGTAGAGCTAAGAATAATGTCAAAACCATGGATGGTAAGGTTTTTATTAATCTTAAACCTCAAATGGAATTGTCACCGGATAATGACCTCCCCTGTTGGAAACTTATAGTTCCGGAGGAACTTAGACAAACCTTGATAAATTCGGCACATACACCTCCTACCTCTGCACACTTAGGAATTCGGAAAACTATTGACCTCCTTAAGCGGTATTTCTACTGGCCTTCCTTATCTTTAGATACCAAAAGCTTTATAAATGCCTGTCAACTATGTAAAGCAAATAAAGCCTTAAATTATTGCAATCGACCTCCTCTGGGAACTCTCTCTGCCACTTCGAGGCCTTGGCAGCGAATTTACCTGGATTTCTTGGGTCCTTATCCCCGAACACGGAGCGGTAATACGTCTATCTTCATTGTTGTAGACCACCTTACCAAGTTTGTGTTGACCAAGGCAGTACGTCAAGCTACCGCCGAAGAAGTGGTAAGATTTCTGGAGACACAGGTCTTCTTGATGTTTGGAGTCCCGGAAGTGGTGGTGACGGATAACGGAAGACAATTTGACTCCGGCTTAATGAATTCTCTGTGCGGAAAATATGGTGTACGTCATATTTACACGGCTAAGTACGCACCTCAAGCGAATGCATCCGAAAGGGTAAACCGGACCCTTCTAGCTGCTCTGCGGTCGTATATACAAGCTGACCAGAAAATATGGGATACTAACCTAGCCGCAATTACCAATGCCCTGCGGAACTCTATCCACGAGTCCACGGGAGTTTCGCCTCACTTTGCTGTGTTTGGGCAACATGCTGTTCTACACGGTTCCGTGTATCCACTTCTAAAAGCTAGCCAACAACTTACGGGAAACGAAATTTATTTGGCTGATAAACCGGACATGCTCCATAGAGTATACCAGCAAATTGCGAAGCATTTGAAAGAAGCAAGGCAAAAATCCCAAATGTCATATAATATGCGAAGTAGATTGCCTAAAGTGCGTGTAGGGCAAACAGTCTTTGTCAGAAACTTCGCCCAGAGCAAAGCATCAGATAACTTTACTGCAAAATTGGCCCCTAAATTTATTAAATGTACGGTGTCAAACTTAATTGGAAACGTTTCTTGCGAATTAGACGACATGAAAGGACAGTCGATGGGAGTGTATCATCTCAAAGACATCAAAATTTAACATTCATATTGTTCTACCTTAGTGCTTATAAACCATGATTACTGTTAATGTACCAAAATAGTTAAATAATTGGGTTGGTCTATTCCTCTCAAATTCACGAAATGGATTTTCCCATTTAAGAGAAATTTCCCATTTAACATATTACTACCCGGCATAAGACTCATCTCAGGGCAAGGTCGTCCCCACGATTTGTAACGAATGTTTTTTTTCGTCCCAAGTATAATCCCGGTGGGCACCCCCGAGTTCGATAATTTATTTATATATTACTGAATCATACTATACCATTCTTAAGTATGTAATGGAACTTGAAAGTACCGAAATTCATTTTGACAAAATTGGAAAACTGGATTCGTATTCCATCCTGGAAATAAAAAAAGAACGAAATCGCATGATGATTGCGATTACGGTTTTTCTTCTTGGACTATAAAAACCAAAATTTGACTAACACGCGGACAGTTTGTATCTGGTGTTTCATGGAAATTAAGTTAAAAAAAAATCTTTACTAAATTTATCTCGGTTCTTTTATATAAACTAAATTTGAATGCATATTATTTGTGCGGTGTTGATAAGAAAAGTTTAATGATAAAGATAAAGATTTAATGTTAGTTATATTAAAATATCGATTAATAATAAGGATAATTTGTGAACATATATACATAGCTAGTGATGAGTGATTATAAGACAATTTAAAATAAATAAAAAAAATAAATCAAATGTGGAAATGGACGAAAGTGTTGTGGACAATTTATTCAAAATTTAATACGTGGAAATAAAACTTAATCTAAATAAAATAATAATAACGACCAGAAATAACTTAATCAACAAACAACAACAAAAATAACTATTTCCAAACTAAAACAAAACAAAAAAAAAAATAACAAAAAAATAAAAATAAAACTGAATAAAAGTCAAATCGAAATTTAATTAGTGAATTGGAAAATTATAGTGATTGGATTACGCGTTTGTATGTACAACGCGCTAATCTTCATTAATAAACAATTTGTGTGTGGGTGTGAGGCCGTATCATGAATGCACTGAATCAATAACAAACGTGCACGAAGTGGCTTTTAAACTGATATTCGGCGAGATCACGAAATTACGTGCAAAGGGAAACTTGGGACTGTGAAGTAGTATTCCTTGCACGTTAGTTCCTAAAATTTAAAATTATAACTATAAATTCAACTCAAGTAAATTAATTATAACTTAACACACAACCTAAACTCTATAAAAACATAATTACATAAATTAACCGTCGACACAATAGATGAATGGAGTTTTTTTTATCATATGGATTAACCACGTCATCATTACGGATTACGCGTACAACAATGCCGGCCAACGCATCGTTAAAAGGTACCATTTAAAATTTTTTTTTTTGGGGTTAATTAAATAATTCAATTTGCTGTTTGAGTAACTCGTTTTCTATAATTATTAAATTTATTTTTTGTTTATTGTATGCCTTTTTGTTATATTTTTCTTATCATTAATAAATACGGGTATGGTAAATTTATTATAAGTAATGATCTTTTTCTTAAATTTCCACCATTCACACTTAGTCGATTTCCGCTAATCGTTTTGATTTCAGGATGGAATAACTAAACTAATTATAGGGTGTGATCATGGTAAGTAGCAATAAATCGTAGGTATATAATTGTCCGTGCTAAATTTTGTTTCCGTAAGATGTAATCGGCGGTAACTCCAGGTTTTTTTCTGCAAGGTTCCATTTTCTACCCACCCATCCACTGAGCCATAGCCGGGCTAACCCAACAATCCGCCGCGGAAGCCTTTGCAATTAAAACACTAATTTCTGTTAACGATCTGGGCAGAAACAAGTGCAGAATTGGAAATTTTCCATCTTTCACCCCCTCGCCCGTCTTGAGGATCGTTACAACCTCTTCTAACAAAAACGATGGGTTCTGCTAGCTTTAGAAAAAGTTAGCGAACCCATATCAAAAAACCTTTTAAAAACAATTGGAAAATTAAAGGTTAAGTTTAGGCTAATTAAATATTGCTAGTGGGCTTGGCTAATTAAATACCCTATGTAAATTTGATTATTCTTCTCATTCTAGAAAAGGCATAAGGCTTTATCCTTTCAGAGCTAGCAGAACCCAAAACGAAAATCGGACAAAAACCGAAATTGGAACCCAAAACGAGATCAATTAACATACAAATAATTGTAGGTTCATTATGGACTAATCAAATGCCCCATTAAAAAATTTTGGGCTCCACTAGTTCTTGACCAAACTTCAGGCCATTTAATCTAAAGCTAGCCGAACCCAAATCGAAAATCGAACCAAAACCGAAATTAGTGGAGCTCAAAATTTTTTAATGGGACATTTGATTAGGACATAATGAGCCTAAAATTATTTGTATGTTAATTGATCTCGTTTTGGGTTCCAATTTCGGTTTTGGTTCGATTTTCGATTTGGGTTCTGCTAGCTTTAGATTAAATGACCTGAAGTTTGGTCAAGAACTAGTGGAGCCCAAAATTGTTTAATGAAGCTTTTGATTAGGCTATAATGAGCCTAAAATTATTTGTATGTTAATTGATCTCGTTTTGGGTTCCAATTTCAGTTTTGGTTCGATTTTCGATTTGGGTTCTGCTAGCTTTAGATTAAATGGCCTGAAGTTTGGTCAAGAACTGGTGGAGCCCAAAATTGTTTAATGAAGCTTTTGATTTAGGCCATAATGAGCCTAAAATTATTTGTATGCTAATTGATCTTGTTTTGGGTCCTAATTTCAGTTTTGGTTCGATTTTCGATTTGGGCTCTGCTAGTTAATGAAGCTTTTGATTAGGCTATAATGAGCCTAAAATTATTTGTATGTTAATTGAACTTGTTTTGTGTTCTAATTTCGTTTTGGGTTCTGCTAGCTCTGAAATGATAAAGCCTTATGCCTTTTCTAGAATGAGCAGAATAATAAAATTTACATAGGGCATTTAATTAGCCTAAAATTAACCTTTAATTTTCCAATTGTTTTTAAAAGGTTTTTTGATATGGGTTCGCTAACTTTTTCTAAAGCTAGCAGAACCCATCGTTTTTGTTGGAAGGGGTGGAGTCCAAAATTGTTTAGTAGAGCATTTAATTAGCCTATTATTAGCCTATAATTATTCATACTATCTTGTAATGTTCTGCTGTATGGGTTCTGCTAGCTTAAGGGACGTAGACTACGAGTATTATGTGTTTTGTTCAGTGTTGTGTATTGTCTGCACCGCGTAGTTAATTAATATTATACACGTGTAGGCAATGTATGTAGAAAATTAAGAAAATGGTGTCAATAATGTAGAGAATGTAGACAATTTAGAAAATTATTATTTCTGTAGCAGTCAACAAAATTCTATGATTTTTTTTAATTTAGAACATTTTCAATATGAAGTACCTTCTACCTTCACATTTAAAACCTAGAACCCAAGATTTTATATGGTAATGAAGCACATTTTTTTATATATTACGGTTAAAGAGTGAATTCGATAAATTGTTAAACGATTAAAAATCGGTTGTAAATGGAGTCAGGGTTACCGACGTTCACTTAAATACCCGTAATATTAGAAATAAGATGCATCAACTTGGAAGTTATTAATGTAAAAATAAACTAAATCTGTTTTAGATTCGATAATTAACCAGTATAGTTAGTTGACTACTGGAAAACTTAATTTTAATTAAATTAAGTACCGCCGGTGCGTCGATTAGGCCCAGCAGAAGATTACCATAAAAGAACATTTTTCCAGCGTCGCCAGGTTGTAATTCCGGCTTATCAGGTCAAGTACTGTACAAAGTTTTTTTAAATTTTCTCAACACTTTTGATATATCCTTCGTAGAACGGACACCAGACATTTACAGCATATTCCAGCTGGGATCGAACGTAAGCATAATACAGGATCTTAATTATCTCCAAATCAAAAATGTCACCCGTCCAACATTTAAAAACCCCGAGCATGGAGTTCGCTCTATCGATGTATGTATAGCTCAATTAGCTTATAGAGCGAAAGTAACCTCTGGTCTTTAGTTTCAAGTTCATCATTTATCTCATAGTCATGTGTAACAGGGTTGGCTTTTCGGTGAAATGATAGAGATTTGCATTTTTTATTTGCATTTAGAGAACTAAATTCGCACCATAACGCTAGATTGTCTAAGTTAAATAAGATCAAATATTAAATTATTAAATATTAAATCTAATAAATGACAAAATAAGACCGAAGGGTTACTGGATATTTGAACCAATATTATTTTTCTTTATTTCAAATTTCAGAGCATATAGCGCCTACTAGGCAGGCTGGACCATCTCTAACTCTATTGGGTGCTAGCATCGTTCGTTTCCATATTACAGCTAGTCGTGTGACTTTTCATTCGGGACACATCGGACTCTGAGGGGCAGATGTGAACCTCCTTAAGTTTAGGGACTGCGGAGGAAATGAGACGGAGGATACCGTCGATTCCGTCGGGTCCAACTAACCGACGTAGCACGGCTGTCATGATAAGGTGAGTAAATAGTGTTACCAATGATTAGGTTTGTGTAAATAAATTTGCATCACACCAAGGCTGCTTCGGCGGCGCTACTTCTCAGACTTGCTAAGTCAGGGGAGGAGATAGTTCTGGTCCAAGAATCGTGGATCAAAAACATCAAGATCTGTGTTATGCGAGCAAAGGGGTACACTATTTTTACGCTTGTAAAACGAAAAAGAACAGATCATGTATACTGGTAAAAAATAATAATGTTTTTCTACTTCCGCAGTATTGCAATGAGGGCATCACTGCGGTCTGTTTAGAGACGGAGGTGAGGAGATTCTGGCTTGCAGTCGCATACATGGACCGAGAGAAGCCAGTGCCGCCAGATTTACTGGAAGCACTTGTTTGTAACGTGGAAACGAGGAAGGTGGGAGTTATCCTAGGGTGCGACGCGAACACGCAATCAACGACAGGGGTGAGTTACTTTCCAAATTTCCATTAAGAACTAACCTCATCATTAGTAATATAGGTCAGGAACCAACCTTTATTATTAGCAATACACAGGAGATCATCCTCTTCTGGATGTTACTCTGGTCTCCAATTTTATTTCACCTATGATCAGGGAATGGAGGGTGACGGAGGAGCATTCCTTCTCTGATCATCGGTACCAAACGTTTAGCTCAATCTCCAAATTACAAATCAGTCGTGTTCAGAAATCCCAGGAGGACAGTATGGCGCGTATATAGGGAGGTATTGGAGGGCAGTATTCGATCTAGAGTCCCAGCACACCCCGACACGGGTAGTGATCTGGATCCAATGGTGGATACTCTTACTAGGGCATGCAATACCTCCATGAGGGAGGGCCCATTAGCAATGCTGAGGGGAAAGCGAAAATCTATTTGGTGGACGGCACTTGCGGGGTGCCAAAAAGTCTGTGGTTCTGCTTTCAATAGAGCGAAAAGTAGCGATAGCTGTCTCGGGGAAATACCTATGAACAATCAGAGATATGATGCAGAATGCGTTATCAGTCACTGCGGTTGGGTCATCAGCTGTGAATTGGGGATTAACCCATCTAAAACAGAGCTGGTACTTTTCACTAGGTGACATAAAAGTCGGGCAATGGTTCCACTAAGTTTAAGTGGTACTATGCTGGCCCTTACTGATAGGACGAGATTCCTAGGGATTCTTAACAGTAAGATCAGTTTGAAACCAAACACGATAAAAGAGTGAAGAAGGCCACTGGGATACCCTACTCTTATAAAAATGTCATCGGAAGGAAATTGGGCTTGAAACCGGAGCTGGTACACTGGCTTTATATGGCAGTAGTAAGACCCATACTGCCGTATGGTGTGAGGATGTGGTGGCCAGCTCTGGAGAAATTATCATACAAGAACATGACGGGGAAGGTGCTGAGATCAGCCTGTTTGCTCATTAGTGGGGCGTTGAAAACGACTCCCACTAGTGCCTTTCGGTAGGTCATGCTATACCTTCTCCCGTTGAATATTACCGGTATGCAAATGGCGGTCAATATGGCCGCATGGCTATCAGCAGTTCCATTCAGTTTCCCTGGCATCAAGGATGGCGTTGGATTGTCACACATCTCTTAACGAGATGAGTGAACACTTCAATATCCAGTTGGTCTGGGTTCCGGGCCACTCTCACGTTGAGGGAAATTTCAGGGTAGACTAATTTGTCTGCAAAGTACGGTATGGTTCTCTAACTGAAACCAGGTATAGAATGTGTAGGAAGGCCTATGTCTGTGCTGAAAGCAGCAAAGTCATAGGAAAGCAGTTGCTTTGGAAAATGCTAGGTGGCTCCACAGTCTGACTGACAGGGTAGCGGAGCAAGTATGGCCTGAGCTGAGCTTGATGCGATCCAAGATCTTAATCACGGAGCGCGACTTAGATAGATTTGTAAGGGTACTTACCGGACAGTGCCTTTTTGAAGTTCATGCGAGAAGGCCGGGTCTGGATGCAAATGACTTCTGCAGAAGCTGCAACAACTAGGAGAAGGAGGAGGCTCTTGTTCACTTCTTATGCGCATGTCCTGCGCTAGCTGTCCGAAGACATGATCACTTTGGCAAATACACTATGGAGCCTCTCTGATATCGAAAGCTGTAATGTGCAAGATGGTTTTAAAGGGAGTTTAATGATGTCGGATCCTGTGATATCACAATGGACCAAAATTGACCTAACCTTGTCCTAAATGGTCCTAAAGCTAATTTTAGAACAAATTTAGGAAACTGTCTTAAACGCAAAATTTCTTTTTACACGAAATTGAACAGTGTAAATTATTATTAAATTAAGGATGGGTGTAATATTCAAATACAAAACACTTTTAATGCTATATTTTAATGCTATACTGTGGTATACGACTTTTGTACACTACACCGAGTGTTCCCCTAGATTTATCGGAAAATTCATATTTTGTAATTGGACTGGGTTTAGTACAAAGTGAAAACACCCGTTCAAGCCGTAGTAACCTGTTAGAAATATCTTAGGGTAAAGCACTTTTAATGCGATTTTGAATTGTTCGAAATACAATGTCAAATTTAATTATAAACGTTGTTGTTGGTTTTAGGGCAAGCTAGCACAAACTTCACATTGGTCACGCTTTTCCATTTTCTTGATTTATTTGTGCAGTAATCTTCGTATTGACGTTTCAGGTCCGACTTATTTTGTTATCACATTTGCAAGTTGTGATGCGGGCGTTCCTCAATTTTCTTCCAAGTTTTATCAATGATCCAGAGTTTGCGTCTCTTTTCTTGGTACCCGAGTGTATTGGTAGCTGCTTTTTTATTAGTTTGGAAGCTAAGCTTCAGCGCTTCATTGTATGTATTTCTTGTGTCGACATCGTTTAATCTGTCGGTGTTAAATTTCTTCCAAATTGGCTTGATACATTATACAGGCTTAAGTTTGAATTATGATATTACCAGCTCACTGTGAATATCTGCACCTCTTATTTTCTTGACATCTTGTTAAAGCGTGACAAATTTCTTGTTAATCATTACGTGATCTATATGGTTTCATGCTCTGCCATTAATTGTGTTTATAGAACTTATCCTTGGTTGCTTCATCTGCTCTTCTATTAGGGCATATCACTGAATTATTGTTTGTGTTTCGAATTTTTGAATGGATCCTTGCTAAGAATATTTGGTTTTTAACTCGGTTCCATTTCATTCGTGTTTTCTTAGCTTTAGCCGTTGTTAATATATCATCTGTTACAGTTCTGATGTTTCATTTCTCGTGTACGATAGCCGAGGGTCGATATTAGTGTTTACCGGTTTGTATTTCTTTTAGTATTACTTTATGTAATCATTTTGATTGGATCAATTAATAATTGAACCATTGATTGCTAGCCAGCTCCCAGGGCTGCTGATTTAGGCATACTGGCGTAAGTGGTCATCCAATTTGTACTAACCGAAGCTTGACATGGATAATTGAGTTATTGTTGCCTTATCTGTCTCCCGCCACTTATTCCCCATTTCAAGCAATATAACTCCAGTGAAAAACAAACAATTGGCGAATCTCTCGAACAGATGTAATACTCAGCTAACCTGAACAAAATGGACATCACTTACATTACAAAGTCCCCATTTGTATTCTTGTCCAAGAGAAGATTAATCACAGTTGTCAGACAATAACCAATACTAAAATTAAACAAAAACTCTTTTCTAATAGAAGTTATGTAGTAACCCCGACTAAGTCGCTCAAGAAACGGACGTTAAAATCAGGAATAAAGTATTCGTTTCGAAAAAGTTCTTGATATCGTGATAGACAGAGAATTTCATTGGCACAGCGAATTTCTTTTAAAATAAAGCCGATTTTAGTCTCGCACAGCGTTATGATAATCGATTAAGTTCATGGAAGAACATTACAAATCGAAATTTTATTTGATCTCATTAAAAACTAAATCGAGTTCAACCAGAAGGAAAATTGTTAATTTCTATAAAGCCTGCTCCATACTGAAAACATATTAAAGATTCTCCCATTTTCTGATTTCCCCAATTTCCAATCACATCATGCCTACATACAGTCAGTCAGTGTATCAGTGCAAATCAAGGTCTACATACACCCTAGGTATGTGTATTAATTCGTTTGGCATGCTGAATGTGGCGTACTTCATTTCCATATTAGTGAACTGGTAATTTTGATTTACAATCCAGCCTGGTAGGCTTACGAATATACATTTGTAGAAACAAGCAAACATCACCCAATCCATCGACTGCAATCGTGCAATTGCGAAAATATTTGTTGATTTAGAGGCCGCGGTATCGAAAACAGAAGTACAATATTTATTGCTTTAAGTTGAAAATTATCCGGGTTAGTGCCGAAGCCTGGATTCATTTGGATATTCGCCCCACGCCACGAGAAGATGGTGGACCTGGGCTTAAACGGTGGTCATTAATCTCCCCGAACACCAAATTAACATCTCATTGGGTATAAAGGAACCATATATAGTGAGTACATACCCCTCTACCTGGAATATATCCTCATCGTGCACGGTTAGTAAATGAGCACCCTAAAAATTACACCACTTGAGCGGAGATGAAAATGAATTCATATATACTTTCAAGCTGGCCCGATTTAATTAAGCGAACTTTTCGGTCATCCAGTTCAGTATCATCCACTCTGTGAATATTTATGTCAGAATTTATTTATGCCAGATCAGTGAACAATATATGTATAGTTCAATTTTAGGTTATAGTGATTGCCCTAAAGGATTTGCCAGTACAGAAAAAAAATCTCGGTTCTCCGGACACCAAATTCATGTTACATAATATACGATCGGATATTTTTTTTATCCAAGCAAAGTATTTGTTTTAATGGTCATTCACTTTTTACTTTTCTTTTGGTTGAAATCGGACGGAACTACCTTCATAGGAGCTTTTTAGTTTTTTGCAAATGTTTTAAAAAGTACATCATTTACGAGAAAAACGATTTGAAATTAAACTGCCCTAAATTATATTGGCCGCAGTATTGGTCCAAATCATATTTCCCAAATTCAAGCAGAAATGTTTTTTTTTCACAAAAAACTATTTTGCAATAAAAATTCAGTCATGTACAACACAGACGGATTGATTGATTGAAATTAATCTTCTAACTTAAGATTTTTTCACAAATTGAGAAATCCCAGTCAATTTTGGCCGAAATCGGCCAATCGGAAGTGAAGCATCCATAGAAGCTTTTTCAATTTTTGCAAATGTTTTGAAAAGTATATCGGCTCGAATTTGCGACTAATAACTAAATGATTCCAAATAAAATTTGGAACAACACCATATCAGTTTTCCAAAATGTAAGCGGAAATTACTGTTTTGGTATTGTAATCATGAAAAGTTATGAAATCGTGCGTGCGTGGTGTCGTGCAAAAGACCGAAATGATTTACTGATCCGGGTGAAACTTTCTACGTATGCTTTTTACACAAATTGAGACACCACAGTGATTTTTAGCCGAAATCAAAAGCATCGTTTCAGACCAGTTTTCTAAAATTCAAGCGGAATTTTCGATTTGTCATAAACCGTTTTATAAAAAAAATTGGCATCTCTACAGCCCAGACAAATTGATTATTCGAGATGAAACATCATTGGAATTTTTTTTCATAATTTGATAGGTCCATGCGAATTATGGTGGACGTCTATGTACCGGAAGTGACAGCTGCCGTAGGAGCTTTTTCAAATTTTGCTGTGAAGCTTAAATTTTCATGGAATGACTTTGTTGGTTTTCTGAAACATTATGAGGAATAATGGTTTTTTTTTCATTATACAGGACAGTTTTTATCAAAAACCTTGTAGGTTCCACTTTCAGATTTAGTAATTAAGTATGGTGTATTCGAAATTAATCAAGTGTTGGTCACAACACAAGCATGTGAAGTCATCCCAGTTTTTCATCCTAGCAATTTTTTTTTTAATTATTTACACGAAACTATTCTATTCCATCCCAGTTTTTTCATTTTATCCCTCTATAAGACGATTTAAGGGTAACATATAATGACAATTCCAGTGCCAGCCGTATGTAAAGATTGGCAAACCTTCCAGCTTCGATATGGCTCCATATAAATTTTTAAGTAAATCGTCTTTAACTTCCAAACCCTTCTTGGGCCGGAAATAGGGATTAATATATCGGAATGGTATGTAATTGAGTGATTTCTGACCAAATGGCCAGCACCAGCCGTTTGTTGAAATTTGAGTAAATGACCAAATTCTAAAATCTCAGGTTAAGTTAAATAAAAATTTGTATCCCTTATGAACTTTCTCGGCAGAGCAAACTATGGTGGGCACCCCAGAGCCAGCCGTATGTTAGGATTGGAACAATTTTCCAGCTTCCAAATACGAATTTGTATTTAATTTAACCTGATATTTTGGAACTTGGCCAGTTACTCTGAGAATTTGAGACTACGGCTGGTGCTAGCCATTTGGTCAGCAATCACTCAACCATTCCGAAACATTAATCGCTATTTCCGGCCCAGGAAGGGGTTAGAAGTTATAGACGGTTTTCATATAAATTTACATTGGGCCATATCGAAGCTGAAAGATTTGCCAATCCTAACATACGACTGGCATTGTGATCCTCATTATAAGTTACCCTTAATATTTTAAACTAATATTATGGCGTATTGTTATCTCGAGCTTAAAATATACAAAATTACTATTGCAAAACACAATTCAATATTTCCAAGGGTGAATTGGTTTTACATGAACAACACATAAACGAAAAACTGGGATGGGATAATTTTTTATTGTGTTTATAGTACAAAACGTCTTATAGACGTATAAATTGAAAAAACTGGGATGGAATAGAATAGTTTCGTGTAAATAATTAAAAAAAATCCTGAGATGAAAAACTGGGATAACTTCACATGCTTCCACAACACTTACACCACTACTTTTCTTTTCTAGTTTTTCTATTACTCCACTCATTTTCCCCGTGGTTTAATTATGACCTCTTCGGTTACCTAATTCGATTTGAATAATTCCTAATGTACTTCAGAGGATTCGCTAGCCTCGGATTAGTTTTTCTAGTTAATGTTTTAAACTTTTATTGATCCCAATATAAGTGAACATTGATTATGGAATGGTAAAAATATTATAATTTTTCGGATTTTTTAAAATCACCTGCCAATAATTTAGAAAAGTGTTCGTTAAGAAAAGTGAATCGTTTTGATACGCACAAGCACCTATAATCATTTAGCATAGTTTTAACAAAAGCTTCACAATGGCATATGTCAAGTTTGTGATTGATTGACTGATTAGAATGTACGGCCAAGGCTAAGCAGGGATCCCGGATACGCCGGGCCTACCGTACACCCCTTTTACATATAACAAGGTGGAGGGATAGGAAAGGTTATTAGATATGATGAGTCAATAGTTAGGAAAGCACAAGACAGCACAATAATTTTTGTTTTCTGGATATAAACAATCAGCAATCACGATCCTAAAAAATTTTAATTGGTAAATTTCCTGAAATAATACTTCATGTTATGAGGATTAACCATCTTATCCACCCATAAAATTAACAACCAGCGATAACTATTTATCCGACTTAAAACAAGCTAACCAAAAAATCTTTACCAATTTACAGTCTCCCGAACAACCTAGAAAATAATTTAATTAAAGTAGTGCCATGAACCCCGAAAATACAAAAACTATCTAAGTACAGCAATATTTGTCTGCATTTAAATTTTATTCTGTATAGTCTCCAAGTCATCTATAATTTCAAAAATTCAAACATCCGCTGAAATATCAAATTTATTAGCAAACCCGGTTATAGCCATTGTGATTCCTACCTTGTCTGCTTCCATAAAAAATCATGAAAATTTGCAAGCTTCCTAAAAAAATATTAATTAGAATTGAAATTTAATTTAAACAGGACTCAGCAACACCACTGTTATGTAACTTTATAAAATTTCCCTCCTCCGATCTTTCAATTTTCCATAAAATCATATTCGTTTGATCTATTAAAATAGTTTTATTAAACCGATTGACGTATTCTTAATTTCAATTAGAACTAAATAAATTAGCTTAGTCAGGAACTGCAATGAATAATGGCATTAATAATGCACACCTAATAAACTCTGCTGCTAATCAAACTAAAATCTAATAAATTTAATAATTTATTACTCAGAAGCTGAATAATTGGATACTAGAATATCACTAAAATCAGCCAATATCTTAAATCAAAATACGGCAGGGTAAAAGGGGAACAAAAAAACACGGTCAATATCTTCATACAAACGCCATGGAAATTTCCTTATGTTAAGATCTTCCCCGACCCCACCTATCCATAGCTCGTACATGCGGCGTGCACATAAACCCTGCCCATCCACTTTCAATCCCGATAAACTATACCTTTCGCTTTCAAGTCATTCCTCATTCATAACTTCACCATTATCCGCTAGGACGTCCCTACTCCGACGATCACCGTACAATATACAGAGCAAAATTTATGTGTATGCACGTAGAGTGGATGACGAACGAAATTACCACTCTTCAAGCATACACCCCAACCACGATATATACATTTTATACGACGATCATCAAATCAAAGACACCACCGCGTAAAATGGTAAATTTCTAAACGAAAACCACCCTAAAATAAACGAATGAAAATTCATTTCTCCGCCGCATCTACAAGATACAATCAAGTAAAAAGAAAAAACTCTTCAAAAACGAAATTCCATAGCACTTGTATGAAAGTTTCTCCTCGAGTTTACGTTTTACGTTCAAACATACAAAGCCTATATATTGCGAGATGGCCGGATACACACACATAGGCCCTGATTTATCGTTTACTATACATTCATTGCTGCGCGATCATCACACATACACAATTTGAAACAAACCTTTTGACACAAAAAACACGAAAAACAAACTTCGTAAAACAACAACAAAAAATGTTAGCGAGTGTAACAAAACAGAGCAACAGAATTGAAAAATCCTTTGTCGCGCAAACAATACTCGATAACCCACGACATACGAAGTCTACGTGTCCGTAGGTTATACAGTAAAACTAGTTCCTCTGTATAGATCAATATGTAACTTTGTATTCGCACTCCTACCAATTTGAACGCTGAAGTCGCCCACGACAGTGATAATATCATGATGATGGATGCTACACATAATGTCTTCCAGCTCAACAAAGAATAAATCTATGACATTTAAGTCAAATTTCTTTACTAAGGGTGCGTTACAAAGCTCAAATTGTAGAGAAGCACCTAATTATTAATAGTTAGAGGACTACTTGATTAACTTGACATTGCCACGACTATAAGTTTAGTAGAGATTAGGGATTCAAACTTAAATAAAACCTACAAAACAAGGAGATGGTCGTATGGAAATATCAAGAATTTTATCCATTTCGACCAAGAAGATAGCAAATCAGAGTGTTGCAAATAAGCACAATCGGTTATCATTGATCGGATCCAAAGTTATTTGAGCCTGGCGAGATTGCCTTCCCTGGAAACTATACTTAAGCAAATGGAATATCATAGAAGAATATAAATGTGGGAGGCCGATCCAGAGTACGACTATGAGACGAGATGAAAGTAGATTCGAGGTACGTCTCCCATTCAAGGAAGAAGTAAAGCAAGTATATTTGTTGTATAATATAGCTTGGCAACACTTGGCATCGATGGAACACAGATTTATAAAAACGAAAATTTCGGCAACTATATCATTGATTTATGGAGGAGTATGAGGCTTTGGGTCGTATGAGTTTGATTGGTGAGCAAGAACAGCACTAAAAATAAGTTTCTGGTGATGTTACGATGGGCTAAAGTGTTCAATCGCTTTTGGTAGACATGTTACTGAGTGCCGTTTACATGAATACGTACTAACGGGGGAGATAGGGAGAAAATGTTTCGGATGATTTAGTTTGTAGCGGTTAGAATATTGTCAACCAATGTTCTAATCGTACATATCGCACACATTACATTCTCGCTATCCAGCGAACACTTAAGAGCTAAAGTTGCACGCCGTTTGTACCATTTCGGTTAGTGCTACAATCACTAAAATTTGTTTGGCTTATCGTTACAAATAAGCAACGGGCCTCTAAAATTTTGGTGGACGTACCGCTGCCCTAAGTGGTTCAAACGGAGCACAAAACTTAAGCTCTTACGTTTTCACTTATTGAGGCTTAAATCATCATTCATCACTATGTACATATGCAAACAAAGTTGGCATATGTGAAGTTTGTGAAAATTGTTTGATTTGTAATGCATCAGCAGCATCTTCGTTAGCATCAGATATTTTGGAATGAATGAGATATTATTCCTAACCAAATAATTATACCAGTTTTACAACAAAGTAAGTTAAATTCGCCGTTTTATTCTACATTACAAATGCTTAAATGGGGATGATTGTAGTTTATGCAAAAAATTTAAATTAATTCAACATGAAGTGTTAAATTTATGTTAATTTTCCTTAATGTTTTATTCAAGTAATTAATGTTCTCAAAAATTAATTGATTTTTAATTTATTACGGTAATAAAATTTTATTCACTCGAATAAAGATCATATCAATAGAACTTACCCCATTAATTATCGTTAAACTACACTCACTGAATATTTTTCGTGTTCATTCATATTTCAATTAGAATAATTATTTAGGGTGTTAATCCTCCAAATTCTCATCCTTGAGGATATAAATGCTTTTATAAAGATAGTTCCTTGGCCTAAATAAGGTATGTATACAGTTTTAATTTTTTTAATAAATTGGCACCCAAATCAAAACGCATTGTACTGTTAACAACATTTTTAGTTTTAACAAATTGGTGCCGAAAACAAATAAATAATGTACGATAATTTTGTTGCCAGGCTTTTTATTTTATTTTATTTTTTTGGGGATTTAATTACCTTAATATTTTATCTCATTATACCAAAAACACAAAAACAAAAAATGTTTTATAATTTATTTAAAAAGTAGGAACACAAACACAAAACAATAACAATCAAAACAAACATGTTATCCAACAATGCTATCTGCTATAATAAAATCACACTCCGCAAAAATTGGCTTCAATTCAAAATGTATATACGAGTTTTAGAGCCAGAAACAACAATTACACAAAACTACAAAATACAAAAAAGAAGAGTAAATTGCTGGTGAAAAAAATTGATGCTGGAAAACACATTTAAAATAAGACACAATTTGTATATCCTTTTTACGATGTGGACGTACATTGTTTACGGTTCATAGCAATTCCACCTCTCATTGAGCTTTGAAAGCATCGTAATATCAAAACAGTGGAACAGCGAATGAAAATTCAAAAATAAAAATTGAAAATCATTGAATGGGAACGTATTTCACTGGCAGTATCTACTAGATAAGTAGGTATGGATAGATCTCAGTCTCCAGTATCCATTAAACGTGAGTATTAGTGTAAATTGGATAGCACGACATTTAAATGTTGAAATCAAATGTTATACATTTAATCTAAAATCTATAATTATGTAATATGCAAGGAACTCGCATTTTAAAGAAAATTACCGAGCAATTTTTAATAGTTACCTGCATCTGCTCTTAGTTTTCATACTTTCCTCTATTCCCATGTGTCATACCCACTTCCTTTTCATATCACGCTCAATTTCAGACTGTTTTGTTTGCAGTAGACCATTTGTCATTTTCTTCGGTCAGAAGTATCTTATTCAGTGTTGTGCAATTACGCGTAAAAATTAATTGTTTACATTTTTTACGTAAACAATGTAGAATACTCGTAAATTATTTTCTAGTAGATAATACAACCATTATACAAGCAACCACTTAATATATTATTTTCTGGGCCTGTCACCTGCTAATTAATTGCGCTACTACCACAATTTAATGTGTAAATTATTACATAAATATTCTTTAGAAAGAAGACAATTTAGAAGCGTAATTCACTTGATATTTGGATAAGGGAAGACATAATAATAGCAGATCCATCTATGATCCAAAGGATGAAATATATTGTTAATAGCTCAGACAAATTTCATTTGATTGGATTTCTGGAAGCGCCAAATAGTTTTTACGTGGACGGTGGAATAGTTATTTTAAAATTTTAATGTACTGTTACTATAAAAAAAATATCTGATCATTTTTATCAGTGTATGTTTTTACAATTTTGCACTAAATACATGCATTTAACAAAATTTGAAAAACCCGGGTTTACGAGTATTGGTACGCAAAGGAAATTAGAAACACAAAAAATTAGTTTAGCCAACAATAAAAATGAAATTCAAATGTCAAAATTTCAATAGATGTAGTTCCATGTAATGGTTGTATTATCGACTAGACAACGTATTTTATATTATTTTAAATAGTTACATTGTTTACATTTGTTACGCCATGTAAGGTAAACAATTTCGCGCAATTAATACAATTATTTACGCAGTCTCACATCGTATTTCTGAAGGTAATTTTGATACCAACATTTTGTGGAAAATGGAAAATAAAGTGAAAGCTCTGTTCAAAGTGGGGCCGGATCTTCACATTGGCTCAAAAACAGCAACGAGTCGATGACTCAAAGCACCGTTTAAACCTGTTTAACCGTAATAAACAGGATTTTGGCATCGGTCTGTGACAATCTATGAAACATGGATTAATACTCCGGAATCAAATCGTTAATCACCTGAGTGGACAGCAGCCGATGAAATGCGTCCGAAGCGACTTCAAATGTCGGCCGGCTAGAGTTTAGCATCCGTATTTTGGTATACCTAAGCTATTTTATTCGTCGACTATTGTGACAAAGGAAGGACATCAACGGTGAACATTACATGACATCATTAACGCGCTAGAAATTGCTAAAACGGCTCTAAATGCAAAAGAATAAAGTTGAATTTCCCCAAGGCAATGCACCAAAACATGTACGAACTGATGTCTGAATTGCTTCCCCGCATCCATTGTATTTCCGAACCTATGGCTCCAAGCGACTAGTACCGATTCGCAGACCTGGTAAAAATGGTCCAGGGAAAGATATTTTGTCAAAATAAACGTTTATTTTGAGGCTAAAGATAAATCGTACTACAAAAAAGACATCGTAATGCCAGAGAAGCGTTGGAATGAATGTATCACTCTTGAAGAAAACTATGTTAAAGAATAAAGTCGAATTTTGCAACAAAACAAATTGTTATTTTAGTTCTGAAATAGTTAAAGAAACGTTTTCCAGATTTAATAAGTGTTCCATAACTGAGAGTTGCCTAAAATTTTCACAATCAGCCCACCATTGTATATGGTACAACTGGTTATGTCTGTTGCAACAAATACCTTAGAAGCCTTTTAAGCCGCTATAAGCTTAGGAGTAGTCGGACTAAATGACTCTAAAGCTTCGGATTGGTTTAGTAAGAATTTGAAGAAACTCTTTAAAGAAGGTAAATCTTCATCGCATGCAATTTGTACCCATAATGCGCGAGTCTCAGCATCTTGTTTCTTCTCCATAAGTTCGTTACGTTTCGTGATTCTGCTTCTTTACTACTCGTTTTCAACTCCGCACTGCTTCATCAGATATATCGAGGATTATTATGATGGTCGATGCGTTTGTTTGATAAATGGGTGGTTGTTCTATGAAACTCCTATCTGAAAGCTACGAAATGTTTCGCCTGATCGGCGATAAAAGCCCCTTCTAGTATTTATACTTGTGAGCTGACGATAAGTCATTATTTTCATGAATGGTTCGAAAACGGTTCGATGTTGATTTTCTGCAGCCTAGCTCAACAGGTTACATCATAGTAAGATTCATGCTGTTACTATTAACAATTTGAGATCCGTCAGGATTGGTAGTTATATATTCCTGTATGAAACGATTTAATCCGGCTTCTACTATTTACTATTGCTTGGAGAAATATTTTAAGCCACTTTCTTTGTCCGCCTGATCGCTCTCATATATAGGATTTTTCACGTTTTCGTAGTCCTATTGTAATACCTTAATACGAGCTTATGTTGTCCACCAACCAAGTAATTTTGGAATTTTGCATTCTAGTCCTTAATCGAACTACGTGTGCCTTTAAATAATTTTAATTTTATTTCGGGACCTCTTTTAATTGAAAGCACGGCTATAGTATGCTCCTACAAGCCGTTGTCGATGCCGGAAAAATGTAATTCACGTGCATTGCGGTAAAACCGGGTTATTCCCGACAGTCGAGTTTTGCATAGGTCGCTATTGTACCAAAAATCCTTCGAAAATTGTTCTTCCAATTTTAATAGAGGATTCAGCGTATCCAAACTTAGTATGGCTAGTTAGTCCTTATAAACATACCGGTAACTTGACTGCAGCCCAGCAAAAGTCTAGTTACCGACATTCAACCGTATGGTTCTGGAAAATGCCTTTGGATTATTGGAAACTAGATTCTGGTTGCTGCAGTTTTCAGAACAATCATGCATAGAAAATACTGTTATAGCTGATGAAGAGATTAAAGGAGAATTTCTTGATGGTTTTGAAACAACTAATAATAACTTTAATAAAATCGTCGCAGTCAGTAGGTCAGGAATTTTATTTGGTTCTGTAGGCCAGTAGGTTGGCCTTCTAGTGGATGAAAGTTTAATTTCAATGTTCTGCCTGTTTCAAACAGCTCCCTTCCTTTGGCAGTAGTTCTATTTGATCTCCAGTAATCATATTTGGGTTATACCTGGATGGACAGTAGATTGTATTGTACGTCTATACTCGTACTTTAGCTCTTGTTATTTTTGGATAGATCACAGTACCTGCTTGTATAGCTTCCTCCTATATTTTTAATTCTATGAGGTGTTTAATATTATCCTTAATAATGAGTGCTGTCCCTCCTTTAGCTCTTTCTGCTGGATGTAGAGCTTGATAGCACTGTTATCCACGTATTTTGGCGTACGAGGTTCTGGTAAAACGACTTTCTAAGATTAGGCATATATAATTTTTTGTGTCTAGAAATACTTCTAATTCTGAAATGCGTTTCAGAAAGCCATTTTGCATTCCTAAGCAATTGAGACAGTCAAAGACGAGCTTTACTTATCGCATCCGTTATATTTTTATCTTGGCTCATCGTTGTATTTTCCAGTGTTCGTAGTCTCTGTTCTTGTTTTTTTTTTCAGTAGATTCTAGTCTTTGGTCCTGTGCAACCAGATGTGAATTGATAGCGGTTAGCTTCTGAAGTATTTCTTGCAGGATATGGTTTTCCTGACTCGGTGCTGCCTTGATACTTTCATTCTGTTTAGCCATTTGTGCATATGTCGTGCATTCTCTCTGTTTAGAGGGATTTGTTTCTGGCTCCCTATTACAATATTTGTTCTATTGTATGGCCTCAATCTTAACTTTTTTTGGCATAAAAAGGTGGAGGCCAACTTTGAATCTTTATCTTTCACCGGATGTGTTTAGTGACCTTTTTCTTTTATTCTTCAATTATTCCTTCATCTGCGCTTGTACAATGGAGCCTTCTGGCCGTGATTCTAATTTTTTGCCCAGCTTTGCTTGAACCATCCGATGGTTTGAGCAATGATTGTATTTCATAACATTCTGTAGGTTTATCGGTCAATTGCATTCACTATCCAAACGTTATTAGTTAGTGCAGTGACTTTATAGTTTTCGTTTGGAACTAGCTTCACTATTTTTTTTTAAATATTCAGGATATTCACTAACATTAAGTATGTTAATTTTTGGAGGTGGTACATCTCTTTATGATTTGGTTGATTTTCCTGCACTTTTTCTTGGTTAATTACATTGGGTGTATTGACCGGTTGCAGTGGTCTCTCTCGGTTGCAATGATACGTTCTTATGTACATTCACTAGCTCCGTGGATAAATGATCAAGACGTTGGGGTTTTGATTTTCTTACGCTCTTTGTTGATTGTTGCACCTCAGCGAAGATTCTGCTTTTCTTTTTTTTGACGTCTAGTTTTAATTTGCTTTCGAATAAAACTTGTTTCATACTAATAGGTATAGTATTTTCTTTCGCTTGATTCTCATTTTTGATTATGTTCTTCTTTAGGCTATTGGACTTCTCTGAATATGACCAACGTTTTCTCTAGCGACATCGTGATGGTATTCTTAGTTCAAGTTCTCTATGCGTTCAACATTTTCCTTCTCCTGTTGAGTCGCGAGATGCATTTGTCTAGAGGTAATCTAGAGATTCTTGAGTTTGGTATGAATGGGTTCCGCAGTGGTATCTGGCTCACCCCAGAATCGAGCGTGTTTCGTGTGGGGATGGATTATCCATCTGAAAAATTCCATTTTATTCTATACACTCAGTGCTTTAACGACTAGTTATTACCGCAGTTACCGACCTAACCAATGAGATTGGTTGGTAGTGGATCAGTGGAGAGAACTTCATTTTCTAGGTTCCCGGTGTTCGACTACTCTGCCGTTTCTCGATCACCAGATCCTAGTTGGTTAATTAGCGGGAAGCACCACGTGCATGTGATGTTACCATTTGGGCTACGGTTCGATGATGTGATGAGATGAAAACGTGATGAGGCCTGCTAGTGATAATAAAGTCAAGTCAAATTGAACAGGTCATGAAGATACTAATCCTCCCGGATGACCCGTTACACGTTGAATTATTGCAATTATAGTCAATAATTCAATAATTAGCGATATTGTTTTGGCCATTGAGAGAAATAATTTACGTTTTTGCTCGTGTTTAATTCAGCCTCAGCATGAACTAATGTAATACCTTTAATCTATATTCCGAGCTTTCCACTGGTAAGGGCTGATACCGAAATATTGAAATAAAGGCATAGATTGGAATTTAATTAGAACTGAACGTTCATTTATTTTCTTGCTGGTTATATACAAATTTGATATTTGCTTGTGGTTGGGTTTTACATTATATTTGAACATATCAAATATATTATTTTATAAATTCAAAAGTGCAGAATTGTACAAAATTAATTATAACTAAATTAAAATTATGCAAAACTGCATATAATGTTGTAAGTAAATGACTCTATTCATATTGAACGTTTATTTTATTGATGTGCTTTACACCAGCGCCTCTAGAGGAGTGACTCTGGCTGGTTTATTTTTTTTTGCATCAATTTTCCTTCTGATCATCACAAAGATGATGCCTATGAGTGCGAGTGCCAGGAGTCCATACGTGAGTGCATAGTGGTGCACGTGGTGGTGAGATAAGGTGGTTTCTCCTGTATTCATCGTTACTGCTCTTATTCTGGTCTGTAGTTCTTCCATTCCTTGTATTTTTGACAAGCCTTGAAAGTGATAGGAGTAATCTTGTGGTTGCTTGGCCATTTCTGTTGAGAGATTAAATGTTGGTACTATTGAGGAGTATACCTTGTGATAATACGACTGCTTCGCTGGTATGGTTATGGTTCTTCCCTTCAGTGTACAACCAGAACCTAAGCTTATTATCCCGCTTCTTGATATCTTTGTGGAAAATGGCTTGTTGACAAACGATACTGATCGTACGTTCAGTTGGTACTGAATAAAGCCATCTGTAATCTTTTAGTTGGATCCACGTATCGGGCATGTTGGTCGTCTTTCTTTCAACCACCTCGCATTTGTTATTGACTCTTTCTTGTCGTAATAGGAGCAGTTCACATAAAACGTCATCGTCTTGATTCTGATGCATAGCCTGGGTTAATTGGCATGCTAAAATCGTTGGTGCTAATACAGTTTTGCCATTCCGAAGTTGTCATTGAGGAATATGTGTGCCGATGCAAATCTGTCACCAGAATTTCCATTTGTGGCTGTATAATTATAGATGGAATGCTGGGGGTAGGCAGCGGTATGGGCTTATATATCTGATATATTTCCTTATATACTAATGGCAGCTTCACTTCAAATATCAAATATTTTCCTTGCAGCCTTGTCTTGGCTGTCATGAACTGGTATAGCGCCAATATGTCATTAGTGTCATCGATATTGGGAAGCATGAGCTCAGGTGGTAGATTTCTGGTCATGAAATCTATTTCCTTTTTAAGTTGTTGTGTCGTCAAAAGCCTCGTGGTAATTACTCTATTGTGCGTAACCAATTCCGCTTCTTTCACTGTATCTTGAATTTCCTTGAATGCAATCATGCGTAACATTGTATGTACTGATGGAGCTAGAAAACCCGTTTTTTATCGTTGTTCTCCAAAGCCTCCTCTAACTGATTCTTAAATACCAGCCAATGCTTGTTAATGTCTTCTTCTCTAGTTTTGAGATTCCTGAATAGCTCCGTGAAATGGTTGTTGTTCAGCTTGAGATTTTCTATTTCCTGCTCATAACGCGCCGCGGCTCTGTCGGCTAGCACTCCGAATAGCTCGTTGGCTATGCTTACTCCTAAGTTAAAAAGTCCTCGTTTGCTTCTTCCAAAACTCACCTTATGGTGGTGAAGCAATTCATCATTGTGCTCTATTTCTTGTAAGGATTGTTCGAACGCTGGTTCTATTAGTTCACATGTATTTGCTCTTGATCTTTTAGTGGTACTGGAGTTTGTGAAGTTGATAGGATATGAACAATATCTAGCTAGCCTATCTATGGAGCGCTTATAGGCAGTTAGTTCTGCATAATAGTTGGTTAGATTATAATACACTGTTATGTTCCAGTCGTTGTTTGTAAGTTCGAGCTCTCCAATGGATTCAAAATAGATACCTGCGGTTGATTTTCGAACGTTGTGATATTGTATGGTAGTGAGCTCGAATTGCAAAAACTGAACGTAATTAGTAGTATGAGCAGTGGTGCATAGATCATCTTTGTGAGCGTGGCAACTCGAGGCCTGCAGACCTTGAGTTTTTCTACTTTGTTGTCGTCTGTTGTTACAACTTCATTTGATTCGCTTGTTGCATCTTGATTATCCTTAATTGGAAGGGGCCTTATCTTTGTAATAGGTCTCTTGAAGGTAATATTTTTTGGACCTTCTATTGATATACTCTGGTTAGACCATGTGACCCTGGATGTGTATCTGTTATCCTTCCCATTGCCCATCTTGTAGGTGGTAGTTGTTCATCCTTAATTAGAACTAGCTGACCAATCCTGTAGTTTGCCTTGGGCTCTTTCCATTTGTATCTTTGCTGTAGATTATTAAGTATTCCTTTGACCATACTTTCCAAAATCCTTGAGTCATCCTTGAAAGTAGGGTCCACCTCTGTTTTGCACTTATGTTGGTTTTCTCTGACTCAGGGGGTGAAATCAGTGGTCTCCCGATCAAAAAATGCCCAGGTGTCAAAGCATCAAAATCATCTACATCGCTTGACAGTGAAAGAATCGGTCTGGAGTTTAAACATGCTTCAATTTGTGCTAGCACGGTGCTGAATTCCTCGTAGGTTAGTGTTGCTTCACCGATAACTTTCTTTAAGTGGTCTTTCGTTGATTTGACTCCAGATTCCCAAATGCCCCTGAAGTGGGGACTACCGGGCGGGATGAAATGCCAGTTTGTTCCATGGTTAGCTGCTTCCTGCGCTGCGTTGTTATTTGCTTCTTGCATAGCCACCTCTAGCCACTCCTTACTCAGCGCGTTCCGAGCTCCAACGAAGTTGGTACCGTTGTCACTGTATATGTTTAAAGGTGTTCCCCTTCTTGAGGTAAATCGTCTAAAAGCTGCCAGGAACGCTACTGTTGTTAAATCACTCACCAGTTCCAAGTGGATTGCTTTAGTAGAAAAACATATGAATAACGCGATATATCCCTTGTAGGACTTGTTTCCTCGTCCTTTGGATACTCGGATTGCAAATTGACCCGCGTAATCAATGCCCGTATTGGAGAAAGGGGCAGATGGAGTAACCCTGGCTTCTGGTAACATACTCATTAACTGTTCTGATGCTGCTCTTCTGTATCGAAAACCTTTTACACGGTTGTGAATTGTAGTGCGCACTAGACGTTTACCACTCAAAACCCAATATTTTAAACGTAATTAGGCTAGAGTTGCTTGTACGCCTCCGTGTAATACAAGATGGTGTGCTTCAGTTGTGATGAGCCTTGAGTAAATATGATTTTTTGGTAAAATCAGTTGATGCTTTTGATCATACTTAAGATGAGATCTTTGTAATCTACCGCCGACCCTCAACAAACCATTTTCGTCTAGGAATGGATTAAGTGTTGATAGTTTGCTATTAATTTTGACTTTATTTGTTGTTTTGAGGAGTTTAATGTCTACGGCGAATTCCGAATCTTGAATTGTTCTTATGATTACATTGTGTGATCTGGCCAATTCGCCTACTGTTAGAAAACTTGGTATCTCTCCAGGAACTTGATGTATTCGATTTTTAAGGATAGTAATAAATCTGTAGCAGTACGCTAAAGTTCTTTTGATTTTAAGAGCCGAGGAAAAACGTGAAAAATCTATGAACTCTGGTTGAGGAGGTGCATTGATAAATCAGCAATTTGTTTTTAGTTCTTTATTGGCTGCTTCTTCAGTTGGTTCAAGAGTTAGTGGGTAATTTGAGTTTTTAAACCAACTTGGTCCTTCCCAACAAAGCTTGTAGTTTTGCAATTGCCGCACGTTCATTCCACGTGAAGCTACATCCGCGGGGTTATAACTGGATTTTACATAATGCCATTGACTAGGTTGCATAAGCGACTGGATCTCAGCTATTCTGTTACCCACAAAAGTTTTGTATTTACTGGGATCGCCTTTTTTCCATCCAAGGGTGAGGACTAAAAAGTGTGATTTTTGCAGGTAAAATCAGCAAATACGAGTACATGTTAAAGACCACGAAATATCACGATTACCAGATGAAGTGTGCATATCCGCATTTATCACCGTACACAGACACAAATAATTTTCCAATGCTGGTTTCTGAAAAATATGAAGAAGGAAAATCTGTTAATTTTTAAAATTGTAATAATCATCAATTAGACAACTATACGAGTATGTTAAGTTCTAGAAAATAATACTTGCATTAAATTATCCATATTTTGCGGTTTTGGCTTACACCTTATTAACTCATCAATTAGTAAAATAATAATTAATTAAAATTTTAAAACCACAAAATAATTCAAGCTAAAAATTTATTTAAATTTTCATAATATCAGTCAGACAAAAATAAAGCAACAAAACATTAAAATTTATTGATGTGATGACAAATCATCATCAACATAATATTTATATTATGTATATGCATAAACATAAAATTATTACGTATACATAAAAAAAAATTATACATAAAAATCCATTGTTATATGGTTTAGCACAGGAGACAAAAAGCCAACGTAAAAAATATATGGCAACCACTATTAAAATAATTACTGGTCATTTAAAAATACAACAAAAGCCACAGTAAGAGAATGGCAGCAACGTTTTGTGATTTTGATTTCGTTGTTGAGTTCCGCGTGGGGTGTGTGTCTGGCGGTGCTTGCGCTGTGGTGTGATGGCTTTTATCGCTAATATAAATTATAATAAACGGTTTAATAATTAGCATGAAATTTAATATTCCTTTCGTGAGCAGCGACTACATAATAATTCACAATGGGCTTGTTGTTTTAAATTGGTAACAATTAAACATTTCGTTTTTGTTATACGTTTTATGTTATATACGGATTACTGTGCGAGTGTTAAATTGCGGGGAGATTTTACATTTTAATTGGCCTCATTAATAAGCACTTGAATTTTTTGGTTTTGTTAAGCACGTTCGAATTGACCTGGGAAGAGTTTATTATCTTGACATAATCACATCGATCACAATATTCCAATATCATAATTAATTATGGGCGTCAGGCGGAGAGCGGCAGAATTTAAAATATCAGAAATCTATAAACCCGGATTTCAAATAGATCGAGTACTTAGCCGATGGGGATGAAACCCAATTTTCAACAATGAAAATAGGATTTAAATTGAGTTCGGAGTGTAGTTGGAGGCTATTTCTCAGGCGATTAAAATAGAACTCAGTTTGTAAAATGAAATACAAACTTCATATGAGTTAAAAATGTGAATCTTGAAAATTGCCAATATGCCGAAAATAACCAATTAGAACGGAATACGGCATAGCTTCTGGAAAATGTCCAAATGAATGAACCCTTTCACTTCTCTGTCGATTGGGATCAAGCTTGAGCAAAAATTGGTCTGAATTATACAGAAACGAATTTTCTCTAGTTCAACACTGTTTTAACACCAAATAAAACTAAATAAATTCTATTGTTTTTCGATTTATTAACCAATTTTTTAATTCAAGTACTGCTACAATTAAATAGAAATAGAATTTCAAAAAATGCATAAAAATATCTGTTATTTTAGAAAATGTTCAAAATGTCCGCCATTTTATTGCCATTTTTTTATCGTCTGTCAAAATTAACCTAATCAGTTTTCTCAAAAAGCAAAACCATCCTTTTCATTTATTATGATCCATTTATTACGAAACACAAATCGAAATGTTTCCGAGAACCTCATCAAAAAGAAGGAGGTGCGCCATCCAACTGCAGCTGCGTTTATTGTCTTTCTTGCAACGGAATGCATTCAATTAAAATGGGGAAGCTACCATTAAAACTTCTTAAAATTTTTTGGTTTAAGAAAAATGGTTCGATTAGGCTAGACCAAATATTCCAACACACTCCACCGATGTTGACTATAAACAGTAAGCATCCAATGTGAAATATACAGTTACTTTTAAGTATAGCTTTGACTGTCCACAGAACATGTTCAAGATAATTTGAATTCTCTTTAATTTCTTGCCTCGTCCAATGACAAAATAGAGTTCTGTTTATAAAATCATTTGCTGATAGTTCCTGTGACAATGATGCAACTTGTTTTTTCTGAAAACACAAGACGCAGTTGTTTGAAGTTATTTCTCTATGTCGTGCAATATTTTAGTTGATTTGTGTATAGGTCCTTCTGTGATTCTGCAGCTATTAATTGCTAATCGAGTGAGTACAGCTCTTCCAAACTAAACATCATTATTGGCACCTTTCACAATCACAATCTATCGATAAAATTCATCTCGTATCATTTCATCCAGTAGCCTGTATATCCACGTATTTGTTTGATGCAGCCTATCCCAAGCACGTTTGAATGGTGAAAGGTTGAATCTTGCATGTTTGAAGTAATTCACTTTGATGTCTTAACAAGCTGATTTCATATTGGCCTTAATTCAAACCCAGAATGTATATTGTTCCTAGTGGTATACTTGAGAGCGTTTGTGTTTGAGATACAAATACGCTTTATTATCTCCATTTTAGGAAAATCTCGACCTTTCGCAAGAGTTACTTACCAAGAATTTTGATTCTCGAACTACGTATACTGATCTGTCGTTTTGCTTGAATGATATGAGCAATAATTAAAATACCTGGAACACATCCAGCTTGATTAACACAATTGCAAGGTTTCGAAAAATCTGCTGTTGTAACTGTTCCGGATCGTTACACTTGTGTTTGCTAGTATCATGAGTCATTGGTATATCAATAATCGATTTGCACTCCTTTCTTGGCCAATTCCCAAACAAACAATGCGAATTGTTAAAGCTTCGACATTTGGAACGGGAGGTACTGGGTTCGAATCTCAGAAGAGGCAGGATACAAAAGCAAATTTGCTTAATCGATTACGCTCGGTGATGTTACTAAACACAACTATGACCCTCTGTAGGAGTGCATGGTGGTGTACGATTAACGTGGAGCTTGAAACGTTCAGATGAATTACTGTAATTATATAAGTAGGGGAGCGGGTGGGTGCGTGCGTGAATGAAAAAAAAATTAATTGTACTTCACAACACAAAATCTATTGGCCAATTACAGTACTAAATACTCCTCCAGGCTTCTGTTGAACAAATTTATTGTTGCATCACATATTGTTGTCTAGGTTTTTGAAGCTCATCATATTCTGTGCATTATTTTGAACTTGCTCTATTTGTTCATCATAGGAGGCTGCAGAGCGACTATCCAAAGCTCTATTGTATTGATATGATTGCTTCATTTTAACGGGTTTCTCCTCTAAATGTACATTATATTAACGTAATATGGTTCGATCCAGGTTTGAAAAGTTGTGGCACTACTAATTTTATTTCCAACATAAGTCCCCCTGTTAAGAGAATTAAGATGACACTGATTGAATTTACTTAACAAAAAATTTAATGAAATTGGTAATAAAGAATTTAGGATAAAATTAAATGTAATAGTGTTCTGACGTTTCATCTTCGGTCTCGGTTTTGACATTAATTGACATTAACAACTGGGATAACTCCGTCTCCGAATGCCGGTGCCAATCTGGTTGGCGACAAATTAATATCTTTAAAGAGCACCACATCTTCAAGCTTAATCGCGGGAGCTCATCTTTCCATTTAGTACGTCGAGGGTTGAGAGGTAATCATGATGCCATATTCGTTAACACTTGGATATCATTCACATTATCATATACAGACGGCATATTATGGCCGCGAGTTGAGAATGGCTTCAATTTGCGAGAGAAACGTGCTTATTCCTTCATATATCAAATTTGTTGTTTCTGTCACTGTATGAGACTAGCAGCTACGTCTCGCCACAAAGCGTGGTAAAGCAGCAATAAATGCTTCGGTGTCGAGGCTGCTGTATATACATTTTAGAATATGAGGCTTTTCGTAGTTGGATGTTTTTTGTTTGTACAGGTCCCGCATAATCTAGTCCACAGTTGAGAAACAGGCGATGTTTTATGGTACGCTCTACTGATGGATAACCTATCTTCGGACGAAAGTAAGTTATTAAGATTATTTAACAATACGATGGGAAATTGTGCGGAATATTTGATTTGCAAATTGCGCAAAAGGCCGCATTCTCCCAATTAAAGCAATTTTTGAGATATTTGTGTCGATTTACATGTTTAAGTGTCTTCACATGCCATCATTAATTTCGACTATACAATTCGAATTTCTAGGTCATGGCTATTTAACCAGAAATTCTAGTCAGTTGAAGTGCCCTCAAATTAGAACTGAATTTGCCAGAAAATCATAAACATTTATTGGGCCAACACCTGAAAACATTAAGAGATGACGAATGATAAAATCTCATCTGTTATCATCAGATAAAGATTATTTGTGATTTATAATGCCTTTCATTCTTAATTAATTAAATTAAATTATATTAATTGTTATGAATTTGAATTTTATATTTTATTATGCGTAATGTAGTTTTACAGGCGAACGAGACGACATATTGCAGCAATTTAAACGCCGCCCTACTTAAAATTACATAACTAACGCCAAATAACCAAAACATATGGAATCTGTGACAATAAATTTTATCCGTTCAAAATCGGTAAGGCTAACCATCAGGGATTTTCGCAAAAAATCGAAAAGAAAACTTTTGTTGGAATTCCGGTTCAAAATGATTACAGGTAATGTTAATAATATGTTTAGCAAGAAACTAACGGTTGGTTGCGTATGAAAAGTGCGATTATTGAATAAATCGCATTGTAAAATCCCGCGGTTTCATTATGTAATCGACCCTGGATTGCAGGCGAATGAGACGACATACTGCAGCAATTTAAACGCCGCTCTACTTAAAATTACATAACTAACTCAAAATAACCGGAACAAATGGGATCTGTGACAATAAATTTTATCCGTTCAAAATCGGTAAGGCTAACCATCAGGGATTTTCGCAAAAAATCGAAGAAAATTTTTGTTGAAATTCCGGTTCAAAATGATTACAGGTAATGTTAATAGTATGTTTAGCAAGAAACTAACGGTTGGTTGCGTATGAAAAGTGCCATTGTTGAATAAATCGCATTGTAAAATCCCGCGGTTTCATTATGTAATCGAACCTGGATTGCAGGCGAATGAGACGACATACTGCAGCAATTTAAACGCCGCTCTACTTAAAATTACATAACTAACTCAAAATAACCGGAACATATGGAATCTGTGACAATAAATTTTATCCGTTCAAAATCGGTAAGGCTAACCATCAGGGATTTTCGCAAAAAATCGAAAAGCAAATTTTTGTTGGAATTCCGGTTCAAAATGATTACAGGTAATGTTAATAATATGTTTAGCAAGAAACTATCGGTTGGTTGCGTATGGAAAGTGCGGTTATTGAAAAAATCGCATTGTAAAATCCCACGGTTTCATTATGTAATCGAACCTGGATTGCATGCGAATGAGACGACATACTGCAGCAATTTAAACGCCGCTCTACTTAAAATTACATAACTAACTCAAAATAACCGGAACATATGGAATCTGTGACAATAAATTTTATCCGTTCAAAATCGGTAAGGCTAACCATCAGAGATTTTCGCAAAAAATCGAAAAGCAAATTTTTGTTGGAATTCCGGTTCAAAATGATTACAGGTAATGTTAATAATATGTTTAGCAAGAAACTAACGGTTGGTTGCGTATGGAAAGTGCGGTTATTGAAAAAATCGCATTGTAAAATCCCACGGTTTCATTATGTAATCGAACCTGGATTGCAGGCGAATGAGACGACATACTGCAGCAATTTAAACGCCGCTCTACTTAAAATTACATAACTAACTCAAAATAACCGGAACATATGGAATCTGTGACAATAAATTTTATCCGTTCAAAATCGGTAAGGCTAACCATCAGAGATTTTCGCAAAAAATCGAAAAGCAAATTTTTGTTGGAATTCCGGTTCAAAATGATTACAGGTAATGTTAATAGTATGTTTAGCAAGAAACTAACGGTTGGTTGCGTATGGAAAGTGCGGTTATTGAAAAAATCGCATTGTAAAATCCCACGGTTTCATTATGTAATCGAACCTGGATTGCAGGCGAATGAGACGACATACTGCAGCAATTTAAACGCCGCTCTACTTAAAATTACATAACTAACTCAAAATAACCGGAACATATGGAACCTGTGACAATAAATTTTATCCGTTCAAAATCGGTAAAGCTAACCATCAGGGATTTTCGCAAAAAATCGAAAAGAAAATTTTTGTTGGAATTCCGGTTCAAAATGATTACAGGTAATGTTAATAATATGTTTAGCAAGAAACTAACGGTTGGTTGCGTATGGAAAGTGCGGTTATTGAAAAAATCGCATTGTAAAATCCCACGGTTTTATTATGTAATCGAACCTGGATTGCAGGCGAATGAGACGACATACTGCAGCAATTTAAACGCCGCTCTACTTAAAATTACATAACTAACTCAAAATAACCGGAACATATGGAATCTGTGACAATAAATTTTATCCGTTCAAAATCGGTAAGGCTAACCATCAGGGACTTTCGCAAAAAATCGAAAAGAAAATTTTTGTTGAAATTCCGGTTCAAAATGATTACAGGTAATGTTAATAGTATGTTTAGCAAGAAACTAACGGTTGGTTGCGTATGGAAAGTGCGGTTATTGAAAAAATCGCATTGTAAAATCCCGCGGTTTCATTATGTAATCGAACGTGGATTGCAGGCGAATGAGACGACATACTGCAGCAATTTAAACGCCGCTCTACTTAAAATTACATAACTAACTCAAAATAACCGGAACATATGGAATCTGTGACAATAAATTTTATCCGTTCAAAATCGGTAAGGCTAACCATCAGGGATTTTCGCAAAAAATCGAAAAGAAAATTTTTGTTGGAATTCCGGTTCAAAATGATTACAGGTAATGTTAATAATATGTTTAGCAAGAAACTAACGGTTGGTTGCGTATGGAAAGTGCGGTTATTGAAAAAATCGCATTTTAAAATCCCGCGGTTTCATTATGTAATCGAACCTGGATTGCAGGCGAATGAGACGACATACTGCAGCAATTTAAACGCCGCTCTACTTAAAATTACATAACTAACTCAAAATAACCGGAACATATGGAATCTGTGACAATAAATTTTATCCGTTCAAAATCGGTAAGGCTAACCAACCATCAGGGATTTTCGCAAAAAATCGAAAAGAAAATTTTTGTTGAAATTCCGGTTCAAAATGATTACAGGTAATGTTAATAGTATGTTTAGCAAGAAACTAACGGTTGGTTGCGTATGAAAAGTGCGATTATTGAAAAAATCGCATTGTAAAATCCCGCGGTTTCATTAGGTAATCGAACCTGGATTGCAGGCGAATGAGACGACATACTGCAGCAATTTAAACGCCGCTCTACTTAAAATTACATAACTAACTCAAAATAACCGGAACATATGGAATCTGTGACAATAAATTTTATCCGTTCAAAATCGGTAAGGCTAACCATCAGGGATTTTCGCAAAAAACCGAAAATAAAATTTTTGTTGAAATTCCGGTTCAAAATGATTACAGGTAATGTTAATAATATGTTTAGCAAGAAACTAACGGTTGGTTGCGTATGAAAAGTGCGGTTATTGAAAAAATCGCATTTTAAAATCCCGCGGTTTCATTATGTAATCGAACCTGGATTGCAGGCGAATGAGACGACATACTGCAGCAATTTAAACGCCGCTCTACTTAAAACTACATAACTAACTCAAAATAACCGGAACATATGGGATCTGTGACAATAAATTTTATCCGTTCAAAATCGGTAAGGCTAACCATCAGGGATTTTCGCAAAAAACCGAAAAGAAAATTTTTGTTGGAATTCCGGTTCAAAATGATTACAGGTAATGCTAATAATATGTTTAGCAAGAAACTAACGGTTGGTTGCGTATGAAAAGTGCGGTTATTGAAAAAATCGCATTTTAAAACCCCGCGGTTTCATTATGTAATCGAACCTGGATTGCAGGCGAATGAGACGACATACTGCAGCAATTTAAACGCCGCTCTACTTAAAACTACATAACTAACTCAAAATAACCGGAACATATGGGATCTGTGACAATAAATTTTATCCGTTCAAAATCGGTAAGGCTAACCATCAGGGATTTTCGCAAAAAACCGAAAAGAAAATTTTTGTTGAAATTCCGGTTCAAAATGATTACAGGTAATGTTAATAGTATGTTTAGCAAGAAACTAACGGTTGGTTGCGTATGGAAAGTGCGGTTATTGAAAAAATCGCATTGTAAAATCCCGCGGTTTCATTATGTAATCGAACGTGGATTGCAGGCGAATGAGACGACATACTGCAGCAATTTAAACGCCGCTCTACTTAAAACTACATAACTAACTCAAAATAACCGGAACATATGGGATCTGTGACAATAAATTTTATCCGTTCAAAATCGGTAAGGCTAACCATCAGGGATTTTCGCAAAAAACCGAAAAGAAAATTTTTGTTGAAATTCCGGTTCAAAATGATTACAGGTAATGTTAATAGTATGTTTAGCAAGAAACTAACGGTTGGTTGCGTATGGAAAGTGCGATTATTGAAAAAATCGCATTGTAAAATCCCGCGGTTTCATTATGTAATCGAACGTGGATTGCAGGCGAATGAGACGACATACTGCAGCAATTTAAACGCCGCTCTACTTAAAATTATATAACTAACTCAAAATAACCGGAACATATGGAATCTGTGACAATAAATTTTATCCGTTCAAAATCGGTAAGGCTAACCATCAGGGATTTTCGCAAAAAACCGAAAATAAAATTTTTGTTGAAATTCCGGTTCAAAATGATTACAGGTAATGTTAATAATATGTTTAGCAAGAAACTAACGGTTGGTTGCGTATGAAAAGTGCGGTTATTGAAAAAATCGCATTTTAAAATCCCGCGGTTTCATTATGTAATCGAACCTGGATTGCAGGCGAATGAGACGACATACTGCAGCAATTTAAACGCCGCTCTACTTAAAACTACATAACTAACTCAAAATAACCGGAACATATGGGATCTGTGACAATAAATTTTATCCGTTCAAAATCGGTAAGGCTAACCATCAGGGATTTTCGCAAAAAACCGAAAAGAAAATTTTTGTTGGAATTCCGGTTCAAAATGATTACAGGTAATGCTAATAATATGTTTAGCAAGAAACTAACGGTTGGTTGCGTATGAAAAGTGCGGTTATTGAAAAAATCGCATTTTAAAACCCCGCGGTTTCATTATGTAATCGAACCTGGATTGCAGGCGAATGAGACGACATACTGCAGCAATTTAAACGCCGCTCTACTTAAAACTACATAACTAACTCAAAATAACCGGAACATATGGGATCTGTGACAATAAATTTTATCCGTTCAAAATCGGTAAGGCTAACCATCAGGGATTTTCGCAAAAAACCGAAAAGAAAATTTTTGTTGAAATTCCGGTTCAAAATGATTACAGGTAATGTTAATAGTATGTTTAGCAAGAAACTAACGGTTGGTTGCGTATGGAAAGTGCGGTTATTGAAAAAATCGCATTGTAAAAGCCCGCGGTTTCATTATGTAATCGAACGTGGATTGCAGGCGAATGAGACGACATACTGCAGCAATTTAAACGCCGCTCTACTTAAAATTACATAACTAACTCAAAATAACCGGAACATATGGAATCTGTGACAATAAATTTTATCCGTTCAAAATCGGTAAGGCTAACCATCAGGGATTTTCGCAAAAAACCGAAAAGAAAATTTTTGTTGGAATTCCGGTTCAAAATGATTACAGGTAATGCTAATAATATGTTTAGCAAGAAACTAACGGTTGGTTGCGTATGAAAAGTGCGGTTATTGAAAAAATCGCATTTTAAAACCCCGCGGTTTCATTATGTAATCGAACGTGGATTGCAGGCGAATGAGACGACATACTGCAGCAATTTAAACGCCGCTCTACTTAAAACTACATAACTAACTCAAAATAACCGGAACATATGGGATCTGTGACAATAAATTTTATCCGTTCAAAATCGGTAAGGCTAACCATCAGGGATTTTCGCAAAAAACCGAAAAGAAAATTTTTGTTGAAATTCCGGTTCAAAATGATTACAGGTAATGTTAATAGTATGTTTAGCAAGAAACTAACGGTTGGTTGCGTATGGAAAGTGCGGTTATTGAAAAAATCGCATTGTAAAATCCCGCGGTTTCATTATGTAATCGAACGTGGATTGCAGGCGAATGAGACGACATACTGCAGCAATTTAAACGCCGCTCTACTTAAAATTACATAACTAACTCAAAATAACCGGAACATATGGAATCTGTGACAATAAATTTTATCCGTTCAAAATCGGTAAGGCTAACCATCAGGGATTTTCGCAAAAAACCGAAAAGAAAATTTTTGTTGAAATTCCGGTTCAAAATGATTACAGGTAATGTTAATAATATGTTTAGCAAGAAACTAACGGTTGGTTGCGTATGAAAAGTGCGGTTATTGAAAAAATCGCATTTTAAAATCCCGCGGTTTCATTATGTAATCGAACCTGGATTGCAGGCGAATGAGACGACATACTGCAGCAATTTAAACGCCGCTCTACTTAAAACTACATAACTAACTCAAAATAACCGGAACATATGGGATCTGTGACAATAAATTTTATCCGTTCAAAATCGGTAAGGCTAACCATCAGGGATTTTCGCAAAAAACCGAAAAGAAAATTTTTGTTGGAATTCCGGTTCAAAATGATTACAGGTAATGCTAATAATATGTTTAGCAAGAAACTAACGGTTGGTTGCGTATGAAAAGTGCGGTTATTGAAAAAATCGCATTTTAAAACCCCGCGGTTTCATTATGTAATCGAACCTGGATTGCAGGCGAATGAGACGACATACTGCAGCAATTTAAACGCCGCTCTACTTAAAACTACATAACTAACTCAAAATAACCGGAACATATGGGATCTGTGACAATAAATTTTATCCGTTCAAAATCGGTAAGGCTAACCATCAGGGATTTTCGCAAAAAACCGAAAAGAAAATTTTTGTTGAAATTCCGGTTCAAAATGATTACAGGTAATGTTAATAGTATGTTTAGCAAGAAACTAACGGTTGGTTGCGTATGGAAAGTGCGGTTATTGAAAAAATCGCATTGTAAAATCCCGCGGTTTCATTATGTAATCGAACGTGGATTGCAGGCGAATGAGACGACATACTGCAGCAATTTAAACGCCGCTCTACTTAAAATTACATAACTAACTCAAAATAACCGGAACATATGGAATCTGTGACAATAAATTTTATCCGTTCAAAATCGGTAAGGCTAACCATCAGGGATTTTCGCAAAAAATCGAAAAGAAAATTTTTGTTGGAATTCCGGTTCAAAATGATTACAGGTAATGTTAATAATATGTTTAGCAAGAAACTAACGGTTGGTTGCGTATGGAAAGTGCGGTTATTGAAAAAATCGCATTTTAAAATCCCGCGGTTTCATTATGTAATCGAACCTGGATTGCAGGCGAATGAGACGACATACTGCAGCAATTTAAACGCCGCTCTACTTAAAATTACATAACTAACTCAAAATAACCGGAACATATGGAATCTGTGACAATAAATTTTATCCGTTCAAAATCGGTAAGGCTAACCATCAGGGATTTTCGCAAAAAATCGAAAAGAAAATTTTTGTTGAAATTCCGGTTCAAAATGATTACAGGTAATGTTAATAGTATGTTTAGCAAGAAACTAACGGTTGGTTGCGTATGAAAAGTGCGATTATTGAAAAAATCGCATTGTAAAATCCCGCGGTTTCATTAGGTAATCGAACCTGGATTGCAGGCGAATGAGACGACATACTGCAGCAATTTAAACGCCGCTCTACTTAAAATTACATAACTAACTCAAAATAACCGGAACATATGGAATCTGTGACAATAAATTTTATCCGTTCAAAATCGGTAAGGCTAACCATCAGGGATTTTCGCAAAAAACCGAAAATAAAATTTTTGTTGAAATTCCGGTTCAAAATGATTACAGGTAATGTTAATAATATGTTTAGCAAGAAACTAACGGTTGGTTGCGTATGAAAAGTGCGGTTATTGAAAAAATCGCATTTTAAAATCCCGCGGTTTCATTATGTAATCGAACCTGGATTGCAGGCGAATGAGACGACATACTGCAGCAATTTAAACGCCGCTCTACTTAAAACTACATAACTAACTCAAAATAACCGGAACATATGGGATCTGTGACAATAAATTTTATCCGTTCAAAATCGGTAAGGCTAACCATCAGGGATTTTCGCAAAAAACCGAAAAGAAAATTTTTGTTGGAATTCCGGTTCAAAATGATTACAGGTAATGCTAATAATATGTTTAGCAAGAAACTAACGGTTGGTTGCGTATGAAAAGTGCGGTTATTGAAAAAATCGCATTTTAAAATCCCGCGGTTTCATTATGTAATCGAACCTGGATTGCAGGCGAATGAGACGACATACTGCAGCAATTTAAACGCCGCTCTACTTAAAACTACATAACTAACTCAAAATAACCGGAACATATGGGATCTGTGACAATAAATTTTATCCGTTCAAAATCGGTAAGGCTAACCATCAGGGATTTTCGCAAAAAACCGAAAAGAAAATTTTTGTTGAAATTCCGGTTCCAAATTGTTACAGGTAATGTTAATAGTATGTTTAGCAAGAAACTAACGGTTGGTTGCGTATGGAAAGTGCGGTTATTGAAAAAATCGCATTGTAAAATCCCGCGGTTTCATTATGTAATCGAACGTGGATTGCAGGCGAATGAGACGACATACTGCAGCAATTTAAACGCCGCTCTACTTAAAATTACATAACTAACTCAAAATAACCGGAACATATGGAATCTGTGACAATAAATTTTATCCGTTCAAAATCGGTAAGGCTAACCATCAGGGATTTTCGCAAAAAATCGAAAAGAAAATTTTTGTTGGAATTCCGGTTCAAAATGATTACAGGTAATGTTAATAATATGTTTAGCAAGAAACTAACGGTTGGTTGCGTATGGAAAGTGCGGTTATTGAAAAAATCGCATTTTAAAATCCCGCGGTTTCATTATGTAATCGAACCTGGATTGCAGGCGAATGAGACGACATACTGCAGCAATTTAAACGCCGCTCTACTTAAAATTACATAACTAACTCAAAATAACCGGAACATATGGAATCTGTGACAATAAATTTTATCCGTTCAAAATCGGTAAGGCTAACCATCAGGGATTTTCGCAAAAAATCGAAAAGAAAATTTTTGTTGAAATTCCGGTTCAAAATGATTACAGGTAATGTTAATAGTATGTTTAGCAAGAAACTAACGGTTGGTTGCGTATGAAAAGTGCGATTATTGAAAAAATCGCATTGTAAAATCCCGCGGTTTCATTAGGTAATCGAACCTGGATTGCAGGCGAATGAGACGACATACTGCAGCAATTTAAACGCCGCTCTACTTAAAATTACATAACTAACTCAAAATAACCGGAACATATGGAATCTGTGACAATAAATTTTATCCGTTCAAAATCGGTAAGGCTAACCATCAGGGATTTTCGCAAAAAACCGAAAATAAAATTTTTGTTGAAATTCCGGTTCAAAATGATTACAGGTAATGTTAATAATATGTTTAGCAAGAAACTAACGGTTGGTTGCGTATGAAAAGTGCGGTTATTGAAAAAATCGCATTTTAAAATCCCGCGGTTTCATTATGTAATCGAACCTGGATTGCAGGCGAATGAGACGACATACTGCAGCAATTTAAACGCCGCTCTACTTAAAACTACATAACTAACTCAAAATAACCGGAACATATGGGATCTGTGACAATAAATTTTATCCGTTCAAAATCGGTAAGGCTAACCATCAGGGATTTTCGCAAAAAACCGAAAAGAAAATTTTTGTTGGAATTCCGGTTCAAAATGATTACAGGTAATGCTAATAATATGTTTAGCAAGAAACTAACGGTTGGTTGCGTATGAAAAGTGCGGTTATTGAAAAAATCGCATTTTAAAACCCCGCGGTTTCATTATGTAATCGAACGTGGATTGCAGGCGAATGAGACGACATACTGCAGCAATTTAAACGCCGCTCTACTTAAAATTACATAACTAACTCAAAATAACCGGAACATATGGAATCTGTGACAATAAATTTTATCCGTTCAAAATCGGTAAGGCTAACCATCAGGGATTTTCGCAAAAAACCGAAAAGAAAATTTTTGTTGGAATTCCGGTTCAAAATGATTACAGGTAATGCTAATAATATGTTTAGCAAGAAACTAACGGTTGGTTGCGTATGAAAAGTGCGGTTATTGAAAAAATTGCATTTTAAAACCCCGCGGTTTCATTATGTAATCGAACCTGGATTGCAGGCGAATGAGACGACATACTGCAGCAATTTAAACGCCGCTCTACTTAAAACTACATAACTAACTCAAAATAACCGGAACATATGGGATCTGTGACAATAAATTTTATCCGTTCAAAATCGGTAAGGCTAACCATCAGGGATTTTCGCAAAAAACCGAAAAGAAAATTTTTGTTGAAATTCCGGTTCAAAATGATTACAGGTAATGTTAATAGTATGTTTAGCAAGAAACTAACGGTTGGTTGCGTATGGAAAGTGCGGTTATTGAAAAAATCGCATTGTAAAATCCCGCGGTTTCATTATGTAATCGAACGTGGATTGCAGGCGAATGAGACGACATACTGCAGCAATTTAAACGCCGCTCTACTTAAAATTACATAACTAACTCAAAATAACCGGAACATATGGAATCTGTGACAATAAATTTTATCCGTTCAAAATCGGTAAGGCTAACCCATCAGGGATTTTCGCAGAAAACCGAAAATAAAATTTTTGTTGAAATTCCGGTTCAAAATGATTACAGGTAATGTTAATAATATGTTTAGCAAGAAACTAACGGTTGGTTGCGTATGAAAAGTGCGGTTATTGAAAAAATCGCATTTTAAAATCCCGCGGTTTCATTATGTAATCGAACCTGGATTGCAGGCGAATGAGACGACATACTGCAGCAATTTAAACGCCGCTCTACTTAAAACTACATAACTAACTCAAAATAACCGGAACATATGGGATCTGTGACAATAAATTTTATCCGTTCAAAATCGGTAAGGCTAACCATCAGGGATTTTCGCAAAAAACCGAAAATAAAATTTTTGTTGGAATTCCGGTTCAAAATGATTACAGGTAATGCTAATAATATGTTTAGCAAGAAACTAACGGTTGGTTGCGTATGAAAAGTGCGGTTATTGAAAAAATCGCATTTTAAAACCCCGCGGTTTCATTATGTAATCGAACCTGGATTGCAGGCGAATGAGACGACATACTGCAGCAATTTAAACGCCGCTCTACTTAAAACTACATAACTAACTCAAAATAACCGGAACATATGGGATCTGTGACAATAAATTTTATCCGTTCAAAATCGGTAAGGCTAACCATCAGGGATTTTCGCAAAAAACCGAAAAGAAAATTTTTGTTGAAATTCCGGTTCAAAATGATTACAGGTAATGTTAATAGTATGTTTAGCAAGAAACTAACGGTTGGTTGCGTATGGAAAGTGCGGTTATTGAAAAAATCGCATTGTAAAATCCCGCGGTTTCATTATGTAATCGAACGTGGATTGCAGGCGAATGAGACGACATACTGCAGCAATTTAAACGCCGCTCTACTTAAAATTACATAACTAACTCAAAATAACCGGAACATATGGAATCTGTGACAATAAATTTTATCCGTTCAAAATCGGTAAGGCTAACCATCAGGGATTTTCGCAAAAAATCGAAAAGAAAATTTTTGTTGGAATTCCGGTTCAAAATGATTACAGGTAATGTTAATAATATGTTTAGCAAGAAACTAACGGTTGGTTGCGTATGGAAAGTGCGGTTATTGAAAAAATCGCATTTTAAAATCCCGCGGTTTCATTATGTAATCGAACCTGGATTGCAGGCGAATGAGACGACATACTGCAGCAATTTAAACGCCGCTCTACTTAAAATTACATAACTAACTCAAAATAACCGGAACATATGGAATCTGTGACAATAAATTTTATCCGTTCAAAATCGGTAAGGCTAACCATCAGGGATTTTCGCAAAAAACCGAAAATAAAATTTTTGTTGAAATTCCGGTTCAAAATGATTACAGGTAATGTTAATAATATGTTTAGCAAGAAACTAACGGTTGGTTGCGTATGAAAAGTGCGGTTATTGAAAAAATCGCATTTTAAAATCCCGCGGTTTCATTATGTAATCGAACCTGGATTGCAGGCGAATGAGACGACATACTGCAGCAATTTAAACGCCGCTCTACTTAAAACTACATAACTAACTCAAAATAACCGGAACATATGGGATCTGTGACAATAAATTTTATCCGTTCAAAATCGGTAAGGCTAACCATCAGGGATTTTCGCAAAAAACCGAAAAGAAAATTTTTGTTGGAATTCCGGTTCAAAATGATTACAGGTAATGCTAATAATATGTTTAGCAAGAAACTAACGGTTGGTTGCGTATGAAAAGTGCGGTTATTGAAAAAATCGCATTTTAAAACCCCGCGGTTTCATTATGTAATCGAACCTGGATTGCAGGCGAATGAGACGACATACTGCAGCAATTTAAACGCCGCTCTACTTAAAACTACATAACTAACTCAAAATAACCGGAACATATGGGATCTGTGACAATAAATTTTATCCGTTCAAAATCGGTAAGGCTAACCATCAGGGATTTTCGCAAAAAACCGAAAAGAAAATTTTTGTTGAAATTCCGGTTCAAAATGATTACAGGTAATGTTAATAGTATGTTTAGCAAGAAACTAACGGTTGGTTGCGTATGGAAAGTGCGGTTATTGAAAAAATCGCATTGTAAAATCCCGCGGTTTCATTATGTAATCGAACGTGGATTGCAGGCGAATGAGACGACATACTGCAGCAATTTAAACGCCGCTCTACTTAAAACTACATAACTAACTCAAAATAACCGGAACATATGGGATCTGTGACAATAAATTTTATCCGTTCAAAATCGGTAAGGCTAACCATCAGGGATTTTCGCAAAAAACCGAAAAGAAAATTTTTGTTGAAATTCCGGTTCAAAATGATTACAGGTAATGTTAATAGTATGTTTAGCAAGAAACTAACGGTTGGTTGCGTATGAAAAGTGCGGTTATTGAAAAAATCGCATTTTAAAACCCCGCGGTTTCATTATGTAATCGAACCTGGATTGCAGGCGAATGAGACGACATACTGCAGCAATTTAAACGCCGCTCTACTTAAAATTACATAACTAACTCAAAATAACCGGAACATATGGAATCTGTGACAATAAATTTTATCCGTTCAAAATCGGTAAGGCTAACCATCAGGGATTTTCGCAAAAAATCGAAAACAAAATTTTTGTTGAAATTCCGGTTCAAAATGATTACAGGTAATGTTAATAGTATGTTTAGCAAGAAACTAACGGTTGGTTGCGTATGAAAAGTGCGATTATTGAAAAAATCGCATTGTAAAATCCCGCGGTTTTATTAGGTAATCGAACCTGGATTGCAGGCGAATGAGACGACATACTGCAGCAATTTAAACGCCGCTCTACTTAAAATTACATAACTAACTCAAAATAACCGGAACATATGGAATCTGTGACAATAAATTTTATCCGTTCAAAATCGGTAAGGCTAACCATCAGGGATTTTCGCAAAAAACCGAAAATAAAATTTTTGTTGAAATTCCGGTTCAAAATGATTACAGGTAATGTTAATAATATGTTTAGCAAGAAACTAACGGTTGGTTGCGTATGAAAAGTGCGGTTATTGAAAAAATCGCATTTTAAAATCCCGCGGTTTCATTATGTAATCGAACCTGGATTGCAGGCGAATGAGACGACATACTGCAGCAATTTAAACGCCGCTCTACTTAAAACTACATAACTAACTCAAAATAACCGGAACATATGGGATCTGTGACAATAAATTTTATCCGTTCAAAATCGGTAAGGCTAACCATCAGGGATTTTCGCAAAAAACCGAAAAGAAAATTTTTGTTGGAATTCCGGTTCAAAATGATTACAGGTAATGCTAATAATATGTTTAGCAAGAAACTAACGGTTGGTTGCGTATGAAAAGTGCGGTTATTGAAAAAATCGCATTTTAAAATCCCGCGGTTTCATTATGTAATCGAACCTGGATTGCAGGCGAATGAGACGACATACTGCAGCAATTTAAACGCCGCTCTACTTAAAACTACATAACTAACTCAAAATAACCGGAACATATGGGATCTGTGACAATAAATTTTATCCGTTCAAAATCGGTAAGGCTAACCATCAGGGATTTTCGCAAAAAACCGAAAAGAAAATTTTTGTTGAAATTCCGGTTCAAAATGATTACAGGTAATGTTAATAGTATGTTTAGCAAGAAACTAACGGTTGGTTGCGTATGGAAAGTGCGGTTATTGAAAAAATCGCATTGTAAAATCCCGCGGTTTCATTATGTAATCGAACCTGGATTGCAGGCGAATGAGACGACATACTGCAGCAATTTAAACGCCGCTCTACTTAAAACTACATAACTAACTCAAAATAACCGGAACATATGGGATCTGTGACAATAAATTTTATCCGTTCAAAATCGGTAAGGCTAACCCATCAGGGATTTTCGCAAAAAACCGAAAAGAAAATTTTTGTTGAAATTCCGGTTCAAAATGATTACAGGTAATGTTAATAGTATGTTTAGCAAGAAACTAACGGTTGGTTGCGTATGGAAAGTGCGGTTATTGAAAAAATCGCATTGTAAAATCCCGCGGTTTCATTATGTAATCGAACGTGGATTGCAGGCGAATGAGACGACATACTGCAGCAATTTAAACGCCGCTCTACTTAAAATTACATAACTAACTCAAAATAACCGGAACATATGGAATCTGTGACAATAAATTTTATCCGTTCAAAATCGGTAAGGCTAACCATCAGGGATTTTCGCAAAAAATCGAAAAGAAAATTTTTGTTGGAATTCCGGTTCAAAATGATTACAGGTAATGTTAATAATATGTTTAGCAAGAAACTAACGGTTGGTTGCGTATGGAAAGTGCGGTTATTGAAAAAATCGCATTTTAAAATCCCGCGGTTTCATTATGTAATCGAACCTGGATTGCAGGCGAATGAGACGACATACTGCAGCAATTTAAACGCCGCTCTACTTAAAATTACATAACTAACTCAAAATAACCGGAACATATGGAATCTGTGACAATAAATTTTATCCGTTCAAAATCGGTAAGGCTAACCATCAGGGATTTTCGCAAAAAATCGAAAAGAAAATTTTTGTTGAAATTCCGGTTCAAAATGATTACAGGTAATGTTAATAGTATGTTTAGCAAGAAACTAACGGTTGGTTGCGTATGAAAAGTGCGATTATTGAAAAAATCGCATTGTAAAATCCCGCGGTTTCATTAGGTAATCGAACCTGGATTGCAGGCGAATGAGACGACATACTGCAGCAATTTAAACGCCGCTCTACTTAAAATTACATAACTAACTCAAAATAACCGGAACATATGGAATCTGTGACAATAAATTTTATCCGTTCAAAATCGGTAAGGCTAACCATCAGGGATTTTCGCAAAAAACCGAAAATAAAATTTTTGTTGAAATTCCGGTTCAAAATGATTACAGGTAATGTTAATAGTATGTTTAGCAAGAAACTAACGGTTGGTTGCGTATGGAAAGTGCGGTTATTGAAAAAATCGCATTGTAAAATCCCGCGGTTTCATTATGTAATCGAACGTGGATTGCAGGCGAATGAGACGACATACTGCAGCAATTTAAACGCCGCTCTACTTAAAATTACATAACTAACTCAAAATAACCGGAACATATGGAATCTGTGACAATAAATTTTATCCGTTCAAAATCGGTAAGGCTAACCATCAGGGATTTTCGCAAAAAACCGAAAATAAAATTTTTGTTGAAATTCCGGTTCAAAATGATTACAGGTAATGTTAATAATATGTTTAGCAAGAAACTAACGGTTGGTTGCGTATGAAAAGTGCGGTTATTGAAAAAATCGCATTTTAAAATCCCGCGGTTTCATTATGTAATCGAACCTGGATTGCAGGCGAATGAGACGACATACTGCAGCAATTTAAACGCCGCTCTACTTAAAACTACATAACTAACTCAAAATAACCGGAACATATGGGATCTGTGACAATAAATTTTATCCGTTCAAAATCGGTAAGGCTAACCATCAGGGATTTTCGCAAAAAACCGAAAAGAAAATTTTTGTTGGAATTCCGGTTCAAAATGATTACAGGTAATGCTAATAATATGTTTAGCAAGAAACTAACGGTTGGTTGCGTATGAAAAGTGCGGTTATTGAAAAAATCGCATTTTAAAACCCCGCGGTTTCATTATGTAATCGAACCTGGATTGCAGGCGAATGAGACGACATACTGCAGCAATTTAAACGCCGCTCTACTTAAAACTACATAACTAACTCAAAATAACCGGAACATATGGGATCTGTGACAATAAATTTTATCCGTTCAAAATCGGTAAGGCTAACCATCAGGGATTTTCGCAAAAAACCGAAAAGAAAATTTTTGTTGAAATTCCGGTTCAAAATGATTACAGGTAATGTTAATAGTATGTTTAGCAAGAAACTAACGGTTGGTTGCGTATGGAAAGTGCGGTTATTGAAAAAATCGCATTTTAAAATCCCGCGGTTTCATTATGTAATCGAACCTGGATTGCAGGCGAATGAGACGACATACTGCAGCAATTTAAACGCCGCTCTACTTAAAACTACATAACTAACTCAAAATAACCGGAACATATGGGATCTGTGACAATAAATTTTATCCGTTCAAAATCGGTAAGGCTAACCATCAGGGATTTTCGCAAAAAACCGAAAAGAAAATTTTTGTTGGAATTCCGGTTCAAAATGATTACAGGTAATGCTAATAATATGTTTAGCAAGAAACTAACGGTTGGTTGCGTATGAAAAGTGCGGTTATTGAAAAAATCGCATTTTAAAATCCCGCGGTTTCATTATGTAATCGAACCTGGATTGCAGGCGAATGAGACGACATACTGCAGCAATTTAAACGCCGCTCTACTTAAAACTACATAACTAACTCAAAATAACCGGAACATATGGGATCTGTGACAATAAATTTTATCCGTTCAAAATCGGTAAGGCTAACCATCAGGGATTTTCGCAAAAAACCGAAAAGAAAATTTTTGTTGAAATTCCGGTTCAAAATGATTACAGGTAATGTTAATAGTATGTTTAGCAAGAAACTAACGGTTGGTTGCGTATGGAAAGTGCGGTTATTGAAAAAATCGCATTGTAAAATCCCGCGGTTTCATTATGTAATCGAACGTGGATTGCAGGCGAATGAGACGACATACTGCAGCAATTTAAACGCCGCTCTACTTAAAATTACATAACTAACTCAAAATAACCGGAACATATGGAATCTGTGACAATAAATTTTATCCGTTCAAAATCGGTAAGGCTAACCATCAGGGATTTTCGCAAAAAATCGAAAAGAAAATTTTTGTTGGAATTCCGGTTCAAAATGATTACAGGTAATGTTAATAATATGTTTAGCAAGAAACTAACGGTTGGTTGCGTATGGAAAGTGCGGTTATTGAAAAAATCGCATTTTAAAATCCCGCGGTTTCATTATGTAATCGAACCTGGATTGCAGGCGAATGAGACGACATACTGCAGCAATTTAAACGCCGCTCTACTTAAAATTACATAACTAACTCAAAATAACCGGAACATATGGAATCTGTGACAATAAATTTTATCCGTTCAAAATCGGTAAGGCTAACCATCAGGGATTTTCGCAAAAAATCGAAAAGAAAATTTTTGTTGAAATTCCGGTTCAAAATGATTACAGGTAATGTTAATAGTATGTTTAGCAAGAAACTAACGGTTGGTTGCGTATGAAAAGTGCGATTATTGAAAAAATCGCATTGTAAAATCCCGCGGTTTCATTAGGTAATCGAACCTGGATTGCAGGCGAATGAGACGACATACTGCAGCAATTTAAACGCCGCTCTACTTAAAATTACATAACTAACTCAAAATAACCGGAACATATGGAATCTGTGACAATAAATTTTATCCGTTCAAAATCGGTAAGGCTAACCATCAGGGATTTTCGCAAAAAATCGAAAAGAAAATTTTTGTTGAAATTCCGGTTCAAAATGATTACAGGTAATGTTAATAGTATGTTTAGCAAGAAACTAACGGTTGGTTGCGTATGAAAAGTGCGATTATTGAAAAAATCGCATTGTAAAATCCCGCGGTTTCATTAGGTAATCGAACCTGGATTGCAGGCGAATGAGACGACATACTGCAGCAATTTAAACGCCGCTCTACTTAAAATTACATAACTAACTCAAAATAACCGGAACATATGGAATCTGTGACAATAAATTTTATCCGTTCAAAATCGGTAAGGCTAACCATCAGGGATTTTCGCAAAAAACCGAAAATAAAATTTTTGTTGAAATTCCGGTTCAAAATGATTACAGGTAATGTTAATAGTATGTTTAGCAAGAAACTAACGGTTGGTTGCGTATGGAAAGTGCGGTTATTGAAAAAATCGCATTGTAAAATCCCGCGGTTTCATTATGTAATCGAACGTGGATTGCAGGCGAATGAGACGACATACTGCAGCAATTTAAACGCCGCTCTACTTAAAATTACATAACTAACTCAAAATAACCGGAACATATGGAATCTGTGACAATAAATTTTATCCGTTCAAAATCGGTAAGGCTAACCATCAGGGATTTTCGCAAAAAACCGAAAATAAAATTTTTGTTGAAATTCCGGTTCAAAATGATTACAGGTAATGTTAATAATATGTTTAGCAAGAAACTAACGGTTGGTTGCGTATGAAAAGTGCGGTTATTGAAAAAATCGCATTTTAAAATCCCGCGGTTTCATTATGTAATCGAACCTGGATTGCAGGCGAATGAGACGACATACTGCAGCAATTTAAACGCCGCTCTACTTAAAACTACATAACTAACTCAAAATAACCGGAACATATGGGATCTGTGACAATAAATTTTATCCGTTCAAAATCGGTAAGGCTAACCATCAGGGATTTTCGCAAAAAACCGAAAAGAAAATTTTTGTTGGAATTCCGGTTCAAAATGATTACAGGTAATGCTAATAATATGTTTAGCAAGAAACTAACGGTTGGTTGCGTATGAAAAGTGCGGTTATTGAAAAAATCGCATTTTAAAACCCCGCGGTTTCATTATGTAATCGAACCTGGATTGCAGGCGAATGAGACGACATACTGCAGCAATTTAAACGCCGCTCTACTTAAAACTACATAACTAACTCAAAATAACCGGAACATATGGGATCTGTGACAATAAATTTTATCCGTTCAAAATCGGTAAGGCTAACCATCAGGGATTTTCGCAAAAAACCGAAAAGAAAATTTTTGTTGAAATTCCGGTTCAAAATGATTACAGGTAATGTTAATAGTATGTTTAGCAAGAAACTAACGGTTGGTTGCGTATGGAAAGTGCGGTTATTGAAAAAATCGCATTTTAAAATCCCGCGGTTTCATTATGTAATCGAACCTGGATTGCAGGCGAATGAGACGACATACTGCAGCAATTTAAACGCCGCTCTACTTAAAACTACATAACTAACTCAAAATAACCGGAACATATGGGATCTGTGACAATAAATTTTATCCGTTCAAAATCGGTAAGGCTAACCATCAGGGATTTTCGCAAAAAACCGAAAAGAAAATTTTTGTTGGAATTCCGGTTCAAAATGATTACAGGTAATGCTAATAATATGTTTAGCAAGAAACTAACGGTTGGTTGCGTATGAAAAGTGCGGTTATTGAAAAAATCGCATTTTAAAATCCCGCGGTTTCATTATGTAATCGAACCTGGATTGCAGGCGAATGAGACGACATACTGCAGCAATTTAAACGCCGCTCTACTTAAAACTACATAACTAACTCAAAATAACCGGAACATATGGGATCTGTGACAATAAATTTTATCCGTTCAAAATCGGTAAGGCTAACCATCAGGGATTTTCGCAAAAAACCGAAAAGAAAATTTTTGTTGAAATTCCGGTTCAAAATGATTACAGGTAATGTTAATAGTATGTTTAGCAAGAAACTAACGGTTGGTTGCGTATGGAAAGTGCGGTTATTGAAAAAATCGCATTGTAAAATCCCGCGGTTTCATTATGTAATCGAACGTGGATTGCAGGCGAATGAGACGACATACTGCAGCAATTTAAACGCCGCTCTACTTAAAATTACATAACTAACTCAAAATAACCGGAACATATGGAATCTGTGACAATAAATTTTATCCGTTCAAAATCGGTAAGGCTAACCATCAGGGATTTTCGCAAAAAATCGAAAAGAAAATTTTTGTTGGAATTCCGGTTCAAAATGATTACAGGTAATGTTAATAGTATGTTTAGCAAGAAACTAACGGTTGGTTGCGTATGAAAAGTGCGATTATTGAAAAAATCGCATTGTAAAATCCCGCGGTTTCATTATGTAATCGAACCTGGATTGCAGGCGAATGAGACGACATACTGCAGCAATTTAAACGCCGCTCTACTTAAAACTACATAACTAACTCAAAATAACCGGAACATATGGGATCTGTGACAATAAATTTTATCCGTTCAAAATCGGTAAGGCTAACCATCAGGGATTTTCGCAAAAAACCGAAAAGAAAATTTTTGTTGGAATTCCGGTTCAAAATGATTACAGGTAATGCTAATAATATGTTTAGCAAGAAACTAACGGTTGGTTGCGTATGAAAAGTGCGGTTATTGAAAAAATCGCATTTTAAAACCCCGCGGTTTCATTATGTAATCGAACCTGGATTGCAGGCGAATGAGACGACATACTGCAGCAATTTAAACGCCGCTCTACTTAAAACTACATAACTAACTCAAAATAACCGGAACATATGGGATCTGTGACAATAAATTTTATCCGTTCAAAATCGGTAAGGCTAACCATCAGGGATTTTCGCAAAAAACCGAAAAGAAAATTTTTGTTGAAATTCCGGTTCAAAATGATTACAGGTAATGTTAATAGTATGTTTAGCAAGAAACTAACGGTTGGTTGCGTATGGAAAGTGCGGTTATTGAAAAAATCGCATTGTAAAATCCCGCGGTTTCATTATGTAATCGAACGTGGATTGCAGGCGAATGAGACGACATACTGCAGCAATTTAAACGCCGCTCTACTTAAAACTACATAACTAACTCAAAATAACCGGAACATATGGGATCTGTGACAATAAATTTTATCCGTTCAAAATCGGTAAGGCTAACCATCAGGGATTTTCGCAAAAAACCGAAAAGAAAATTTTTGTTGAAATTCCGGTTCAAAATGATTACAGGTAATGTTAATAGTATGTTTAGCAAGAAACTAACGGTTGGTTGCGTATGAAAAGTGCGGTTATTGAAAAAATCGCATTTTAAAACCCCGCGGTTTCATTATGTAATCGAACCTGGATTGCAGGCGAATGAGACGACATACTGCAGCAATTTAAACGCCGCTCTACTTAAAATTACATAACTAACTCAAAATAACCGGAACATATGGAATCTGTGACAATAAATTTTATCCGTTCAAAATCGGTAAGGCTAACCATCAGGGATTTTCGCAAAAAATCGAAAACAAAATTTTTGTTGAAATTCCGGTTCAAAATGATTACAGGTAATGTTAATAGTATGTTTAGCAAGAAACTAACGGTTGGTTGCGTATGAAAAGTGCGATTATTGAAAAAATCGCATTGTAAAATCCCGCGGTTTTATTAGGTAATCGAACCTGGATTGCAGGCGAATGAGACGACATACTGCAGCAATTTAAACGCCGCTCTACTTAAAATTACATAACTAACTCAAAATAACCGGAACATATGGAATCTGTGACAATAAATTTTATCCGTTCAAAATCGGTAAGGCTAACCATCAGGGATTTTCGCAAAAAACCGAAAATAAAATTTTTGTTGAAATTCCGGTTCAAAATGATTACAGGTAATGTTAATAATATGTTTAGCAAGAAACTAACGGTTGGTTGCGTATGAAAAGTGCGGTTATTGAAAAAATCGCATTTTAAAATCCCGCGGTTTCATTATGTAATCGAACCTGGATTGCAGGCGAATGAGACGACATACTGCAGCAATTTAAACGCCGCTCTACTTAAAACTACATAACTAACTCAAAATAACCGGAACATATGGGATCTGTGACAATAAATTTTATCCGTTCAAAATCGGTAAGGCTAACCATCAGGGATTTTCGCAAAAAACCGAAAAGAAAATTTTTGTTGGAATTCCGGTTCAAAATGATTACAGGTAATGCTAATAATATGTTTAGCAAGAAACTAACGGTTGGTTGCGTATGAAAAGTGCGGTTATTGAAAAAATCGCATTTTAAAATCCCGCGGTTTCATTATGTAATCGAACCTGGATTGCAGGCGAATGAGACGACATACTGCAGCAATTTAAACGCCGCTCTACTTAAAACTACATAACTAACTCAAAATAACCGGAACATATGGGATCTGTGACAATAAATTTTATCCGTTCAAAATCGGTAAGGCTAACCATCAGGGATTTTCGCAAAAAACCGAAAAGAAAATTTTTGTTGAAATTCCGGTTCAAAATGATTACAGGTAATGTTAATAGTATGTTTAGCAAGAAACTAACGGTTGGTTGCGTATGGAAAGTGCGGTTATTGAAAAAATCGCATTGTAAAATCCCGCGGTTTCATTATGTAATCGAACCTGGATTGCAGGCGAATGAGACGACATACTGCAGCAATTTAAACGCCGCTCTACTTAAAACTACATAACTAACTCAAAATAACCGGAACATATGGGATCTGTGACAATAAATTTTATCCGTTCAAAATCGGTAAGGCTAACCATCAGGGATTTTCGCAAAAAACCGAAAAGAAAATTTTTGTTGAAATTCCGGTTCAAAATGATTACAGGTAATGTTAATAGTATGTTTAGCAAGAAACTAACGGTTGGTTGCGTATGGAAAGTGCGGTTATTGAAAAAATCGCATTGTAAAATCCCGCGGTTTCATTATGTAATCGAACGTGGATTGCAGGCGAATGAGACGACATACTGCAGCAATTTAAACGCCGCTCTACTTAAAATTACATAACTAACTCAAAATAACCGGAACATATGGAATCTGTGACAATAAATTTTATCCGTTCAAAATCGGTAAGGCTAACCATCAGGGATTTTCGCAAAAAATCGAAAAGAAAATTTTTGTTGGAATTCCGGTTCAAAATGATTACAGGTAATGTTAATAATATGTTTAGCAAGAAACTAACGGTTGGTTGCGTATGGAAAGTGCGGTTATTGAAAAAATCGCATTTTAAAATCCCGCGGTTTCATTATGTAATCGAACCTGGATTGCAGGCGAATGAGACGACATACTGCAGCAATTTAAACGCCGCTCTACTTAAAATTACATAACTAACTCAAAATAACCGGAACATATGGAATCTGTGACAATAAATTTTATCCGTTCAAAATCGGTAAGGCTAACCATCAGGGATTTTCGCAAAAAATCGAAAAGAAAATTTTTGTTGAAATTCCGGTTCAAAATGATTACAGGTAATGTTAATAGTATGTTTAGCAAGAAACTAACGGTTGGTTGCGTATGAAAAGTGCGATTATTGAAAAAATCGCATTGTAAAATCCCGCGGTTTCATTAGGTAATCGAACCTGGATTGCAGGCGAATGAGACGACATACTGCAGCAATTTAAACGCCGCTCTACTTAAAATTACATAACTAACTCAAAATAACCGGAACATATGGAATCTGTGACAATAAATTTTATCCGTTCAAAATCGGTAAGGCTAACCATCAGGGATTTTCGCAAAAAACCGAAAATAAAATTTTTGTTGAAATTCCGGTTCAAAATGATTACAGGTAATGTTAATAGTATGTTTAGCAAGAAACTAACGGTTGGTTGCGTATGGAAAGTGCGGTTATTGAAAAAATCGCATTGTAAAATCCCGCGGTTTCATTATGTAATCGAACGTGGATTGCAGGCGAATGAGACGACATACTGCAGCAATTTAAACGCCGCTCTACTTAAAATTACATAACTAACTCAAAATAACCGGAACATATGGAATCTGTGACAATAAATTTTATCCGTTCAAAATCGGTAAGGCTAACCATCAGGGATTTTCGCAAAAAACCGAAAATAAAATTTTTGTTGAAATTCCGGTTCAAAATGATTACAGGTAATGTTAATAATATGTTTAGCAAGAAACTAACGGTTGGTTGCGTATGAAAAGTGCGGTTATTGAAAAAATCGCATTTTAAAATCCCGCGGTTTCATTATGTAATCGAACCTGGATTGCAGGCGAATGAGACGACATACTGCAGCAATTTAAACGCCGCTCTACTTAAAACTACATAACTAACTCAAAATAACCGGAACATATGGGATCTGTGACAATAAATTTTATCCGTTCAAAATCGGTAAGGCTAACCATCAGGGATTTTCGCAAAAAACCGAAAAGAAAATTTTTGTTGGAATTCCGGTTCAAAATGATTACAGGTAATGCTAATAATATGTTTAGCAAGAAACTAACGGTTGGTTGCGTATGAAAAGTGCGGTTATTGAAAAAATCGCATTTTAAAACCCCGCGGTTTCATTATGTAATCGAACCTGGATTGCAGGCGAATGAGACGACATACTGCAGCAATTTAAACGCCGCTCTACTTAAAACTACATAACTAACTCAAAATAACCGGAACATATGGGATCTGTGACAATAAATTTTATCCGTTCAAAATCGGTAAGGCTAACCATCAGGGATTTTCGCAAAAAACCGAAAAGAAAATTTTTGTTGAAATTCCGGTTCAAAATGATTACAGGTAATGTTAATAGTATGTTTAGCAAGAAACTAACGGTTGGTTGCGTATGGAAAGTGCGGTTATTGAAAAAATCGCATTTTAAAATCCCGCGGTTTCATTATGTAATCGAACCTGGATTGCAGGCGAATGAGACGACATACTGCAGCAATTTAAACGCCGCTCTACTTAAAACTACATAACTAACTCAAAATAACCGGAACATATGGGATCTGTGACAATAAATTTTATCCGTTCAAAATCGGTAAGGCTAACCATCAGGGATTTTCGCAAAAAACCGAAAAGAAAATTTTTGTTGGAATTCCGGTTCAAAATGATTACAGGTAATGCTAATAATATGTTTAGCAAGAAACTAACGGTTGGTTGCGTATGAAAAGTGCGGTTATTGAAAAAATCGCATTTTAAAATCCCGCGGTTTCATTATGTAATCGAACCTGGATTGCAGGCGAATGAGACGACATACTGCAGCAATTTAAACGCCGCTCTACTTAAAACTACATAACTAACTCAAAATAACCGGAACATATGGGATCTGTGACAATAAATTTTATCCGTTCAAAATCGGTAAGGCTAACCATCAGGGATTTTCGCAAAAAACCGAAAAGAAAATTTTTGTTGAAATTCCGGTTCAAAATGATTACAGGTAATGTTAATAGTATGTTTAGCAAGAAACTAACGGTTGGTTGCGTATGGAAAGTGCGGTTATTGAAAAAATCGCATTGTAAAATCCCGCGGTTTCATTATGTAATCGAACGTGGATTGCAGGCGAATGAGACGACATACTGCAGCAATTTAAACGCCGCTCTACTTAAAATTACATAACTAACTCAAAATAACCGGAACATATGGAATCTGTGACAATAAATTTTATCCGTTCAAAATCGGTAAGGCTAACCATCAGGGATTTTCGCAAAAAATCGAAAAGAAAATTTTTGTTGGAATTCCGGTTCAAAATGATTACAGGTAATGTTAATAATATGTTTAGCAAGAAACTAACGGTTGGTTGCGTATGGAAAGTGCGGTTATTGAAAAAATCGCATTTTAAAATCCCGCGGTTTCATTATGTAATCGAACCTGGATTGCAGGCGAATGAGACGACATACTGCAGCAATTTAAACGCCGCTCTACTTAAAATTACATAACTAACTCAAAATAACCGGAACATATGGAATCTGTGACAATAAATTTTATCCGTTCAAAATCGGTAAGGCTAACCATCAGGGATTTTCGCAAAAAATCGAAAAGAAAATTTTTGTTGAAATTCCGGTTCAAAATGATTACAGGTAATGTTAATAGTATGTTTAGCAAGAAACTAACGGTTGGTTGCGTATGAAAAGTGCGATTATTGAAAAAATCGCATTGTAAAATCCCGCGGTTTCATTAGGTAATCGAACCTGGATTGCAGGCGAATGAGACGACATACTGCAGCAATTTAAACGCCGCTCTACTTAAAATTACATAACTAACTCAAAATAACCGGAACATATGGAATCTGTGACAATAAATTTTATCCGTTCAAAATCGGTAAGGCTAACCATCAGGGATTTTCGCAAAAAACCGAAAATAAAATTTTTGTTGAAATTCCGGTTCAAAATGATTACAGGTAATGTTAATAGTATGTTTAGCAAGAAACTAACGGTTGGTTGCGTATGGAAAGTGCGGTTATTGAAAAAATCGCATTGTAAAATCCCGCGGTTTCATTATGTAATCGAACGTGGATTGCAGGCGAATGAGACGACATACTGCAGCAATTTAAACGCCGCTCTACTTAAAACTACATAACTAACTCAAAATAACCGGAACATATGGGATCTGTGACAATAAATTTTATCCGTTCAAAATCGGTAAGGCTAACCATCAGGGATTTTCGCAAAAAACCGAAAAGAAAATTTTTGTTGAAATTCCGGTTCAAAATGATTACAGGTAATGTTAATAGTATGTTTAGCAAGAAACTAACGGTTGGTTGCGTATGGAAAGTGCGGTTATTGAAAAAATCGCATTGTAAAATCCCGCGGTTTCATTATGTAATCGAACCTGGATTGCAGGCGAATGAGACGACATACTGCAGCAATTTAAACGCCGCTCTACTTAAAACTACATAACTAACTCAAAATAACCGGAACATATGGGATCTGTGACAATAAATTTTATCCGTTCAAAATCGGTAAGGCTAACCATCAGGGATTTTCGCAAAAAACCGAAAAGAAAATTTTTGTTGGAATTCCGGTTCAAAATGATTACAGGTAATGCTAATAATATGTTTAGCAAGAAACTAACGGTTGGTTGCGTATGAAAAGTGCGGTTATTGAAAAAATCGCATTTTAAAACCCCGCGGTTTCATTATGTAATCGAACCTGGATTGCAGGCGAATGAGACGACATACTGCAGCAATTTAAACGCCGCTCTACTTAAAACTACATAACTAACTCAAAATAACCGGAACATATGGGATCTGTGACAATAAATTTTATCCGTTCAAAATCGGTAAGGCTAACCATCAGGGATTTTCGCAAAAAACCGAAAAGAAAATTTTTGTTGAAATTCCGGTTCAAAATGATTACAGGTAATGTTAATAGTATGTTTAGCAAGAAACTAACGGTTGGTTGCGTATGGAAAGTGCGGTTATTGAAAAAATCGCATTGTAAAATCCCGCGGTTTCATTATGTAATCGAACGTGGATTGCAGGCGAATGAGACGACATACTGCAGCAATTTAAACGCCGCTCTACTTAAAATTACATAACTAACTCAAAATAACCGGAACATATGGAATCTGTGACAATAAATTTTATCCGTTCAAAATCGGTAAGGCTAACCATCAGGGATTTTCGCAAAAAACCGAAAATAAAATTTTTGTTGAAATTCCGGTTCAAAATGATTACAGGTAATGTTAATAATATGTTTAGCAAGAAACTAACGGTTGGTTGCGTATGAAAAGTGCGGTTATTGAAAAAATCGCATTTTAAAACCCCGCGGTTTCATTATGTAATCGAACCTGGATTGCAGGCGAATGAGACGACATACTGCAGCAATTTAAACGCCGCTCTACTTAAAACTACATAACTAACTCAAAATAACCGGAACATATGGGATCTGTGACAATAAATTTTATCCGTTCAAAATCGGTAAGGCTAACCATCAGGGATTTTCGCAAAAAACCGAAAAGAAAATTTTTGTTGAAATTCCGGTTCAAAATGATTACAGGTAATGTTAATAGTATGTTTAGCAAGAAACTAACGGTTGGTTGCGTATGGAAAGTGCGGTTATTGAAAAAATCGCATTGTAAAATCCCGCGGTTTCATTATGTAATCGAACGTGGATTGCAGGCGAATGAGACGACATACTGCAGCAATTTAAACGCCGCTCTACTTAAAATTACATAACTAACTCAAAATAACCGGAACATATGGAATCTGTGACAATAAATTTTATCCGTTCAAAATCGGTAAGGCTAACCATCAGGGATTTTCGCAAAAAATCGAAACGAAAATTTTTGTTGAAATTCCGGTTCAAAATGATTACAGGTAATGTTAATAGTATGTTTAGCAAGAAACTAACGGTTGGTTGCGTATGAAAAGTGCGATTATTGAAAAAATCGCATTGTAAAATCCCGCGGTTTCATTATGTAATCGAACGTGGATTGCAGGCGAATGAGACGACATACTGCAGCAATTTAAACGCCGCTCTACTTAAAACTACATAACTAACTCAAAATAACCGGAACATATGGGATCTGTGACAATAAATTTTATCCGTTCAAAATCGGTAAGGCTAACCATCAGGGATTTTCGCAAAAAACCGAAAATAAAATTTTTGTTGAAATTCCGGTTCAAAATGATTACAGGTAATGTTAATAATATGTTTAGCAAGAAACTAACGGTTGGTTGCGTATGAAAAGTGCGGTTATTGAAAAAATCGCATTTTAAAATCCCGCGGTTTCATTATGTAATCGAACCTGGATTGCAGGCGAATGAGACGACATACTGCAGCAATTTAAACGCCGCTCTACTTAAAATTACATAACTAACTCAAAATAACCGGAACATATGGGATCTGTGACAATAAATTTTATCCGTTCAAAATCGGTAAGGCTAACCATCAGGGATTTTCGCAAAAAATCGAAAAGAAAATTTTTGTTGAAATTCCGGTTCAAAATGATTACAGGTAATGTTAATAGTATGTTTAGCAAGAAACTAACGGTTGGTTGCGTATGAAAAGTGCGATTATTGAAAAAATCGCATTGTAAAATCCCGCGGTTTCATTATGTAATCGAACCTGGATTGCAGGCGAATGAGACGACATACTGCAGCAATTTAAACGCCGCTCTACTTAAAATTACAGAACTAACTCAAAATAACCGGAACATATGGGATCTGTGACAATAAATTTTATCCGTTCAAAATCGGTAAGGCTAACTCGCAAAAAACCGAAAATAAATTTTTTGTTGAAATTCCGGTTCAAAATGATTACAGGTAATGTTAATAATATGTTTAGCAAGAAACTAACGGTTGGTTGCGTATGAAAAGTGCGGTTATTGAAAAAATCGCATTTTAAAATCCCGCGGTTTCATTATGTAATCGAACCTGGATTGCAGGCGAATGAGACGACATACTGCAGCAATTTAAACGCCGCTCTACTTAAAATTACATAACTAACTCAAAATAACCGGAACATATGGGATCTGTGACAATAAATTTTATCCGTTCAAAATCGGTAAGGCTAACCATCAGGGATTTTCGCAAAAAACCGAAAATAAAATTTTTGTTGAAATTCCGGTTCAAAATGATTACAGGTAATGTTAATAGTATGTTTAGCAAGAAACTAACGGTTGGTTGCGTATGAAAAGTGCGATTATTGAAAAAATCGCATTGTAAAATCCCGCGGTTTCATTATGTAATCGAACCTGGATTGCAGGCGAATGAGACGACATACTGCAGCAATTTAAACGCCGCTCTACTTAAAACTACATAACTAAATCAAAATAACCGGAACATATGGGATCTGTGACAATAAATTTTATCCGTTCAAAATCGGTAAGGCTAACCATCAGGGATTTTCGCAAAAAACCGAAAATAAAATTTTTGTTGAAATTCCGGTTCAAAATGATTACAGGTAATGTTAATAATATGTTTAGCAAGAAACTAACGGTTGGTTGCGTATGAAAAGTGCGGTTATTGAAAAAATCGCATTTTAAAATCCCGCGGTTTCATTATGTAATCGAACCTGGATTGCAGGCGAATGAGACGACATACTGCAGCAATTTAAACGCCGCTCTACTTAAAACTACCTAACTAACTCAAAATAACCGGAACATATGGGATCTGTGACAATAAATTTTATCCGTTCAAAATCGGTAAGGCTAACTAACCATCAGGGATTTTCGCAAAAAACCGAAAATAAAATTTTTGTTGAAATTCCGGTTCAAAATGATTACAGGTAATGTTAATAATATGTTTAGCAAGAAACTAACGGTTGGTTGCGTATGAAAAGTGCGGTTATTGAAAAAATCGCATTTTAAAATCCCGCGGTTTCATTATGTAATCGAACCTGGATTGCAGGCGAATGAGACGACATACTGCAGCAATTTAAACGCCGCTCTACTTAAAACTACATAACTAACTCAAAATAACCGGAACATATGGGATCTGTGACAATAAATTTTATCCGTTCAAAATCGGTAAGGCTAACCATCAGGGATTTTCGCAAAAAACCGAAAATAAAATTTTTGTTGAAATTCCGGTTCAAAATGATTACAGGTAATGTTAATAATATGTTTAGCAAGAAACTAACGGTTGGTTGCGTATGAAAAGTGCGGTTATTGAAAAAATCGCATTTTAAAATCCCGCGGTTTCATTATGTAATCGAACCTGGATTGCAGGCGAATGAGACGACATACTGCAGCAATTTAAACGCCGCTCTACTTAAAACTACCTAACTAACTCAAAATAACCGGAACATATGGGATCTGTGACAATAAATTTTATCCGTTCAAAATCGGTAAGGCTAACTAACCATCAGGGATTTTCGCAAAAAACCGAAAATAAAATTTTTGTTGAAATTCCGGTTCAAAATGATTACAGGTAATGTTAATAATATGTTTAGCAAGAAACTAACGGTTGGTTGCGTATGAAAAGTGCGGTTATTGAAAAAATCGCATTTTAAAATCCCGCGGTTTCATTATGTAATCGAACCTGGATTGCAGGCGAATGAGACGACATACTGCAGCAATTTAAACGCCGCTCTACTTAAAATTACATAACTAACTCAAAATAACCGGAACATATGGGATCTGTGACAATAAATTTTATCCGTTCAAAATCGGTAAGGCTAACCATCAGGGATTTTCGCAAAAAACCGAAAATAAAATTTTTGTTGAAATTCCGGTTCAAAATGATTACAGGTAATGTTAATAATATGTTTAGCAAGAAACTAACGGTTGGTTGCGTATGAAAAGTGCGGTTATTGAAAAAATCGCATTTTAAAATCCCGCGGTTTCATTATGTAATCGAACCTGGATTGCAGGCGAATGAGACGACATACTGCAGCAATTTAAACGCCGCTCTACTTAAAACTACATAACTAACTCAAAATAACCGGAACATATGGGATCTGTGACAATAAATTTTATCCGTTCAAAATCGGTAAGGCTAACCATCAGGGATTTTCGCAAAAAACCGAAAATAAAATTTTTGTTGAAATTCCGGTTCAAAATGATTACAGGTAATGTTAATAATATGTTTAGCAAGAAACTAACGGTTGGTTGCGTATGAAAAGTGCGGTTATTGAAAAAATCGCATTTTAAAACCCCGCGGTTTCATTATGTAATCGAACCTGGATTGCAGGCGAATGAGACGACATACTGCAGCAATTTAAACGCCGCTCTACTTAAAATTACATAACTAACTCAAAATAACCGGAACATATGGAATCTGTGACAATAAATTTTATCCGTTCAAAATCGGTAAGGCTAACCATCAGGGATTTTCGCAAAAAATCGAAAAGAAAATTTTTGTTGAAATTCCGGTTCAAAATGATTACAGGTAATGTTAATAGTATGTTTAGCAAGAAACTAACGGTTGGTTGCGTATGAAAAGTGCGATTATTGAAAAAATCGCATTGTAAAATCCCGCGGTTTCATTATGTAATCGAACCTGGATTGCAGGCGAATGAGACGACATACTGCAGCAATTTAAACGCCGCTCTACTTAAAATTACATAACTAACTCAAAATAACCGGAACATATGGGATCTGTGACAATAAATTTTACCCGTTCAAAATCGGTAAGGCTAACAACCATCAGGGATTTTCGCAAAAAACCGAAAATAAAATTTTTGTTGAAATTCCGGTTCAAAATGATTACAGGTAATGTTAATAATATGTTTAGCAAGAAACTAACGGTTGGTTGCGTATGAAAAGTGCGGTTATTGAAAAAATCGCATTTTAAAATCCCGCGGTTTCATTATGTAATCGAACCTGGATTGCAGGCGAATGAGACGACATACTGCAGCAATTTAAACGCCGCTCTACTTAAAACTACATAACTAACTCAAAATAACCGGAACATATGGGATCTGTGACAATAAATTGTATCCGTTCAAAATCGGTAAGGCTAACCCATCAGGGATTTTCGCAAAAAACCGAAAAGAAAATTTTTGTTGAAATTCCGGTTCAAAATGATTACAGGTAATGTTAATAATATGTTTAGCAAGAAACTAACGGTTGGTTGCGTATGAAAAGTGCGGTTATTGAAAAAATCGCATTTTAAAATCCCGCGGTTTCATTATGTAATCGAACCTGGATTGCAGGCGAATGAGACGACATACTGCAGCAATTTAAACGCCGCTCTACTTAAAATTACATAACTAACTCAAAATAACCGGAACATATGGGATCTGTGACAATAAATTTTATCCGTTCAAAATCGGTAAGGCAACCCATCAGGGATTTTCGCAAAAAATCGAAAAGAAAATTTTTGTTGAAATTCCGGTTCAAAATGATTACAGGTAATGTTAATAGTATGTTTAGCAAGAAACTAACGGTTGGTTGCGTATGAAAAGTGCGATTATTGAAAAAATCGCATTGTAAAATCCCGCGGTTTCATTATGTAATCGAACCTGGATTGCAGGCGAATGAGACGACATACTGCAGCAATTTAAACGCCGCTCTACTTAAAATTACATAACTAACTCAAAATAACCGGAACATATGGGATCTGTGACAATAAATTTTATCCGTTCAAAATCGGTAAGGCTAACATCAGGGATTTTCGCAAAAAATCGAAAAGAAAATTTTTGTTGAAATTCCGGTTCAAAATGATTACAGGTAATGTTAATAATATGTTTAGCAAGAAACTAACGGTTGGTTGCGTATGAAAAGTGCGGTTATTGAAAAAATCGCATTTTAAAATCCCGCGGTTTCATTATGTAATCGAACCTGGATTGCAGGCGAATGAGACGACATACTGCAGCAATTTAAACGCCGCTCTACTTAAAATTACATAACTAACTCAAAATAACCGGAACATATGGAATCTGTGGCAATAAATTTTATCCGTTCAAAATCGGTAAGGCTAATCATCAGGGATTTTCGCAAAAAATCGAAAAGAAAATTTTTGTTGAGTTTCCGGTTCAAAATGATTACAGGTAATGTTAATACTATGTTAAGCAAGAAACTAACGGTTGGTTGCGTATGAAAAGTGCGGTTATTGAAAAAATCGCATTTTAAAATCCCGCGGTTTCATTATGTAATCGAACCTGGATAGCAGGCGAATGAGACGACATACTCCAGCAATTTAAACGCCGCTCTACTTAAAATTACATAACTAACTCAAAATAACCGGAACATATGGAATCTGTGACAATAAATTTTATCCGTTCAAAATCGGTAAGGCTAACCCATCAGGGATTTTCGCAAAAAACCGAAAAGAAAATTTTTGTTGAAATTCCGGTTCAAAATGATTACAGGTAATGTTAATAATATGTTTAGCAAGAAACTAACGGTTGGTTGCGTATGGAAAGTGCGGTTATTGAAAAAATCGCATTGTAAAATCCCGCGGTTTCATTATGTAATCGAACCTGGATTGCAGGCGAATGAGACGACATACTGCAGCAATTTAAACGCCGCTCTACTTAAAATTACATAACTAACTCAAAATAACCGGAACATATGGAATCTGTGACAATAAATTTTATCCGTTCAAAATCGGTAAGGCTAACCATCAGGGATTTTCGCAAAAAATCGAAAAAAAAATTTTTGTTGGAATTGCGGTTCAAAATGATTACAGGTAATGTTAATAGTATGTTTAGCAAGAAACTAACGGTTGGTTGCGTATGGAAAGTGCGGTTATTGAAAAAATCGCATTGTAAAATCCCGCGGTTTCATTATGTAATCGAACCTGGATTGCAGGCGAATGAGACGACATACTGCAGCAATTTAACCGCCGCTCTACTTAAAATTACATAACTAACTCAAAATAACCGGAACATATGGGATCTGTGACAATAAATTTTATCCGTTCAAAATCGGTAAGGCTAACCATCAGGGATTTTCGCAAAAAATCGAAAAGAAAATTTTTGTTGAAATTCCGGTTCAAAATGATTACAGGTAATGTTAATAGTATGTTTAGCAAGAAACTAACGGTTGGTTGCGTATGAAAAGTGCGATTATTGAAAAAATCGCATTGTAAAATCCCGCGGTTTCATTAGGTAATCGAACCTGGATTGCAGGCGAATGAGACGACATACTGCAGCAATTTAAACGCCGCTCTACTTAAAATTACATAACTAACTCAAAATAACCGGAACATATGGAATCTGTGACAATAAATTTTATCCGTTCAAAATCGGTAAGGCTAACCATCAGGGATTTTCGCAAAAAACCGAAAATAAAATTTTTGTTGAAATTCCGGTTCAAAATGATTACAGGTAATGTTAATAGTATGTTTAGCAAGAAACTAACGGTTGGTTGCGTATGGAAAGTGCGGTTATTGAAAAAATCGCATTGTAAAATCCCGCGGTTTCATTATGTAATCGAACGTGGATTGCAGGCGAATGAGACGACATACTGCAGCAATTTAAACGCCGCTCTACTTAAAACTACATAACTAACTCAAAATAACCGGAACATATGGGATCTGTGACAATAAATTTTATCCGTTCAAAATCGGTAAGGCTAACCATCAGGGATTTTCGCAAAAAACCGAAAAGAAAATTTTTGTTGAAATTCCGGTTCAAAATGATTACAGGTAATGTTAATAGTATGTTTAGCAAGAAACTAACGGTTGGTTGCGTATGGAAAGTGCGGTTATTGAAAAAATCGCATTGTAAAATCCCGCGGTTTCATTATGTAATCGAACCTGGATTGCAGGCGAATGAGACGACATACTGCAGCAATTTAAACGCCGCTCTACTTAAAACTACATAACTAACTCAAAATAACCGGAACATATGGGATCTGTGACAATAAATTTTATCCGTTCAAAATCGGTAAGGCTAACCATCAGGGATTTTCGCAAAAAACCGAAAAGAAAATTTTTGTTGGAATTCCGGTTCAAAATGATTACAGGTAATGCTAATAATATGTTTAGCAAGAAACTAACGGTTGGTTGCGTATGAAAAGTGCGGTTATTGAAAAAATCGCATTTTAAAACCCCGCGGTTTCATTATGTAATCGAACCTGGATTGCAGGCGAATGAGACGACATACTGCAGCAATTTAAACGCCGCTCTACTTAAAACTACATAACTAACTCAAAATAACCGGAACATATGGGATCTGTGACAATAAATTTTATCCGTTCAAAATCGGTAAGGCTAACCATCAGGGATTTTCGCAAAAACCGAAAAGAAAATTTTTGTTGAAATTCCGGTTCAAAATGATTACAGGTAATGTTAATAGTATGTTTAGCAAGAAACTAACGGTTGGTTGCGTATGGAAAGTGCGGTTATTGAAAAAATCGCATTGTAAAATCCCGCGGTTTCATTATGTAATCGAACGTGGATTGCAGGCGAATGAGACGACATACTGCAGCAATTTAAACGCCGCTCTACTTAAAATTACATAACTAACTCAAAATAACCGGAACATATGGAATCTGTGACAATAAATTTTATCCGTTCAAAATCGGTAAGGCTAACCATCAGGGATTTTCGCAAAAAACCGAAAATAAAATTTTTGTTGAAATTCCGGTTCAAAATGATTACAGGTAATGTTAATAATATGTTTAGCAAGAAACTAACGGTTGGTTGCGTATGAAAAGTGCGGTTATTGAAAAAATCGCATTTTAAAACCCCGCGGTTTCATTATGTAATCGAACCTGGATTGCAGGCGAATGAGACGACATACTGCAGCAATTTAAACGCCGCTCTACTTAAAACTACATAACTAACTCAAAATAACCGGAACATATGGGATCTGTGACAATAAATTTTATCCGTTCAAAATCGGTAAGGCTAACCATCAGGGATTTTCGCAAAAAACCGAAAAGAAAATTTTTGTTGAAATTCCGGTTCAAAATGATTACAGGTAATGTTAATAGTATGTTTAGCAAGAAACTAACGGTTGGTTGCGTATGGAAAGTGCGGTTATTGAAAAAATCGCATTGTAAAATCCCGCGGTTTCATTATGTAATCGAACGTGGATTGCAGGCGAATGAGACGACATACTGCAGCAATTTAAACGCCGCTCTACTTAAAATTACATAACTAACTCAAAA